>JAPTYQ010000028.1:9286243-9318974 GCA_029814465.1 Ostorhinchus cyanosoma | reverse complement strand
TGGAACAAGTGAAAATTATCTTGGTAAGATTTCTTGAAATAAGATTTTCAAGCTCTATTGTCTAAAAATAAGTTCTTTATGTCACACTGAAAAGTGACTCTTAAAGTGATTATGTCTTAATGTAAGTGTGATGAGGTATTTTGACTAGAAATGAGAAAAATACACTTAAGATAAGATTTAGATTTTTTCCAGTGTGGCGCTTTTAAGAGCGACAGTTCTTACTTGTTATTCCCATTCCCAGTATTAGTTGAATTAAATACAAGTGTGACAGCTTGGACCACTCTGTTTTTATTGGCAAAACAATTGAGTTATGATTGAATCTTCAAGCACTTAAAATGTGCACATGAATTTTATAATTCTACAAAGTGCAGTAGGAGGTCTGCTGCACTCAGGCAGAACTACAGAATATAATTTTCATGTCTTTAAAACACTTAAATATGATGGCGTTCTTAAATTAATTTCCAAAGTGAAGTGCATAAGATGGAGTCAAACATCTCACTGGGATCAGAAACTGTTCACAGGCCGAGTAGATCTGTGTACATCCACATGTTACACTTCTGATCAGATCTCACAGACCTGGGCTTGAACGGGGCTTAAGAGTCTAAAATGCTGCTGTTCTTCACACTGACCTGTTTTGTAGGTGGGGGGCGGTTTTCACTGGGGGCGCTTTGGGTCTGGGTGGGTGGAGGGGTTTCCAGCTGACTTGGGCTGGTGACAGAAGAGGATGTGGAGCTACAACGGGACCGGTTTGAGTAGCCTGTCCGAGGATGGTAAACTGTAAAATATTAAATAAAGACCAAAAAAAAAAAAAGTCACATGGAGATCCAGAACAACCCTTTCATTTGCAAGTTTTCAAAATGACCAATGTCTTACCCATTTCAGGAATTCCACAGGTTTCAAGTTAAAGTTCAGACTTTTTCAGACTATTATGGATGCACTTTAAGACCTAGTTCACATCCTAAGTCTGTTTGTTACTTTTTATTGCAACTTTATGTTTTTTCTGAGTATTTGACTCTTATAAGTTCTTAATAAGACTGTTTTCCTGCACACTGTATTTAATATTTTTTTAATATTTTTTTCTTATATTTGACAAAGCACTTAATTTGCGGTTTTCAAGACAGACCTCTATGAACTTGTATGAACACTAACAATTTTAATTTATTAGTGGCAGAAGTATCCATTATTGATGAAACTCCACACACACTTGTGAAACCAGGTCTCGTTTGGAACCCAATGTAACTTCAATGCGTCGTTCTGTACATTTTTATTTTTAATTACAAATCGGTCACATTTTTTCACAGAAAGACTTGCACTTTTTAAAAATTAATCAATCCAGTCTATTCTCTGGACCATATGTCAAAATCACATTATGTCATTTTAAATCCTAAAAGTAAATTCAATTATATCCTTTGGTGACCTGCAGAAACCTTGTATTTACAGAGATCTGAGTCTTCTGATCTGAGCTTTGCACTTTTATTTTTACAATCATTTGAAAGATAAAAATGAAGAGGATTCAGTACCTGATCCGAACGCAGAGATGCTCGTCTTCATTGGCTCTAGATCAAATGTAAATCTTACAGCTTTTCCAAGGTCCTCGTCATATTTACGTTCACTCACAAAGTGCTGAAAAACAGAGTTCATTATGTTTCAAAACACAACAGATAAATGTATTTGGTTTCCTTTTTTTTAATGTGATTCTAAAGGCACCATAAGATTGAAGCCCAATTTGACAGTGACAAAAAATTTGAAGATAAAGAATATTTAAGGGCTAATATAATGACAGTTTGGCCAGAAAAAAAGCAGATCATAGTCCAACATCATCCCTACACTCTGGAAAAACATTCAATATCTAATGTTATCTCTGAAATTAATCTTTCACTTCATTAGAAACCACATAAGTGTCTAAGTGATAAGTACCTAAATAAATAAACCTGCATCACTGCACAAACTCAATAAACGAGGAATTGAATGTCAAATCATAAAAACCAACATCATCATGGTGTGCAGGATTTTAACTTCCCTCAGACTCAGTTTATCATCTGCTGCTATCAGCACCACATTCTGTCTATAATGATAATTTGTAAAACAAACTACTGATCTTTGTCCAAATGAGGTCAAAGTTGGCCCTCGGTATCATGAACATACCTTAATGTCTGCACGCAGTTCAGTCAGCTGCTCTTCAGACATGGATGCCGACTGATCCGTCAACCGTCTGAGCTCCTCGGCTCGCTTCTGTCGAGCATCTAATATCATCACTGAAACACAACACAGGCTTTATCACATTTGATTCGAGGTTAGGGCAAACTTTGGATTACAACTATAAACACCATTCTATACCCACTTTGTATAACAAGACTTATGATTAAAGTTTAGTGTAATTAGTCACTTTACTGTTTAGTTCAACAGTCAAACAGGAAAAAAAATGTTCATAAGCAGGACTGTGCATTAATTAAACCGAGGCTTGGTGGAAGGGTAGAGTATCATGCATGGACCCTCAAACTTCTGGACCAGATTCATCCATTCACCTTTTCAGGCATCTGATAGAACTATGGAACTGTACAGGAACATGCTCTACCATGATTTTCCTTGAAATCCTAAGTTGCGATTCTGCTGTAGCCTTTTGTAATGTCAGACCTAAGTACAAAGTACAGCTGACTAAGCAGTAAAGCTAAACGCAGGTCAAAGATAAAGACAATTTTAAAGATACCGATGTTGTGTAAAGTGAAGGTATTATGTAGCGTCAAAGCACACAGAACACACGAGTTTAACACCCAAGTGCCAGTTGGTTTAAGAACACAGTGTTACATTATTCATCAAAACACACTGTGTGTTGTGTCTGCACTATTGGAGAAACTGGCATATCTACTTCTATGAGGTTTTCCGGGATAACACAAAATCAAGCTGAGCTTACTTTATGTCAGATAATGGCAAAAAAAAAAAAAACAATAACACAGAGGTTAGAAACCAGAAATCCTTTCTTAGGGATGATGAAGTGTGAAATTCTGGGTTCCATGTGGATGTTTTAATAATAGTTTTCTACTGATAGTCTTAGCAGATATTGATGTTATTTTATTTTTTTATTCTTGATTTTGTAGAAGAAAGAAAGCTTAAAAAATATATGCGACGGACATAACACTTTAAAAGTTGTAGAGAGCATTATCACATCATCTTGACATGACTACAAATTCAGCTACGTCCATTAGTGGTGATGTTTATCTGTTGTGTAATATTCCTTATTATTACACAACAGATAAACATCACCACTAATGAAACATCTATTTCCCCAAAGCTGTCCATCAAAAACCACTGACTTGGCCAATATCTGCATGTGTACATCCCTAGGCTTTATCTAAGCAGTTCAATACATTTAAGACCAATTCCACGACCAAAGATTCCCAACAAGACTACTAACCCAGTTCAAACCAACACAATGAGACAACACAGTGTATCACTCGTAAAAACCCTGTACTTCCATTGGAACTACCAGCTTTTAAGGCGGTTTGTAGCTAACTGAAATATGAATGAGTCTAATCGTACTGAATTATTTATGACAGCAGCATTTTTGGTATTAATGAAAGAGTGAAAACATAATAAACAAGAAGGTCAAGAATTTCTCCTGTTTATTCTCAGGGGAGTTGCATTATTAAGAGGAGCTGGTGTCACCTCTAATAAGCACATAAAACACAAACTATTGAGACAGCGTTTCACCAGTGGAAGTGCTGCTAATAATGCTGCACTTCATGGTAATGTGAGCTCCTGCACATAAATACAGAGAAAAACCATCCTCTATATACCACAACGTATCGAAACCAGCCACTGGAGATGTGACAAGCTGAAACAGGTCAGTTCACACTGCTGCTACCTTTACCTGCAATGTTCACAATGGTTTCATGGTCTGAACTGGGCTTTATAACGGATCATTCAATGTATAAATCATACATGAGTGTCTAATACAGTAGGCGGATATCAACAACACAGCTGGATCAGATTATTATATCTGAGTCTGTGCCTATCAGTACTGTCAACATCTTGGTTAAACTGGCATAAATCAATCATTGTTCAGTTTTAGTGCTGCGTCTCATGTTACCATCAAAGCTAGAGGGCTGTTGATTCAAAGGTAACACAGGAAGGAGATCAGTGAAGTGACGGGAAAAATTTTGAGGAAACCTGGCTTTTGTAATGTCGAAGAAGTACTAGATTTCCTTTGGTTGCCTCTCAATTCCCCACACACCTCGCACAAAGACAGCTTTGAGTCTCCCTTGACACCTGACACTATTCACTTTTTCCAGACCTGGAACACACAACACTCTACACTGAGAGGACAGAAAAAGAGAGAATGGCCTACTTGTAGAAAATATGCAGTCTTGCTCTGTCATGTTGTGCGCACACATATACACAGGTATGCTCTAGGTATAGCACTACCCTGAGGGCACCACTGCAGTTTGGAAGAAACTGGGACTTGCTGTTCCACAACAATCTCTTTTACTACCTTTCCTGTAGTGATTTAGGTCAGATTCTCTGAGCCCTTGAGTCAGGTGATCATATTATGTAAAGAATACTAGTGCTTGCGGGTGGTATGTGCTTTGGCTTGATAACTATACTTGGAAATACAGTACTTACTGGCCTCTGCTTTCACTTTGTCCATCTCGCCGAGTAGAGTCACTTCTCTGTCCATTAAACTAGAAACAAAAGAGAAGATGGTCAAGTTTTCATTTGAGTCTCAGGATGTAAACACTGATTACAAAGAAATTCCAGTAATACCAAAGAAAAGTTTGGGATGAATTCAGCAGTGTCACTGAAAGACAAACTAGTGCGAAGTAATGACGGCTACATGTCACATTAATCACAAACATATATAGTAGGAGGAAGTGTTATACTGGCTGATTTTATCACAGGTTTGCAGTGGAGCAGCACATCAGCACTAATACCACATAATACACCATGAACCATGGCCACGAGAGCACAATGCTATTAAACAAACTGCACTTTATATTTATAAGCATTGGTTAAAATGCACTGCAAAATATTTTCTAATCCAACTTTAAAGAGTTATGATCTTTTTGTCTGTCTATGACTCGGTGACATGTTATTTGTGTGTACTGTATGTGTGACAGCCGGATCATGAGCATGTTTACTACTTAGGCTACGCCCAGGACAAGCTTTATATCGCTTTGTATCTAACACTATCTCTGGTGGATTGTGGTTCATCAATACCTGAACAGTAAGAAAAAAAGAAAACCTTATCTACTTAGTTTAGTAGTTTAGCAGGAGACCATAGATGCATTTCCATCCAGCTGTTTTTATTCGCATTTTTAATTTGTATGTAAAAAAAAAAAAAAAAAGGAGATGCTGAAAGTTGGAGGAAAAAATAAATATGGATTGGCTGAGGGAATGCCTTATTGGATACAAAAAAATAGAATGCAATAAGATGAAGAGCAGGTGAAACAAACAAACAATGGTTTTCACAAACTGAGGAAGAGTGTGGAACAACCTGAGCCAAACCAGACCAGTAGTTGGTTCAGAATGCAAAAGCTACAGCCAGATTAAAATTCTTAGATCAAATACCTCTTCCGTCTATGCACTCGTTATATCCGACATTAAGATGGTGCCATAAAACTAAATTCTGTGACCGAACAGTCAAACAATGAAGCCTGTATTTTTAACTGATTTTGCTCTTTAATGAAGCAACAGTTAAGTTGCAAAAGAGGTTACATTTATTTAACTAAAATGCAATGATTATTGCAATTTTCCATGGTGTGTGTTTTGCCTGCAGAAGACTGTGGTTTTAAGACACTTAAAATACTGTTCAAGCTCCCAGTCTATTTCACACTCTGCTCTTTGTTGACATAAATCATTATTTTGTTTATCTTCCTCAGAACTGGACAGCACAGATAGAACTGACAAATGAAACCTGAAGTGTGAAGATGTGAAACAAAGATCTGGTTTGCAGATGCAGAGGAAACGTTACTTAGCTAACATTATCTAGTGTGTTAAGCAATTTCATTTGTTAAAGGTTAACTCAATTAACCCTGTAGGTAAATTCTATCTGCATTTTACACATCCTAACACTCACAGCACCTAGCATTCACACGTAGCACATTAAGAGCAGTGAGCTGCTATTGATGTCGAGGGACCAACTTCAGATCATCATCAGTACCATTGTCATGGGAACCAACAGGAGACTTAGCTTATGTTTGCCTGTTTGTAAAGGCGGGGGTTTGATTCCTCGACAACCTAGAACCTTCTAGCTGTGATGCGGAAGTGCAAACCACTACACCACCACCCCATTCTTATAAAAGAACTGTAACTTATCAACTTCATCCACTTCCTCTGCTCTTTATAATCACATGTAAAGTGGCAGAATGAAAACTGAATGTGTGACTCAGGGACACTAATGCAGAATACTGAATAATGAACAGAAGTGGAACTGGAAGCAGTAAATGACATCACAGCTTAACAAGTGGATCAGCCCCTCAATAAAACCTCATATCTAACTGCCAGCTCTTAATATTTAACATAACAGTAGCTGATGAAATGCACATACATTTGTATTTACCATTTTGCTACTCTAAAAAAAATTTGTGATATATAGTTTATGGATGGAAATCCAGTCAAATATATAAGAGTCCACCATCCTCTAATATCTGTTGTGCTCTAAACAGCCAAACATATATTCACTTTAAGTTTCTGTCTTTTTAAAAGTACAAATGCATTAATACGGTTCTCTCCATCTTCTACATTAAGTATCTACTTCTGTATTCCCAAGAGAAATATGAGCACTTTGTCAGTTTTACAAAGATTTTTCACACTTTAATTTGCATCAAGACATATCTCCAGAGCCTCTAAAGCGTGTCAGTGCCTCACGGGAGCTGTAGGTTTTAATAATTACACTTTAATGTTTGTTAAAATAAGACAGTGCTCAAATTTGACAAGCCTGTGCTTTACTTGCAGGACATTAAGTGCTCATCATCCAAAAAACATTCATCCCCTTTACCATAAAGCCACAGTATCACGTTTCAGAGCAGATACTCATCGATAATACTTCTACAATATCTGGAAAAAACCTGAATACAAACCTTTGTCAATATGGCGACTAGTAACTAAATAAAAGCATGTTTATTAGACAAATGTAAGAAAAGTCCCCTTGACTCACTGATAGTGAACAATGTCATTCAAATGTAACCATTAGAAATCCGATATATCGGCCAGTAACCGATATATGAAATAAGAACATTGACAAACATAGTAAAAATAGTCCAATATTAGATAAAGGTGTACATGTGAATTAGCAGTTGCATAAATCTTTGTTTATCTCACAAAGGCAATTTACACAACTTTACACAACTGTATAACAGTCTTCTATTCAACTAGTCTGTGACTAGATATGGTAGTTTTTATGCTGGGGAGAGCAGACTTTTGGGAAAAGATGTTGGTCTGTATTTTATGAGTAGTGACATAAAAATTGTTTAGTAAATCATTCTTTAAAATGTAAGCAACACTTAATATATAGTATTAATACCCAGTCACCTGCAGAATGCAATTGTGAGGTACACAGGAAGTGCACGGATGGTGGTGGTGAGGTGAATAGTTCGTAAGACAGAGGGGAATTGCGGGCCGCCATTTTCAGGGCAGGGGGAATGGGGATATAGGTCCATCCTTGTTGAGGGGGGGCTTTGTCGTAGCAGAAGTGAAAGTGAAACTGACACGCTTTACTACTCCTTTAACTCTGCACAGACACACAGGAGGCGACAGAATCTCTGCACAGCAAAAAGTTAATACGTCGGTTACATATTGACTGATGTTGATAAATCTGTGATACGCTATAATCGGTGGGCCGATTAATCATTCAGGCTCCAATAACTATACCCTCTGCTTCAGTAAACATGACTCATGGACTTCCGTGAACTTCTCAGGATTCTTTATGCATTTCACCACAAAAAAGACTGGACTTTTTGGCCATTTTCACCGTGAGCACAGGGAGAGAATTCACATACCAGCTCTGGAGCTCAGCAAACGTCTGCTTCATCCTCTTGATGGAGGAGTCCATCTCCTCTTTGACCACCATCCTGTAGCGGGTCAGTGAGGCAGTGCATCTCTGAAGGTCCTTCACAGATCGGTCGATGTTGGGAGCTGAGACGCACACATTTGACATGACGTAAGCAGGTTTTCTACATTTCTATTTTTAGGTATAAATACAATAAGAAATGAGTCAAAGACTAAATACTGGGGCACATTTTGAGTTATGCAAGGCTGTAGTCGTGCAAATGAAAATATTCTTGGATACAACAAATTATGCATGTCTGACCCATCTTCTTGACTCCTGATGATCCTTGCTGGCTCTCATCATTAGAAAGTGCTAAAGTGGAAGAGGGGGGATGTGAATTTGAGCCCAGCCTGTGTCTGGGCTTGTTGCCTCTGGGACCTTGGTGATTCCTGCCTCCCGGCTGAGAAGCAGGGCTTGGAGCGCTTCCTTGACTTTCTGCTTCTGCACCTGTGAGAAGACATATTACTTTACAACAGAAAACGTAAGCATTTTGAAAACTAACTTTCCCATTATAGCCTAATATAGGAATGAGTCGACAAGTCAGTAAGCCATAAATCAGACTCATGTCCTCGTGTCAAATTTTAGAACGCTTTTTTACTTCAGGTAAAACGTGAGATTAAGGAATCTGGTAGTACTTGACATCTGAATAAAGGAAAGGATATGAAATGAAATATCTACAGGTGGCAAAAGTTCAGTTATTTACTGGTGCACAGCTACTTTTCAAAGCAGTGCTATGAACTGACTGAACTTCCTTACTCAAGCAAAATACAAATGTATAAGCTCTAAAATGTACTCAATGAATAAAACTAAAAGGTATTTCTACAAGTCAAACAGCTGTCAGTGAACAGATAAATTAAGCACATCACTCATTTCAGTGTTAGGTCTCAGATTCCTTTTGTCTGTGCTCAAGTCTCCCTCTTGTCTGCTTTTGTCATACATGACTACACCTGTCATGCCAATATGCACTGCACTATACATAGAGTGGTCTTTTTTTCTGCTATTTTCCCATTGATGTCAAGTAGCTAGAAATGAGTCTTGATGTTTTGTGATGCAAAGTAAAAAATACCCATTGAACACATTAAGAACAAATGAATGAGCCTGTTTTATAAAAAAAAAATGTAAGGAGTATTTGTGTTAAGATGCAGGTAGTCAAAGTAACAATGTGTCAAAAAAATAAACAGTCAAGTAAATACAGCTACCTGAAAAATGCACTTAAGTACACATACACTCTACCTCTGGAAATACCACATACTAATATATGTATTCAGTAATCACAAAAATTTAAAATAGTCTTCTTTTTGCCATTATGGTTTTTAAATCAGAGCAGTGGTTACCAGTGGTTTCTGATGAAGCAGGTTCAGAGTCCAGCTCAGCTGCATCCAGAGAAGCAGAGTCCAACTGTTCACTCAGAGAATCCAGCGACTCTCCATCCATTACTGATCCATTGGCGTGAAACCCATTTATTTCATCCTTGCTCTCCGGAATGGCTTCAGGTGGAGCGGGCTCTGCTGAAGCCTCCGCCTGGGGCTTGGGCTTCTTTTTCTTCTTGGGCTGGACATGAAGATATCAATGTCAAACCCTTTTGTTCAAACCCTTTGTTCATTATCTCTATCCTAATCAGTGCCCTGACATGGACCAATTTAGTACATGCAGGTATAATAACATTTTTTTTATTTCGGGCAAAGGAAGAATAAAAGTATTGTAATTCAGATTGCACAAGGTTTTGACACTTGATCAATAGCGGAGCTGTTTACTAAGTACACTTCAAAAGGGCTCGCTTCAGGTACTTGACATGAATGTTACCTCTACAGAGAGACATTCAAGATACAGTTATTCTGGTTCTTACCTTCTTCTTGCCCGTGACATTCCACTCCTTCAGGATCTCTACAGCACTACCTGTGTTGTAAAGCACATAGCGATGACACATGTGCATGGTGACAATTGACAGGTTTAAACTGGCCTCTTCACGATCTGAATGCCCAGAAGTGTTGTCAAGATGTTGCTATAAATAAGGATCAAAGCCTTCTGACGTATGAGGACAGCCTTTCTGTTCTATTATTGAACCCGTGAATCTAAAGGCATGCAAACGACGCCCAATCTTGGGATGCAAAGCATGACATGCAAGAACAAGTTTTTATTTCCTCAAGGTTATGGGAAGAACAGACAACGTGGGCTGCACGCCAAGATTACAGGTCTGACATAGATGCAGCACACTGATGTCAATACAGTGACACATAAGATGCATATAAAATCAATGCTTGTGTTACGCAGGCTACTAATGAGATGGTTTCAGTGTGACACATTTACCCAAGTATTACAGATCAAACATATGCTATACCACCAGTTTTACAGCTGACAGCAAAAGCCTGGTATATATTGAAATTTTTGCAGTGACACAGTGTGACGTCCTTTTACCTTCTAAGAAAGCTTGAACAGCTTTGTCGACGCAGTTTTCGAAGTGCTGCAGAACCAGAACAATCTCATTGTTGCTTTTGTTGGGGACGACTGCTCTGACAGCGCTGATCTATTTAGAAACAAACAAATAAAAAAACAAAGAAAGAGAGAAGGTTTTACATCGGACCGAAATAACCGACTGAAATGCAAACGTTAGCATTATTTCCATACGTTCCATAAAACTATGGAATACTGCAAAAAAGAAGATGCAATCCATTGTTTCAAACTGTTTAGAAGTGAATAAAGAGGTTTTCGTGCTGGTAGACTGTGGCGTATGGTGGTTGTTTTCCATCTAAATATGAATGTTGTATTTTTATCCCTCTGCCTAGTAGATGAGTCTGTGAAAAATGTTATGTCCTTATCAGTCCACAAAACCAGTTGCAACCACTAGCCACATTCTCCCGCTTTATGAGAATATGTGGTAAGCTGCTGAGGAAACAGCTGATCAAATGTATTGGTTTAATGCTCGCTACCTCTGAATTTGTGTTTTCATCTCATTATGCACATGAGCTCATTTTCATCAAACCTTCTCAAGGGCGCATAAGAAAATTTTTGTGACATTCATGAAGTTTTTTCCAAGATCTGCCATTGAAACAAACAGCAACAGTTACAAAATGTGCTATAAATACATTACGGAACCACAGCTATTGTTATACCTCGGTTAAATTCTATCGCGTCCCATTTTCTGTAAATTGCTCCAGTATAAGTTACAGCTCTCAAGGATGGGGTTTCTTATTGTGACATTATGTAATTGCATACCTCAAGCATTTTTTTATTTGGATTTAAAGTTATCTGAGGCATTGAATTATGCAACACCAAGGTCTCAGACATAGGGAGTATCCAAGATGCTCCTCAAACGTTATGATATTTTGTGATCTTCAGATTTAACCCCTTCTCTAAAAGTCTCCAGGCCGTGTCCTATTGATGTGTGGTGTGCATTTCTTACCTTTTCCTTCATCCTCTCGGCTGTTCCTCCCTGCGACATTACCATCTTTGAGCGAGTGTCAAACACAACCCCCGAGGTATCTGTGGAAACAAAAAACCAAACACACACACTGCATTGTACATTCAAGCATGGGATCTTATTTGCAAACCTCTGAAAAATGCCTCATTTGCTAAACAAAACATCCAGCACACATCTTCACAAGGATTTCCTGGACAATCAGAGGCCATATTCTTGAATCCAAGCTGTGTTTGTGAAGCCATTTGTTTTGTAGCCATGGAACCAGCTGACATTTACATAGACAAGCTTATTCATGCCAACAAATCAAAAGTAAAATTGAATTCACATGTTTAATTTAGCCATTATTTATCAAGAAAAGCCTCATAATGACAAAATAACACGCATTATGAATGTTGTTGTGTGGAGGTGGCAGTGCAGTCACTAACAAGCCACTTGAGTTAACAGCAGCAGCAGCACTTGTAAAAATAAAGAGTGAAAAAGCCATCACATCTGTGCTTCAACAGTCTGGGCTCCGCTTCAGATTTAAATGACTAATAACCAATACAGCCTCCAAAAAGACATTCTTTCAAAGCCCAAGGTTTCTGATATCAGAGAAAAAAAATAAGACCTACTTCAATAATCTGAGATAACTATGAAATATTCATTCTCAACAAATATCTAAGGACAAGTTCCTACTACAATTGATAAGTAAAAGCGTCCAGCTGACTATAAGGAGCAAAGTCCACGGCCATTTAAATGCAGAGGAAAAATAAAGTAGGGCCCTTGTAAAGGTTGTTTTTCCCAAAGCGTGAAAGTAGGTTAATGTCACTGTAAACGTTCACCTCATTTCCCTTTACAGCTATTCCAACTCAGTGTACAAGTATTGCTCGCCTTTGCACCACCCTCAGAATTACAGTAGGGTTTCATTACAGGCCAGGTGAAAACTATTCAGTGCACAAATAATTTTTCAGTTTGGCTCACCTGCAACTTGAACATTCATCCTTTGCTTTGTTTGGAAAATAAATATAAATACCAGTGGATTTTAGTTCCATTTTCTTGAAAAAGTAGCAACATGAAATGAATACATACCCCTTTGGCTGTTTTTCTTTGCCATGTTGTCCAAGAAAAGCTTTGTTGTGTATTTCTTCAAGTTAATAAAGATCACTGCAAATATCTTTACCCTGGTATTCAAATAAAGGCCCAACGTATGGTAACTTTCACTTTGAGTTGTTCTTGTTTGAGAAAATGCCAACAGGGCTCACAACTAGCAAGAAGATTGGAGGTCAGATGAGGCCTCCGCAGTTTAGGCCAAGATTCAGGTTTCCTCCTTCGTTCTCCAAATCTGCAAGGAAAAAAAAAAGAAGGGCTTGCGCTAGTGTCAAAGCTGCAGAGTGTAAAAATATATCATTTTATTCAAAGTAACTGTGGTCAAGCTGTTGAAGCAGAATTATACAGCACACAAATGTTCACTTTCTTAAGATTTAAAAAATATTAATGCAAATAAAATGAAATCCATTTCCTCCAACTGTAAAATATGAATGAAAAGCAGATTTCAATAAATTACTGGCTGTCTGGCAGAGTGTCCTAGAGAATCTGCAGTTAATTTTGTCCTTGGCAGAAACACTGCATTTACTTTGGGGGAAAGTTAGCAGGGCTACTCAGCGACACATCTTTGAGGGGTATTTCCTTTTTCTCAGTTCTCATCGAGAGTGGTGGGTGACAATGCTGTGAGGTTTGTGTCAAAAATATATCATGCCTTCATACTCTAGGCGTTTCCTAAATTTGCAAATGAGGTCTGTAGATGCAAGCATCCAACTCACTGAATTTATTAGTTTCGGCCACGATAAAGAAACCCAAATTACATGAACTTGTAGAACAGTTCACAGACTTGGGTGTTAACTGGTCAAATCTGAACCGATAACAAAAGCAGCAAGAAAATACCAGATTACTTTAGACCAGAGAGATAAGAACAGGCTTCTTTATAAAAATAAATTGACAAAAAATGACAGCAATACAAGTGTACATGCAGAATAATCAATAGCTGCAACTTTAAACACCACATTAATAAACTAATAACCATGATATGCTGAGCAGTTCGTAAAACTACTCACATTAAAGCCAATATAAGTCATTTGCTTGATCATGAAATACAATTTTTTTTTTTTTTAAAATAAGCCTTATTTGACACAATATAACCTGCATTGAACTTCCTATGTTTGACCATGCTTTCATGAAAATAAAGAAAATGGGGAATAAAAAATTCTACCTTTCACAGCAATTGCTCTGTATTTATTTAGCACTCCTAACCCAAAAACAAGGACAAGCATGCATGCACAGTAAAATTTTGCTGAAATGTTTAACTACTTTAAATACAAAAATTGTAATATGTAAAACACAGAAGATTAAGCAATAATTAAATACTTTTAATATTACATTACTCAAATTTAACTGACAAAAACAACATATTAGGCAATTAATGATTGAAGCTACACAGTTGTATTACATATTACAGAGGAATAACTGTATATCTGCACTTAAATGTAATGCAAAAGTAGCACATCTAAATGCCTAACTCAGTCTGAGACATGATGCCATCACTCTGCTGGCCGATCAATATTCCACTGGTATCAAACCAACACTGTCTGCCCGACTGTGGCCATATCAGAGTCTGCTTTAATTATGTCTCTTTGAGGTTTGACAAAAGCTCCACCTTCAGCAATCTGGACTTGTTTTAATGGGCCAGCTGGTTCTCCCTCTTAGGTTTCTTTTTCTGACCATAGCTGACTAGAAAAGGAAACTTAGAGGCTATACAAACCCACACCCTGTTGATTAGGACTAACCACGCTAGTCCTGCTTCCACCACACCTTTGCTCACGTCAAACCAACATACAATCAACAAGTGACACTGCTGCTGCCACTCATGCGTGCACTAGGATGCATTATGTTTATTAAGAGGGATGGTGCTTGACGCTTTAAGAGAGCCAGCTGTACTTGTGTTGAGTGACGTCAACCCTAGGACGTTAAAGCTCAGCACTCCATTGATCACAGACTGAGACTAAAAAGTTTGTTTGTGCTGAGCAAACCATGAAATAGACTTACATCCTACATTCGATGACAAATCTAGACAGGCTTCTGTCTCCATAACTAGGTACATCTGATCCTCAAATAGGGCTGCAGACCTCAGAATTAGCATAGAGGTTCACTTTTAACACTTTTACAACCATCACAGCCACATGATTTTTCACTAACGACTGTATTTTTAGATAAACACTGCGGACATCATAATCCACACTCATCTTTATTAAAACCTTAACTGAATAAAGGGTAATAGAAATGATTTAAGGCTTATCACTTCCATGCCTTCACTCACCTCAGCATAATACGTGATTTCAGTAGCAAATCAGTGTAATTTGACTGAAGAGGCCAAATGAGCTTGCAAATATTACTGCGAGATAGTCAGAAAGCCATGTGCAAATACATTTAAGTAAATTCGCTTTTTTCTTGTCAGGAGCAAACAAAAATATTCTGTCTTTTAGGTCAGCAGTCTTATGATCATCATTAAATAGCTATCTTAGAGTTATGTTAGCTAACGTTTTCTGGTGAGCTATGTTACTTGCATGTCATTGCTAGCTGGTTGTAATACTAGCTTGTGTAATATTGTAATATTTTACAAACTTTCACACAATAAGACTCTCGCAGTCAGTGTTTCATGTCCTAGCAGCTCAGGTCGCATATTCTGGCCAAGCTTCGGAGGTTGCGTTAACGTTAGCCCGCTAACATTAGATGCCTAGCGTTAGCTCTGCAAGGTCTGCGTCACAGGTGCCAATAAAATGCACTCAACGTGGCAATTAAAAACCGCTATAATTATAAGCACCTGCGGCATCAAGTATCGTCGCCTTCTTTGCGGATGGACCGTTGAATGCAGCCCTAGCTAGCGCCCAGCTAACACACTGCTTGGCTCTTATTATTCAATGCCCTGTTGTAACGCTAGCCATTTCTAAGCTACTCGACTTTGACGTTAAACAGCTCAGCCTCTGTTAAAGCATCTGCATTCTGTCTGGTTAAGTTGTACACTGCGCTGGAAAATAAACTGTAGAAAATACGTACTTGATGTTGGCAACAAAACTGAGCAGTAGATTCTGGAAACGGGTTACCGCAGCTCCTACAGTCAGCCGTCTTTAATGCCAAGTAGTCTGCTGTGGCAATATTTTCCTCGACCAGACTCTCTCAGGGTTGCCAGATTGGATGGGAACAACCCCCACTTTAATGCATTTAAAGAGGGAGGGCAATGCTGCGCAATGGACGTCAATTCAATTCATTTATGATTCTTTTTTCTTTTTTTAATGTTTGTTTTATTTCTAATTTTCCATTGGATATTAAGTTGATGGTTGATAAAGACGTCTTTGGTCAGAATCAGCAGGCTGTTATTAGTATACCTTATGAATTATTATATCCTTTTTTATTTACCATTATTTGTGTTAAAATAGAAAAAGAATTGATTTGGTAGATGTGGTAAATGTCGTGTTGATTATGGCCATATTATTTCTCCCAGGGTAAAGTGATCAACATGTTTGGGATTGATGGAGCCTGGTGCCACAATTAGATTGTTTTCTAAAAACCCACAGTTTTATGTCTATCAAAACTCATATGTTAAATGAAGTTACATATTATCCTGTGTTTACCTGTGCAGTGAATATAATGTGTCTATGACAGGCTTAGTAAATGCTACTATTTGCTACAAGATAGCAAGAGATACAGGAGCGCATCACTAAGTATAATATGAAACATCTAAAATGTAGTGTTTAATAGATAACAGTAGCAACCATGGCAAGCATACATTTCATGGGAGATAGAACATATATTTGGAAAATGGTCTGAAGCAGAACATTTTAAATTGTTCAAACTACTATAACACTATAAATATCATATGATCACTTTCCACTATAAGATGATAAGGAAAATGAAAATATTGGTGATGTAACTTCACCAGATTGAAAGAAATGAGGTGCTTTCTCAAAATGTATAATATTATTCCCAATTATGTTTAAATAAAGCTTGTTCTGGCATATGTAAATGTGTTTAGTTCATTTTAATTTCATAAAAGTTGCACATCTTTCATCCACAAGTTTATATCCACATGCCTTCCGGGAGATTCCTGGATGCTGCTTTTTTGCACATTTGTTTTTGTGACCAGTAGCTGTCTTTACAAGATGTCAGTTCCTAAAAACGAGTTCATTGTACATAATGAAATCGAAAACTTAAATTAAATTATACAATGCAGATATATATATATATATATTTATTGTTAAATAAACCAACCCTCAATTGGAGTCTAGGCTGTCGGTTTTCTGTACAAATCTGGCAACTAACAATCCACGTCGTCATTTCCGAAGTTGGGGAGTTCGCTCGTTTTGCTCCCTAGCTCCGCCCGTTTATGGAGCGCATCTGTCGTTATTCTGTACCACATGTCCTACGTCATCTCTTCAGTCCACATTCGTCTGTAAATGTTGCCATGACAGGTCTCACCTCGGGGAAAGCTAATCCTGTAGAGAATAAACCTGAAAACTTGTAGTTGGCTGTTGTGTGCGGGCACCAAGTCAGGGATTGGACGTTGGCGGACTCGGTTACCGACAAACTGAGGGGAGCGGGGAAACACACTACACCAAAATGGCAACCCCCTATGTTACAGATGAATCTGGTAAGGCTCATGCATGTGCCAGATCTTTGGTGTCCAAAAATAAGACAAATCATGGATCATACAAGCTGCAATCAGGCCCAGGAGTTTCTTTTCCACATTCAGTAATAAACGTACAGAAAAGCACCGCAAATAGTGTTGCTGAATTGCATGTTTTCATTTGCGGCTAACTAGCTAACGGCTAAGCTCTGTAGCATTAGCAGCAGTTAGCTTTAGCTTTGCAGTTAAACACGAAAATAGTGTATAGTACACACATGAATAACTTTATCTACAAATGTAACGTTACGAATACTCAGTATTATTATAATGCATATCAGCATTATGCATAAAAATGTGCAGATGCAACATTAGCTACCAACTTGTTACAACACTGTTAATCGTGTTGACGTAAAAGTTGTTTTACGATTAAGGAGACATAAAATTAGTCAGATTGAATGGTTTTGAGCTAGGACTGAGTCTAGGGATTAAAAAATAACCTAGCTCTAATACTCTGTAGCCATGGCCAAAACTAATGTATTGGTTCTTCTGTCAATAACATGTAAAGTCAGTAGATTTACAGAGATACAATTCTTGTGGCTTTAAAAATACATTTATTTGACTCCAAGGTTTTTCAAGTTGTTAATGTGTAGGCTCATCCTTTTCAGGTAACTAAAAATGTTCCTTTTGTGAATAAGCTTAGCCTTTTGTCTGAGTTCTGTGACCATGAGTCATTCATAGTTAATAGAAGTGTAGTAGTCAGCATCAAAAATGAATGCAATGTGTTCTAGTTTATCTTAAATAGGAAATTCGCACCAAGTTGTCTTTTTATATTTCGGACTGGATGGCCCAAATTCCCGTTCTCTTTTCAGCAATTTATAAAACTGTTTTTTTGTTTTTTGCTAAAAAAAAAAAAACTAAAAAAAGTTGATATGCATATCAGTTAATTTATATATCTGTCAAACTCAACATTTGCCTTCATCTGGCACTTGGTATGTGTTCATTCTGCAGATTGACTGAAGCCTGTATGTTATATATTTGTATTATTTGTGTATATACATGGTCAGTGAGTTCAGGCTACTTTTTTTTAATTCATTGTGATAAAGAGTTAGACGAGATAAGGAAATTAATAACCCCCACATTACTGCTTTTTAAACCAGGAAAAGTCTAACCTTTGAATGATAGATGTTCACTTACAGTTGCTGTCATATATTTTAAGTGAAAACTTTTATGTTCTCATCTATGGTTGGTTTGATGATTATATTATTTAAAAAAACAACTTCGATTTTACAGTTGATGAGTGAATTTTTAAAGCCTGACAGTATTTCAACATCTTAGTGCATGAAAAAACAGGTAAAACAGATTAATTGGCTGATCCGCTGACCCTCCATTGGCCATTCGACACTATCGGAGCAAAGTCTTGCTGATATCAGACAGTTTAAAATGTCCTTCGTCTGTGTCTGAGTTATTTGAGGATCAGATCAGATTGTGAGTCTATCACTGAAATCACTTTAATGTGATTTAAATGCCAACCCAGAGATGATGAAATAGATCACTAGTCCTTGTCTGTTTATCCATGCACAGATCTCTCTGTTCTGCCCAAAATGATTTACCTGCTGTTTTGTAGGTAAATACATTGCTGCCACTCAGCGACCTGATGGGACATGGAGGAAGCCGAGGCGGGTGAAGGATGGTTATGTTCCCCAGGAAGAAGTCCCAGTGTAAGTGAAGTTTGTGTTTTTTACATTGAACACATCACAAAATAATAAATCATAATGTTGTTATTCATTGGGGAGGGAAATTAAATAAGGTTAGATTCTCCAGTTGACCTGGTTAAGGAACAGTTGTTATATCTTTTCAGATTCATTGTATTTGGATCCTCTTGCTTGTTTTTTTTTTCCAGGTATGAAAACAAGTATGTGAAGTTTTTCAAGAGTAAACCAGATCTGCCGCCAGGTCTGAGTTCATCTGATGCAGCTCAGCCAAAGCAACAGCAAAAAGTCCCTGGTTGTGGAGACAATGAAACAGCAGGCCTGTCAAAGTCTGCCAAACGCAACATGAAACGCAAAGAAAAACGAAAACAGCAGCAGCACCAGGGCGAGGATGGGGATGGGGCAGATGTGGATACAGTGACTGATGCTGTTGAGAACGTGTCCCTTTCTGAGACCGGGGAGTCCTCAGACAAGACGACGGCACCAGAATCGGTTTCTGCTCCAGACGATTCTTCAGCAGCATCAACTGAAAAAGCCAAGAAGATCAAAAACCTGAAAAAGAAGCTACGGCAAGTGGAGGAGCTGCAGCATAAAGTGGACTCAGGGGAAATAAAACAGCCTACAAAGGATCAGCTGGAAAAACTCGGTCGGGCAGAAGCCTTAAGAGATGAGTTGCAGCAACTGGAGCGTGATTCGTGAAGCAATAAAAGACAGCAGATGAGGTGGACAGACTAAACATACAAACTACACACTGAAAGACAGGGAAGGGACCTCTGCAGCTTCTGTGCCCATTACTTCCATTATGTGTATTCTACCTGTTTGATAGTCATTAAGAACTTTGGAAGTGAACACAGCCCTAGAGAGGATGTCTATGGAGGAGGCACCTTCAGAACTGACAGACCTGTTTTTTTAGTGTCAGTTATTAAGGACTCCTGCTCAGATACCTGTATTTGTCAGGCATTCATTTATAAGTCTTTTAAAGAGATTATTGTGACTTGTTCTGTGCATGTCTATCCTCCATTTTGTACCTTTCATTGTATCATGTATTAATTACACATAAAATGAAAAGAAAACAAAAACATTTTCAGTTGAAGAGTATGAGTTTGTTGACGTGTCTGCTTTAGGAACTAACACATTTTGTCCATTGGATTGCCCTCCTGTAGTTGCACTAATGCTGAGGCGCTGTCTATAAAATCATTACATTCATTAAAACTACATGCTGTTTAACATGTTTATCTCATTATGCTTTTTAGATTAACTTTCATTCCTTCCTTTGCCATTCTAGTTTGTGAACCTAGATTATTTTGACCAAATTGAAAAAAAAAAATACTAATCTTATGTAAGTCTGAGAAACCAGTGGAAAAAAACAATTATTTTTGTAGTTAATCATTTGCAATTTGGTATTCGGTGAATTTAAGAAAACTGTACAAAATAGCTTGAAGAAAAGGAAGGTGGTTTCACTTGGACACGAGCGAATTATAAAAAATGATAGCCAAGTCTGAAAAAAACAGAAAGTGTAGCTGCTTAAAGACACATTCTGGACTACAACAATTCAGTGAGAAAACCTTTAGGTCTTCTATTAAATGACACCAAATGGTTTGATAACCAGAAGTAAAAGTCTACAAGGCCCATAAGGAATGCATGAACAATGAGGAAGTTATTTTTTGAGAGAAAATGAAAATTGACACTTTCCCGTCCCTTATTTGCCTAAAAATGTCAGCCAAACTGTGTGTCATTGTCAAGGTCAAGTGGTCTGAAACGAAACAGCGGTTTTGTACATGTATTGATTAAATTGTCTTGAATTTGTCCGTCTCGTTGAAGGTGCCCTGTGAAGTGTTCTTGTAAACAAACATATCCCCGATCCCAACGTCTGAGTCGTGTTCCCATTCAGTCCTTGAGGTTTATTAGGGTCAAATCTTCAAGTGCACCAGGGCTGTTTATCAGACATTTTCAGGTCTTTATGCTTAAAGTCCCTTTTTCTGCAAACACAGTTTACCCACATTTTACCCACAGTTCATCTTGTTTTTATGTCAAACACCAGGGGAATCACCCCACCCCCCCAAAAAAGGCACAATAAATACACAAGTAAAGAAAGAGCAACCACCATAAAGATTTAAGACGGCACATAAAAAAAGAATATAAGCAAATGGTGTTTCACCTTGTTCGTTCATCTGCCATTTTCATCCCTCAGCATAAAAAGCATAGGGTGAGCATGCCTGTCATCATTTAGTTTTTAGAGCTGGAAAACCAGTACTTTCCCTGCAAACTTAATGCAGTTTATCAGCTGTGCAATGCCATTTGTCATTATTGAAACTAAAAAGAACAATCTTTTAAAGAAGACACTTTCAATCTATACAAACAGCTGAATTAAAGGTTAAAGATGACATTGGCTGATTAATATCATTTCATATTTTCACAAATTTCAATGAAACTACACTAAGAAAAGGTGCAAACACAAGTTTGCACAGAGCTGAACCAGAGCGTCTTTATTTGAAGGTTTTAGGGGACGAGTGTGGTTTTGAAATGTCCTGGAATGTGTTTGTGTCTGACTCTTCATTCGTCTTTATGTACTAAGCATTTCCTCTGAAACTGTGGGACGGTGTTTGATGATACTTTACAGGAAGCATCTGTAGGAAGAGTTCATTTCAGTTTCAGACAAATGGTTTAATTTGACTTTGGTTGGAGTTTACAATGGATACGTAACATTTACTCAACTTCTCTCTGAATTTTTTTTTTTTTTTATTTAAAATTACATTTAAGTTGTATCTATATGTTCCTGACCTTTGCGGGTAAGGTCGATGAAACATCAATCAGGTGCCCTTTTGCATCCTGTGGGGGCTGGGGGGGACGGCCAACCTCAATGATGACTCACTAACATAAGAGCCTAAAATATTATTTGGTTTTCCTCAGTGTGCATGTCTGGCTGTTTCTGTTTACTGTTTTAGGCGTTGTCGCCTTATTCTTGATGGTGTTTAAAGCATTTGCAAACTTAAAACATGCAGAATACTAAAAAAAAAAAGAAGAAGGAAAAAAGAGGGGGATTCAAGTTAACCCATAAAGACCCAAACAACCATTGGTGACCAAAATCATCTACCAGTATAAAATGTTTAATAACTTCTGAGCCACTAATCCCATCAATAGATTTTAAGTGTAAAATGCATTTGTCATTTTTTCGTGGTCATCAGATATGATCCTTTTGGACGTTCAGAGGCTCCGTACTTTCTACAACTTTGATTCAGCAGTAAAACCCATTGAATTGAATCTATGACAGTGGATGGAGACACTGGGTTTATGTTTATTTAATGATAGATTTAGTTTAAAAAGTCATATTTTCTTCATGTTTCTCTGTTTCTGATATTATGACAATTAACTTTAGTCTTACCCTTACTGAACATCTACAGGATCAGGGAATTAAATATGGGAAAATACCTGATTTATATTGAAGAAATGCAAAATACAGAGGAGAATATTATGATAAAAGTTGATAAATTGCGTAAGAAAGGTTAAATAGAGAGAAAAATTCATTTGGGAACTGCTGGAAAAGTAACACAGGGTCTTTATGGGTTAATATAATTAAAACAATTATCCTTTCATCAGAGTATAATCACTTGAAAATATGAGTTATTGAGTCAGACTGTGCCACCATCCCTTTTTTAAATTCTTTTTTTTTTATGGTGGATTGCATCTAATTATATTTTATTGTGGGCTGGCGTTGATATCCCCACTGGCTTTAATATGGGATTTTTGCATTTTTAACAACCGCCGTAGGGGAGTGGGAGGTGAAGTCAGAATCGTGCAACCTGCAGCTTCACCACTAGATGTCAGTAAACATCACATATTGGACGTTTAAATCACATTGTGGTTTCCATATATGAAAAATTGCAGTACTGTTTTTTGAAGAAATGTTACTTTATTCAAATGTTAAAAAGCTGAAAGGCATAAAATGAGCATCAAATAGTATGAAATGTGCATGTGCATAATACAAATAGAACCAGTGTCTGAATGAAGTATGTATTCTAACTACTGAATATGCAGGAGAGTATGTTTTATTGGAGGAATCTTAACAGGACAAGAAACAATATTTGCATCAGACGTTGTTCTAACCTTGCACATATGAACAGAATGATTTCTAAAATATCATCATATAATTTGTAAAAATAAGCCTCCATATTATGTCTATTTTATCAGCTTGTACCTAATAGACTATTTCGTCCTATGTATGCTTTCTCCTATAAGCTAAATCGAAATCATTTGACCATTTAGTGACATAAAGTGACTATTATTAGTGGGAAAAAAAGCCAACATCAGCCAGTACAGTGTGATTAAAGTTTATTTCTTGCATTTTTTCCTCCTATTTGTCCACTCACTGTCATTGGTCTAACAGGAAAGGAGGCGTAGTCTGTCTCCATTCAGAAGACACAGCGGTTTTATGGAGGCGTTATTGTTTTGTCCTGAGTGGGATTTCACATCGTTAGCATTATAATTAACACTTGTCTTGCTGTGGCAATGTGGTTAGTTGTTTTCTTCGTGGGGCTGTAACCATTAAGTAAAAGAATGTTCCCGGTTATATGAGATGCTGTTGCACAAGCATAAATGGTGACTGAAACTGGACACTATTTCCTGAACATCTGTCACACCTCAATTTATGTCGTCTGGGAAATAATTTACTCACATTTACATATTGTTTCCTTGACTGAAAGTAAGGAAGTGGAGGTTTTATTAGTAAAATGACTCATCAGCTCAAATTCTCAGCTGACTCCACACTGTTAATACAGAGCCAACATGAATCTACATGTAGATTCATCTGGATTTATTGTTTCTTTTGACATAACAGACATTTCTTGGGGGTTATTTTTGCACACTTGGTGGCGTAACAGGGCGTGATCATGCCATTCGTGTCTGAAATATGTATTGTTTTTTGTAGTCTGCACATCACATTCCGGATAAAGGTTTATTATGCGGTTTTGAGGCACGTCCTGATGGTATAAAAACTGGAGACACTGGCTGTAGCGCTGATACAGACGAACCAGAAGGACTAATATGGATGGAAGACGTGAAAGCTTTAGAAATGCATAGATTTCAAACTTTTTCAGTGGTTGCAGAGGACGCTTTGGTGTGTTGGTTCTAAGGTTTTATTTTTCAGTGATGGACAAAGACACCAGTGTAAAGAATGGATACTAGACTGGAGCTGATGGTGCTTCTTGTTTTGCTCAGAACAGCGTCTTCTGTCGCCCTGAGCAGAAAGGAGTTTACAGAAGCAGTGGTAGGAAAGTTCAGAGAATATGAAGTATTTTGTTAAGATTTTTTTTTTTACCATATTTACTTTTCTGTCTTCATTTAATGCTGAGAATCATGGCTGGTTACACAATTTGTAATTTTAATCTATTGTCTGCAAGTTGAATAGGTATGATACACCAATATTAAATATTTAGTTTTAAACAAAGCTTTAACAGGATTCCATATGGTTATGACGTTTTCAGTAGTTTGTATTATAAAAAAAAAAAAAAAAAAGAAGAATGGCAGAGTTCAAATTCAAAATCTGTTAAAACCACTTTGTCTTTAGGCATATTTAAGGAAGTATGGCTACTTGCACATCCCACTGGACAGAAATGGACAAAACCATCGACCTGAGGATATAGCAGAAGCTCTAAGGTGACTGTATTTCATCCTTTTTTTCTGTTTTGTTAAGGACATGTTTTTTCCTGTTATTGTTTGACTGCTAAGTATTTTTAGTGCTATAACCTTCTGTATCAATACTATTTCTATAAATGTAGTCCTTACTCTCAGGTCATCTCACTTTTAATTATCCCTCCTCGTTATTCCACATGTGACTGTACTGGTTGTATTTTTTTAGGCTTCTGGGTTTTTGTTTTTTTTTAACTTTTATTTGTAATCAATTATAGGTTTTTATTCCTATCTCTATCTTTATCTGTACCTTTATTTATGTTTTTATGTTACAATGCATGGTTTGTATGTCTTTGGTTGGTTCTTTTTGTTTTTAAGTGTGTATGTAAAGTACTCAGACATATATTTTTCCTTCCCTTCTATTAGATTTGTATGTTGTTTAACTGCTGGAAAGTTGTATAAAATCATGTTGCCCTGTACTTCTATTCTATTCTATTCTATTCTATTCTATTCTATTCTATTCTATTCTATTCTATTCTATTCTATTCTATTCTATTCTGTAATATGTTTTATATATTTCTTATGTCAGGATCTTTCAGAAGGCAACCAACCTGCAGATATCAGGAAACCTTGATTCGTCGACTCTGACTATGATGAACAAACCCCGTTGTGGTTTAGAAGACTCATTCAGTAACACGTCCCTCAAGTATCGAATCATGAGTGAGTAAAGCTGTTACAAAAAAACCCCCCCAAAAAACAAAAGAAACATATTCACTCCTCCGAATACTGCTCTTTTTGAAAGGTTACATCAATTTGTTTCCTCCTACAGGTTACTGGCGAAAAAAGATGCTGACCTACCGCATCTATAACTACGCCCCTGATCTGGGTCTGGGAAAAACCCGCACAGCCATCCAGAGTGGGTTTAAGTACTGGAGTGATGTGTCACCTTTAAGATTCAAAGAGGTGCATCGGGGAAAAGCAGACATCAAAATCTCCTTTCACAAGAAGGACAGGACATGTTTAGTCCCCTTTGATGGTCGAGGTAGGAGCAATTTACATCCATTTATATATAAAAGAAATGGACAAAGGATGTTTGACCTCATTGACCCTGAGAATAGAAATGTAAATGAAATTAACACATTGATGGTCCTATCAACTTGCTGTTTTCACTAGTCTATTCCTTGATCAAAAATACATACTTATGCCAATCTGCAGCAGTCAGCTCTGTACAGATTTTATATGAATCCTGAGACAAACACACATACGCACACAGAGGCCACTTGGTTTTTATAATATAGATGTGTAGTAAAGACTCCTGCTCCATCTTCAGGTCATATTTTGGCCCATGCTGATGCTCCTGAGTCTGGCATTGTGCATTTTGATGGGGATGAACTGTGGACAGAAGGTAAAAGCACCGGATCCAACCTGAGGATAGTGGCTGCTCATGAGATCGGCCACGCCCTCGGCCTAGGCCACTCCCAGTACTACAACGCACTGATGGGACCAGTGTACAACGGGTACCGCTCCAACTTCAAGCTCCATCCAGACGACATACAGGGGATCCAGGCTTTATATGGTCAGCACAAGTACAAATATGAGATAGCCTACCTGTGCTTTACTACAGTACTAACATTTGAACACACTTTACTACATCTGTGAGACAATAGGAGGCTTTTTACTCACCTACATTGACAGTTTTAGTTTCATTCTTCATTTTTCAGCCCTTATTTTTCCAATGAAAACCATGTATCTCTAAATGTGTCAGTGTCGAGGGTTTTTGCCAAAGATTCTGCACCTTCTTTAGTCAAATCAATTTAGATTTGCATTTGGTGCATTGCTATTGATTAATGAAGAAAATGTATAAAGAACTTGAAATGAACTGAACCTTAAACATCTACAGAAACAAAATGCAGCATTAACATTAATGCTACTGTGACAAAAATCCAAAAACGTAATGTATAATAGTGTAACTCTGACAGAACTAATGAAGGGTTATCTTTTTATTCAGGAAAGCCTCCATCCAAAAGTACCAGCGCTGCAGTGCCTGGAGGAAGTGGTGCTCCAGATCCCTGCAAAGCCACTCTGGATGCCACTATGTGGGGTAAATTGACTCCATGGAGATGTCACAATGAACTCATCACAGAAAATAAAGACCAAATGTGTTTGGGGAAGTAACTGCCCTAAAGTGAGATGTTTCCGCCTATATTTCCTTTGTACTCTTGCAGGCCCTTCCCAGAAAACATATGTTTTCAGTGGTCAGTATGTGTGGACCCTGTCCAGCTCTGGCTACAACAGTCCAGAGCTGATCTCTGCACTGTGGAAGGATCTGCCAGGGAGCCTCAGTGCAGCTGTTTACTCTCAGCGGACCGGAAAGTCCTATTTTCTTAAAGGTAGATTCATTTGTTCTACCAAGTCCCACTGTGACACAATGCAGATTAAATATAGATAGAAATACAAACACTCTGTTAAGGTAGAAGCACTGATTTAACTTCTTTACTCGAATAAAAGAGAAAAAGGGAAGACTCTGAAATGTAGAAAAGCAAGACTTAAAGACCAGCTGTTTTTGTTGAAAACTAAGTAAGCCTTGTGTAATATAAATACAATGCAAACTATTACACCACTCTAAGCTGAAATATGTAAATAATAAACACTTAAGTTGCCTACAATGAGTAAATCAGTTTGGATTGTCAGTAACAGAAGTAAAAATGTTCTGATGCATTTATATACTATCAGTTCCCTTTTTTTTGTCTGTTTATGCTCTGGTTATATCCTTAATGTTGTTTTAATCTTATTACTTTAGGTTGAATCTGTCGACATGTTAGAAAGTTGTGTAATGATGCAACATATGTAAAATAATTCTCTTCAAATACATTAAACCTGAAGTACTTCTATACTAAATATCACATAAAGAAAGGTTAGATGTTTGTGTTTAAATATAGGGAGTAAAAGTCAGTCACGCATATGTGAAAACTGACACTAAAAAGACATTTGTACTCTGTTCTGCCACTGATTACACTTTGGTTTTCTGTGTTTTACTGAGTATTTTTCTTCTCACAGGAGACAAATTGTGGAGATACACAGGCTTCAGGCTGGACCACGGCTTCCCCAGGCGCTTGTCCAATATTCCTGCTAATATTGACTCAGCCTTTTACTTCAATAAGAACAAAAAAATCATCTTTTTCAAAGTAAGCTAAAAACAATGAGAATCCCCTCCAGTTGTGTGTGGACATGTGTTTTTGCTGAATATCTTCAATAGCTGCCAATGAATAATTTGTTCCTCATTTCAGGGCTCTGGATACTGGCAGTGGGATGAAATAGGACCAACAGACTTCAGCTCGTATCCAAAGCCTATTGGGAAATTTATCCGCGGGGCACCGAGTGACACCGATGCTGCCCTAACATGGAAAAATGGTTACATATATTTGTTTAAAGGCACACAGTACTGGCGTGTAGACCAAAACCAGCAGTCAGTAGAGAAGGCCTATCCTCAGGACACCGCCTCACGATGGATGCAATGTGATAACTGAGCCACCAGGGGGCACCATGGCTCTCTGAATCAAACATAACAACACAATGATGCAGAGTGTCAAGAGTGAAAGAAGCTTATTTATTTCAAACAGTTTAAAAATGTTCACACCTTGTATAAATCTATTCTGCGGGGAAATACTTTGCACAATAAAATCCATTCAACAACAGATTGAGAGAATACAGGATTATGATGTTTCAGTTTTGCAGCAGTGGGACAATCATTGCAAAAATACCCAAATGTAACAGGCAAAAAGACAGACATTTTTTGTGAGATTCAGTAGGATTTGATGTTATGGTTTACAGGTAAGGCATCTATGTTAAATTCCTGGAATAATAATCATAAGTGCACATAAAGTTTGACATCAGACTATGTGGACTAATAAAACACTAACAAACACCCATATTTTACCCACTCAGGTGCATCTGCGTTTTATCTGACCTCCTCACAGCTTGTCAGTATTTGACTGATGTTTCTTGCGCTCTCCTGCAGTCCTTAATAATTCATAATAACACAAGCACTCTGGCGACTTCAGCTAATTCCCACAGTAGCCCCAAACAAATTTAACCAGCAGAGTCAGAGGAAGTAAAAAAAAACCACGAGTGCAAGGGCCTATAAATATTCTTGTACCTTTAACACACAAAAATGCAAACACACTGTAATATTAAGCTGTTCTGTTGTTGTAAAATTAGTCGTATATAATATAGTCACCTTTTTTCTTAAGCATATCCTGAATTTGTATTGCATATGATATTGTTAATTTCCTGTTAAACTGTCACATCTACACGTGTTTGAGATCTATGTACGAATCCAATAACATTGAGTCATTCCAGGATGATTGTAGTTGTATTTGCATAATAAAAGGATGTCATGCCATTGTGCCATTTTGAACAATTAAAGGGGATGTTTAATTATCAGATACACAGTTCTCATTGATTCCTTCAGACTGTAAACACAGGCGAGGCAGCAGTCAGAGGAACCATGGAGCCCGTCTCAAAGTCATAGTCAATTAAAGTGTGTGTGATAGTGCTGATGCTGCTGGTGGATGAGCCTGTTCCCATCTGGCGCTCCTGAAGGCTCTGGAGATAACTCTGCAACGGCAAACAGGAGACAGACACATTTATATTGAATGTACTGAATCATCCAATGTAATTACTCAACATGAGGCATTTTCGCTTTTCTTGTACAGTCATGCACAGGAAATTAAAAAAAAAAATACTAATTATCAAGGCTAGAATATTTAATACCTTTTGAAGACATTAAAACTGATGGCAGTTACGTTTTAATCTAAGATAGTGGTGTAAAGATTAACGAGTTAATTGATTAGCTGTCTAATAACTAATAACTGGCAACAATTGATAATTGATTCATTGGTTTGGAAATCGTCTAAACGGTTCCTTTTATCTTCAACGGCTCTGTAAGGTGACATTGAATACACACAAACTATAAATAATGTGAGTTATGTTGTATTTGAATTATTCATGCTATTATATCAGTCCTGGAATATGCATTTGTCTTTTACAGACATTAAAACTAATGGGTTGTGATGTTTTAATCTAAAATAGAGGTGTGAAGATGAATCAGTGGATTGATTGGTTTTCAAGTATTAATCAGTGAGTGTTTTGATAATTCATTGATTAGAAAAACATCAGAATGGCTTCTTTTTTCCCATAGAGTGAGATTTAATACATATTAACTTTAAGCAATGTAAGGACTTATGTTGTATTTTAATCATTCATGCCATTATAGCAGGGCTAGAATAAGCACTTGCCTTTAAAATACATTAAAAGACACATTTTCATCTAAACTAAAGATACAAAGATTAATGAATTAGTTGATAAGTTGTCAACTACTAAGTGGCAACTACTGATAATTGGTTTATCAGTTAGAATTGTTTCATCTCTTCTCAATGGCACTGTGAGGTGAGATTTAATATGTGCAAGTAATGCAAAGAATTATGTTGTATTTTCATTATTCATGCTATTATAGTCACTCACTCAGTTTTGTTGCACATCACATACACCATATTTCTGTACTTATTTTATATTAACTTTGTCTGAATTATTCTCATAACTAACACCTGATTGACCACATGACCTCTGCATTAAAGACTATAACAGAGGCACTACGTAAAGTATAACCAAGTAAGAACAAAAGCATGTTCCAGACACATGAAACAGGTGTCAAGAAAGAAAAGACATTCATTCTTTTTAAGGTGGGAATGTTCAAAAATAAAGAATTTTGATAGGAAGTCGGTTTAATATTTGAATCAATTCTGTCACCTCATATTGATGTGGAACCTCACTTGTTTGTCCTTGGTTTCTATCCTTATAGACACAGAGGACAGATCTTTACAGACATGTGTCTTTTATAAGCTAAGAGTAATAAAGGTAAACGTATTGATTGACCAAATATTGGATAATGACTTGAAGAAGTGTCCCTGTGTTTACCTTTAGAAAAGATTATGTAACTAAAGAACAGACAAGAAAGATTTTAAAGGCCCATTTCTAAAGCTATTTAGGGACAAAGATCATCATAAATGTTAGATGTGGCTGGGTTAGGGTGTTCTGTCTTTACTTTCTTGCTCTTTCTTTTATCCCTTTGCAGCACTCGCATCATTAACTGTGAAATGTTGAATACTGTTAATGTGATGTGTATTTATAAGTGCATAATGTGCCTTCTCTAATACTATAGGGGTTTATATGTAGTATCAGTTTACACCTTAATGATTTTTAACCTTTTTTGCATAATTTTATTATATATTCAACTATATGCTTTACAAATTTATCTATGTACATGTTTTCTTTACCTGTATATTGTTAATTATACTTCACTTTTCAATAACTCGTTGAAAAGTCAGTAAGTTGAAAAAAGAACAACAACAAAAAAAAGCAGTTAATTGAAGGCATTTGAGGGCATTATCTTTCACTATTTACTGTGATGTTATAATTCAAACATTCAATTTATCCCGAAAATATTTTACAGATGAATCTATAGTGAAAGTAATCATTATTTATGGCTCTAATCTGAACCACTGACCGGTGCTAAGACGTCTCCTGCGTAGCGTTTCAGGATCGGAGGCCTGCGTTGGCGATAAGATTGAGGTCTTCCCCTTGGCTCTCTGTAATTGTGCTTTTTGCTGTGTTTCTTGTGTTTTTTGTGTCCAGCTGGAAATCATCCAAAAACAGAAGCAAAAACACAATGGAGTTATATGCTTTTAGGGGAATATTTGACATGAAAACAGTGTAAAAGCACCCCAGCAGTAACTCACCATCTGTGTGTGATACTCCACTGGCGGTGAACTTCCACTGCACAAACACACCTATCAAACTCAGAACAGGGCAGATCCCAGTGGTGGCCCAGTTAAACCAGCACAGAGGGCGAAGGTCAGCCTGACAAAGCATATAGTACACCTGATCCAGCAGAGCAAATGTGCCTATCAGATAATCCACACACAGCATCACAGTAGTGGCTCCAACCACAGATGTGTAGATGATGGTGAACAGTTTCTGCCACTGAAGTGTGAAAACAGCAGTGAGGATGCTGGAAGCCAGAACAGCACCGAGAGGGGCCCACACTGGAGTAAGGCTGTGAAACTGTCCGATAATAACAAGGATGGAGACGCAGAACAGGCAACCCAGCTGCAAACCAGTAAAGATGAGTCCCATAGTGGACAGCAGCATGGTCATTAGCCCACAGAGCACACCCACGCCCAGGCCGATGCCAGCTTTGGTCTCCACACTCAGCTGAGAGTCCAACACAGGCTCCTTATTGTACAATAGAAGAACAGCCGCTGATCCAAGCATGAAGCCAGAGAAGAACATGACCATCTTAAAGCAGCGGTATCCTGAGAAGGGAATGAAATCAGAAATGTGGTTAAATTTGTCTCAAATCCTAAATTAATTTAAGCTTATAAGGCATTAAAAACAATGATAATCACATTACGACATATGTCACGTGCAACTCCAATAATTAATACACAAAAACACCTTTTACAACCTGTCAACATACATAGGTCAGTACAAGGAACAGCAATCAGTGACAGATAAAACAGTTAAACTGAATAAACAAATACGAAAACATAAAATAGAAGTCTAATGAAAATATCACAAACAACTACAGTCACAACTAACTGTGTTTAGTAGCTGGATAGCAAAGGTGAGGAAATGCCTTTGAGAAAAAAAGGATGAACCAATACATGTGATTTAAGCTTCAGTTATGCAGCAATATTCATTTGGGTAGAAATTCCATGATAACTTTTGAGTATATTGTGATTCGAACGTTCTATGCATGAGTGTATTATAACAGCTGGAGTTAAAATAGCCCCCAAGTGCTCACTACAGTCCAGTGTTTGTTTTTTTGTATTTAGGCATATAAGAATAAAATAGTTTAAAAAGAGATTAAAAATCCAACCTTTTCGCTGTTTTACAGACGTGTTGTATTGTGTTACATGGGGACTTTTATTTGCAGTACCTCAAATGGCCACTGGGGGAACCATTCCAACCACAGGTGTTTTATCACATTTATCAGAGCACAACACGGCAGCTCCTCTAACCATGACATTCTAGCTTGTTTTTATGACCATTTTCCATCTTTACATTCAGTTTATCTTTAGGAACAGGGAGAAGGAGGCTGTGTATTTTCAGATTCAATTAATATTTGTTTTCTATCCCTGATTCCTGCAGATAGATAGATAGATAGATAGATAGATAGATAGATAGATAGATAGATAGATAGATAGATAGATAGATAGATA
>JAPTYQ010000028.1:9212035-9229124 GCA_029814465.1 Ostorhinchus cyanosoma | reverse complement strand
AGTATTGTTAACAGTAGCTAACTTGAATAGAATGGGTGTTTCTATTTGTTTTCCAAATTGTGCTGGAACCCATTGAACTTTAGGTGTGACTCTATTCTCAGTTTGGATTTCTGAGTTAAATGGAATGCGCCATAATATTCTTTAAGGAACTTTTAGGTGCAAAATGTTTTAATGTTAATATTAGGGTCACATTTTAAATTCTTACATTAAATTTAGTTTATTAAAAAAAAAAAAAAAAAAAGATTTTAAAGAGAGATCTGAATTCAAGTTTCCATAAGTTTAAGATCATTTATGCCTGGAAATTGATGCACAATTTGCTAAGTTTAAAATGAATCCTTTTTAAGTGAACATTATAATCTGAGGTATAAAAACATACAGTATAAGAAATATATCAGGTATGTTTTTTACCGTTGGCATTTTGATTCAGATCATTCTCAGCTCTTTTCTGGAAATATGTAGTTAACTGTCGAACCGCTAAAAGGTTTTCATAATTGCAACTTTAGACCTTCTTACCTTTATGTTACTCTGTGGAGGTTATTCATTGGTCTTTAAGCAGCGCTATTAATAAGCGGCTGCAGTATATTGGAAAACATATGCTCAGTCACAGGAGAAGAAAAAGCCATTGTACGCATATGCATGTAGAGCGTGTGTGTATATTTGAGTGCACATGAACATGAACATACATATATACGCTTGGCCTTGCAGAAGTGCCAAAGTGTCAAGTCTAAATATAAAAAGAGTCGGCCAGCTGTGTAGAGTCCTGTGAAATGTTCTATAAGTGTTTTGTTGCACTTCAGATCTGTTGCCATAGTGGCCAAGTTATGATGTCAAAGCTGAGGCATTGGAACAAAACCACACCCCTTCTTCAACGGAAATCACAGTTGGAGCAAGATGGAAAATACTGTTCAGTTAGCCAGACTCAATTACGCATCACCAAAAGCAGAAGTAAAGCTCTAGCCTCTCACAGAAGAATGAAAACATACCATGCAGCCAGTATACACTGGTTCGTAGGTTCAGCAGCTACTGGATGACACACATAAAGACACGTGTGAGGAGACGACAAGGGGTCAAAATACTAGGAGTGATTTTCTTGCATTATGGGTAAATTCCTTAAGGGTTCAACTGGTGTATGTGTATTTAATGGGTAATTTGGATAGATAACATAAAAGCAGTACAATGCAATAGGTCATGCTCTAAGGGAGACAATGAATAAGTGCCAATAGTGGGATTATCTGCTCCCAAAGTATTTGCTTGCCCCTCTTACTGACCTCATACATGACTATAGGACTTACATCACTCTTACAAATGGAAACACTGGAATACCCAGACATGCAAATCAAACTGACATTCATGTTAAATTAATGAATATGTCTGCAGGCAATGCGCTAGCATCTAATTTCAGAGTTTACACCAAAAAAGTAATTTACTTCCAGTGGGAAAGTTTAGGCTCCAAATCATTTTTGATGGGAACCCCAACCACGCCTTGAACTTTGGGTCTCCTTCATCTGTAGTCTCATCCAGTGGACCTAAAAACAGAGTGAGAGAATGGGATACTCCAGGATTAGGGCTTTGAACCATCGTGTGCCCCCCCAGCAGCTGTGAACTGGCCCCCTAGACACTCTGGATTACTCTCATCAGTCTATAGTCAGACCACGCTCCCTCTGTCGAGCTCTTCAGGCCGGTTATAAATACAAGCAGCACTTGACAGAGTTCATGTTGCTACTGCCACACAGCCAAATTTGGCCCCTGTGTTCAATCCCTGAGGCTTCCAGTGAATCAGTTAAACCAACAGTCACTAATTCCAGCCATCCAGGATCGGTTTATTAAAGGTCTCATTTCACTCAGTAGTTGCTTTTCACTGCCTTAACCACTTTCTAACTGCATCGCTCTTGTGTGATTCAGAGAAATCTTCCCACACATACCCCCCCCCTGACAGCAACAGCAGACATCATATGCTCAAATCAGATCAACACTGTAATTAGATAGAAATACATATGGATCACACATTGAGTTGCAAACTGTGTGTGATGAAGGTATAATTAGTGTGGAGTTATGTCATCGGATTTTACATTTGGATGCTTTACTTAACCAGTAGGAGCAGAGGCTGTGTTTATTCCTGGTTCTGATATGAAAAAAAAAACATGTCAAAACTGAAAACTAAATCATTGAAATGTGAAATACATTCAGTACACGTGATTACTAGTTAATTTATGCTTGAATTCCTGCATTACCTGTGAAAATGACAGACAGATTAAATACAAATGAACAGAAGACACATGCACATCTTGAACATCTGACCCTCAGACACCTTCAGCTTCAAAGAGTCAAGATAAGTGGGAGATAAAAACCCAAAGGAATCTCTGAATGGTCGATAAAGGACGTTTAAGAAGTCAGTTAAAAAAAAAAAAAGTGGCAAAGTTTTTACTACAGTGATAAACATGTACTCTGACACTGGTTGGTCGTTGAGAAAAGCCTGGTTCAAAAGTTTTTCTAAGGGAATCACAGGCTCCTCCTCTCCCAAACTTTGTCACGGGTGTGGGAACTCCCAGCTCCATGTATTGTGATTAGGTGAGCGGAGAAGGCGTGGGCCTGGAGAGACGCAGAGAAAGAGACGCAGACAGAGGAGTGAGGACGCACAGAGGAGCTGACGGAGCATTAATGACATATTGGCCGTTTAGAGTTACAGGGATGCAGTTTTAGCCTTACTCCACCACTCTTTTTTACTCCTGTTCCACGGACTCGAACGCACCAAATTGGGACAAACTCGCTATTTAAACCAAACTTAATTGGATTAATTTATTCTTGAATTATGGGCTTGGAACGATTTTGCGCAAAAACGCCGGGAACGGTAACGTTAGCCCTTCATGCCCGAGCACTTCTTTGTATTATCGGGCTTTTATTCAGTGTTTCTCAGCCTGTCTGCGAAGCGTTCAACTTGGACGTGGAGAACCCAGCTGTTTATAGCGGACCTCAAGGGAGCTACTTCGGATATGCCGTTGACTTTTATTTGGCAGAGTCAGCCAGGTGAGTTCGGATTTTCTGAAAATTCATTCTATTGTAGCAACAAGTCAGGAAAACACTTCCAAAGGTAGGATGTTAACATAGAACAACCAACTCCAGTGTGAGCTCTTTAACATTTGTTTAGAATTGTTTCTGGGCACTTCATGATACCCAGTTGGACACAAGTATGTTGCGCGCTGGTTGCAAACTTTTCCATCGGACTTTATTGGAGATCTTTGCCAAACTTCAGAACTTTTACATCTCCCTTTGCTCAGAGTAGGTTTTCAATAGGAAAAACGTAATGCTTTTGAGGGATGCCTTTTTTTTGTGTCTGATATAAAATAAGTTTTGTGTGTATACAGTGGACACATGCTTTACGCACAGCACACCTCACCACAGTCTACTACACACATCTTACTTTCATTGAAGAAATCTGATTTGTGCTTTCAGTGATTTTATAAATTCAAGTTGTAGGATGCCAATATAAAAGAGTGGTGATTCATCATGAAAAGGATGAACCTTAACAGAAGCAAAGCTCTTTATGAATTACCTTCCCATCCTGATCCCATTGCTCTACTAAATGGTATTATACATTGACCTTTTAATCTGCCCTTGGCTCTAAACGCTGGTAAAAACCTGTTAACTTCAACCTCAAGCAATTTCATTGTACTGGTCTTAAATGCCGCAGCTGATTGAGTTGCTTCTGGCTCAGTGGGGATGTGAGCTGTGACAGCATGCTGTGACTGTCTGAACATTCCTCTTGAGGAGATTTTGGCATCAGTCATTTTGAGGGACTTAAACTCATGCATAACATGCCTGTGGTTCTGTCTAATACCCCAGTAGTCTGAGGAAAATCTAGCAGGGCAGGACAACCTGACTGTTCCTGCAGGAAGTAGTCCTTTGTACCAACCCAGAGGCAGCAGAAGCTAAACATGGGTTAATTCAGTTGTTGACAGATCTGCATTTGTTTTGCTGTGCTCTGGGTATATTTTAGTGACCCAACCCATCATTAGCAATCATTAACAAAGGGTTATTCAGCCACAGTCAAGGTCTCAGACTCGATCAGACTTCCTGGCTGAGCCTTCGTCTGCTGAGCACCAGTAGTGTCTCAGCCCACTGTTCAACCAGCCAGCATGCTGGGATTTGAGAAAGGGCTTTGTGCCGAGTGGGCCGCTAGCAGCAGCTCTAGTTTCCCTGTTTCTCCTCCCCACATCCCTGGACAGCAGACATGCAGAAGTTCCCCCCTCTTCCACCGGCCCCCGCTGTCTCTTTAAAAGCCTGCTCCCATTGGTCTTTATTTCTTTGACAAGGAAGAAGGGGTTTTAGGAGAGTGGTATGATTTAGGACATACATGTACACCCCTCTGCTTTCTCACCCCCCCCCCCTACTTCCTCCTATGCTGATGTCATCCTGCAGGGGTTTTTAATTCATCCATCCTCAGACCTTCCCCCACTGTCTAGCCTTTCTCCTCATCATCTCTCCTTGTCTCATTAAGTATCCAACAGACGTCACCTTACTGATGACTTAATCTGAATTTCATACAGCTGAGACACTTTTTTATGGACATGAGACAATGGTTTGTGTGTGCCGAGCAGGAATGATATTTAAGTGAAGCTTCCTACAACTCAGTGGCCTGTAATTTTCCTGGGGATGATGTATACTCAGAAATGTCAAACAAAAACACAGTTGTTTTATCTGCAAACCACATGTATCTGCCACTTTTCAACTGCAGTTTCTTAGATGTTGACACATCAGAAAATCACGGTCATGAAATGAAGTTCTGTTATCTCTTGTTTTTGCCATCACATCATCATCGCCCACACTTTGGAGACACGGAAAGTGGGGGAGTAGTTTGAACCCTGAGGTGAGGTCAGTAAAGGGTTGCACGGGGAGTTTCCTTCTTGATAAGATGAGCTCCTATGAACTGTGCCAAGACAAGCTTATAAGTAAAACTGTTAGAGCTGCTTTTTGAAGATGATTCAACCTGAGGTAGACACAGGATGAAGTGTGTTGGTGAGAGCTTTTATGACATGAGACTGATAGCAGATGTAGATACAGAGACAAGCAAATCTCCCATCCATAAATGTGTCTGTCAGGGCTGCGAACACAAAGGCTTACTTTCTCCTAGTTTGATGCTGATACTTGACAATGAGTTTATGTATGAGTCTCTGTTATGCCCTTCGGCCTGGTGTAATAAAATTACGTTTGGACACTGGTAGAGGCCCACCATGGAAGAACGCCTGAGGATAGTATCTGTGAACTGCGTGTGATTGTGTGTTGTCAGAAAAGGAAGGTCAAGTAGATATATGGTCGCCTGTTGAGTGTATGTTATTCTGAGTGGAGAAGCTGGACTTTTCACAGCTTTTCTGTCAGTGTCAGTCCCTACATACATCTTCCTTTAACTCATGGGAAAGGGCTGAGTCTTCCATCACACACTCAATCAAACCATAACTAGCTCCTCTTTGACTTTTTCTGGTACCAGGCAGGCATAAGGGAGTGGATCACTCAGAGATAGAAAGAGTCAAAGGTCAGGGAGTGTAAATAATAACAGACATGGTTTGGAGTTTATGTCACTACAACCCAGCTTCTGATGTAGTCCCATAAATCAAGTCGGTGCAGTTACTGAGACTTTTTTCTTGTCTAAATGGAACAACTTTTGAACAATTCTGTGGATGAACCACGTTAATCTCTCAGCCACATGCATCTTTAAGTAGTGGAAGTAAGTTTTTATGCTCCCTCTTATTTTCCAACTGCACTAGCTGAGATTAGGTCATTAAAAAGCAATGTCAGTGTCTAATGATGGACAATCCTCTCATGGAGATACTAATGTGTTCCAGTCTACCCATGTGTTTCAGTGACGCGTTTGGTGGTGTGCATTAGCTCACGGATGGTTTGGTCATGACAAGCACATGGCGAGGTCACTCAGTCCATGTAGGTCAGTCTCCTGGAGGTTACCCCTTCTAATGGGGTTAGAGTTGAAATAATATTGACATTGGATTGGCCTTTCATTCGGCCACTAAACCTGCAATGTTTTCTCTGTGTCTACACTGAACCCTCTCTCCATATATGAACAATCTCTTTTCTGTTATTATTTTCATTGGTGTCCTTTTCTATGGACCTGTTTCTAAATCAAACCAGTGAGTGTTTGATTTGCAGGAGTACAGCTTGTATATTTGGACTGCCAAGCTTTTCTCCATCCAGGTTCTCGTTGTTGCGTGCAGACAATGGGGCCCTTTGTCTGATGGTAGAAATGTTTACTGTTTTCCATTGGAGACACTTTCACTATGACGCTTTCTTTCATAATTCCTTGGCCTTTGAAGAGCTAAAATTTGTGTTGTCAAGTCTTGTATACACCTATGATAATCAGGCCAGTAGGTGGGGAACATTACTCTCTCTTGCTGTAAAGGTCAATTGGTATAAACTTAAAGTGGCTACACAGGAGTCTGTCTCAAACATAAAGTGCCTGTCTAGCTTTTACTGGTCTGTTGGTAATAGGGGCTTTATATAATGAGTCTCTGTGTGTGTTTCACTGGAAAAGGATTTCGGTGCGAATGGTGACGATGTGTTTAAAGGGCCTGTGGACCCGGCTGTCAGGTCTACTATGGAGTGTTGGGAATGCCCCGAGGACGTCACGTCTACTTTGGAATTGAGTTGGCCATTGCTCAGGGTCGTCCTGACTCATACTCCGCTAGATTTAATCTCTGACTGCTAGCAGGCCTGGTTTGTTTTAACCCCAGGTCATGAAATGACTCATATCTATGGTAACTTGATAAAGGCTATCCTTTATATGGCAATAAGCAAATGACGCCATCGTCCGCTTGTGTGCTATGACATTCTGCTGGCTGAAATTCAAATGAGCACAAGTTCATATATTTCAGATGGAAATGAGATGTAATGCTTGGCCATTACTGTCTCTGCATATGTGGGGGTGTCTGTGAAGGGGGGCGTACAGACAGAAGTGTTCCAACAGCTGCTTCACCCCCCGTCACCACGTTTAACACAACAGCCTCTCTATCCTGAGGTGAGAGGACTGGACCCCCTGACGTGGGCATTGTGGAGAGGTGTGAACCACCGCAGTTAAACTCTCTGCAGGAGAACTTTAGAGCAGTGGAACTGTGAATTACAGGGGGCTGGGAATTTAGGGATGGGTGTTGGCAACAGTTTGGGATCTGAAAATGCATAGGCTTGACCACAAGCCAATTTGATGATTTTTTTAAGCAGCGGGATGTTTCAAATTTTACACTTGCCACTTGTGAAATAGTTTTTGCACAGACTTGACATGTTTAGTGGTTTTGACAAAACAGCTGCTTGGTTTCACACATTAACTGTAAAGCAGTCGTAATGATGGTATAATATGACAACAGAATTATATTTAGCTAATTGTACTGTGTATACTGTGTTCTTGTATGTATTTTGTTGCACTTCTGTATTTGTGGTGCATTGTGGTTTTATGGATGAAGACTGTATATTTTGTGTACATATTACCATGTACCTCAAAACCCAACTAGGGGTGTGAGTTGACCAGCAATAGCCAAAAGCTATGTGCGGCATTATTGGTTTTCATACTCTACAGTTAAATTCACTCTTTGCTGTAAATAAAAACAATGGCCTCTAAATCAACTTGTTGATCTTTCTTATTCTCATTGAAGCACAGTCTTAAACTCCAATTTTTATCTTCCTTTGCATGTCCACATGTTTCCATTGTGACAATATACAGCGTTGTTGGTTACCTTGGCCTCAGCATTTGTAATTTGTCAACCACCTGTTGCCCATCACCAACATCCTGTTTGAGGATTGAAAGGAAATGCTTTTTGGTATGAAAGCCTTTACAGACTGGATTGTTTATCTGATCAGCTTTTGTGTGGGTTCAGTACTCAATGGTCTAGTTTGTTTCATCCTGAGTTGTGGGAAATGTTAAAATTGCTATAAAAGTTATAATTTTCTCCTGGACATGAGAGCGACATATAAGTCCTTTATCCGTTCAGAGACTTACAGTACCATCTGACGATTCAAAAACGTGGCTTCAGCACAGCACAGTAGACTCTCTGTAGTCAGCACACGCCATCCCAGCAGGCACTGTTACTCTCATCATCTTCAGACTCCTGGACAGCAGCACTGAGAACATGTGTGTGTGAAAAGACAATCGTCCATATGGCAGCCGTAAGGAAACAGCTCCTGTCTGGCCTTGGCTCTTAGAGGATGCAAGACTAGTCGTATGGCTCCATGTGGTCTAGAATAAGTCATCACACACTACTGGTGCTTTTCATGTCTGTCATTCAGCTGATCTCATTTAAGTGCCTATATATGCAGTGAGTAGTATGACATCATTCAATTATTCCTCAATTTACTGAGCATTTCCACTAACTGTCCACCTCCATATTTCACTCCCATTGATTCAGATGTAATTGGACTGATGCAACCATTCTTCATCAGTGTGACAGAGATGTTTGTTGTATTTTATTTGTCTTCCTTTTCTCCTCTGTGGTGAAGGCATAGAAGGTCAAGAGCTGCCACTGGCCTAGATCAGGTCACTGCAACTGAGTTACTTTACTGATATGGAACCACTCCAGTCTTTAAGTGTGTGTTGATAGCCTGGTGTAAACTCCATGGGTCACTGTACATGTTTTCCTGAGGTGTTGCTGAGCTTGTGGCAACCACTGCTCTTTTTTTCCCAGTCGCTCTGCAGGCGTCTGTTCTATAGCATTCGTTATGCTGTGTTTATGACTTCAGATGGTCAGTGCAGCAGGCGCTGGCATGCTTTACAAATGTGTTTGTAATTTTTTTCCCTCTTCCTAGCATAAAATGGTTATAATAGCGTTGAAGTGACATCAGCTTGCAGCTGGGTGGAAGACAATTAAATGTGGAATGGGGGGAAAATGTGTTTGGGGCAGGAGGAAGGGGGAGGGGGATAACAGAGGAATTTGCCCACTGACAGCCTCCTTCTGTAACCTCATCATAAACCTTATTAGCCACGGCCATGCATGATACTGTCATATCAGCAAGTTCCAGAACTGTGCATCAACCCTAATTTCGTAACCCCACATAAAATAGTGGTCACAGTCTGGCAATTATCGTGTGGTGAGATTTTTTTTTTTGTAGAATTTCCTCTGATTGCTTGAGCTTCATTTGAAACAAGCTCCATTCCTTGGTTACAGTGAAGCTGTTGTTTACGCATTCCTCACTTGCAGCCCAAATCACTTACAGTAGTCTAATTAATGCTAAATTGTCAGCTGAGTGGTGGGGGTCATTAGTGGCTGCTGTATTGCAGCTGGTGGAGTTGGTGTTGGTAGACATGGTGAGGCCGAAGGCATTTCATCCACTTGCTCCCAAACAAAAACATTGCTCAAGTCCCCCATTGTGAAACATATAGGTTTGTTATATAAACTTTATCTTAAGTACTGTAATAATGTCAAATTAAAACATAACAGATTGTGGTAGAATGACTGGAAAAGCTGTAGTTTGGTTTAGGATAAGCAACAAGCATTTTAAGGCAATCTAGATTAATTAGGCACAAAGGGAACCACAAGAAGCACATGGTTGACTTAATTCTTGAACTACATGCTATTTGCCTTTCATAGTGCAAAAGTACTACAGACTTTATCCAGCGTAGCTTGAAAACAAACCAATGAACATGTCTCTCTGTCTATTGACCAGCTGAAAGGCTCTCGTCCTCCACCAAGAGGCGACCCCATGCACCTCCTAATTTCACAAAAGAATTTGTAATGCAGCACTTGGCCCAACTGCAGTTAAAGCTTCATTAAATGCTAATGATACAAAGGCTTTACCTTTTGAGTACACTTCTAGAAGATAACATATAGGGGTGGGGATATGCCAGTTACAACTAGACTGATCCTGCCTAGATAAAGCCCCATTAAATGCTAATTCATCCTCATTTACAGTACTTTGAGATGGCTATCAGTCTGTGTAAGTATGTATATGTGTGTTCCCACATCTGCACATGTCACTAGTGTGAAGTCGTTTCACTCGCCAACCTGCTGATTAAAGCATGATCTGCTTGTTTTGTTATTTCCTGTATTTTTTACTTTGAAAAGCTGCCACCTCCAACTACAGCTGGGCTTGGTTCAGATCTGATTCAACAAAAGATGCTGTGCCTTCCAATTTTCTTGGCCTGTTTAGCGTGTTTATATTCATCCACTGGTGTTGGTTATTACATACATATGCTTGCACTTAAGGGTATTTCTAAGTATCTTCTGTATACTCATCATCCCATTTGTCAAGAAAGTACAGACCTGTTGTTCAAGAGAATTTCCCTCAGAAAAGTAATTGTTCTGAAAACTAGAATTTTGAATAAATGTTTCTCAAATACATTTGGACCATTTGCAGATGACAAACAGTATATGATGATTTGCAGATGAGAAGTGAACTAGTTAAGAGGAGATTAATGAAGTGTTAAATACTTTCCTTGTTAATAGTTTCAGATGGTCTGAAAACAGCAACAGGGCGATCCTCAGCTGTATTATTGTGAGAATCTGTAAGCAGGAAGTCTTTCTGTGATTCAGATTACTTTGCAGGTGGAGCTCTACTGGGATATTCCTGCATCTGCACATGTGGTCAAAAAAAAAAAAGGGAGAATGCATTTTCTTGCTCTCCAAGTCAGACCGGTTTGTTTCTTTTTCCCGCTTCCAACAAAAACCAGGGGTTTCTGCTCCACGTTTGGAATTGGCATTGTACTGTATCTCTTCGGAGGTATTAAGACCACAGTAAAGGTGGAATATTAAATTCATAACTGATGCTCAGTGACTTTCTCTTTGTTCTCCCACTGTTGAGTGTTTTCAGAGCTGTAGCTTTTGGAGGTTTTAAAGCTTTGTTCTGACCACCAACGCATCCCTGGCTCCCCTCTTCTAGATTTTTTCCCATAACCATCCAATAACTCTGCTTTTTGTCATCTGAGGTAATAGATAGGTTCAGTGGGATTAATTACCATGGATTTACAAGTCCTTGGAATATTGCACGACTAAACTGCTTTTGACTCATGCTGGTTTTGCTTTTCTCCTCCGGACCCTGCTGAGTAGTTACCCTTCAGGGCATGTTGCTAAGTTTAGCCAAAATGTAAACGTTCATGCACTATTGGGAGATCTGGGCCAGGGAAGGGTGTGCGCTTCCTGTTCTGGAACCCCCCTAGACATGTCTGCTCTCAGTGATCCCATGCCTCCTTTACCCACATCAATGTCGGCGACTGTATCTGTAATGTTTGGTCAAGTGAGTCCACCACAATGAGGTAATGGCTGAATCATCCACTTAAGATATATTATCTCTCAGGAGAGTTTTTTCAGTTGTATCATGCCAAAATCTTAGTTTTCTCCGTTTACCTATTATCACTCCCTGCTTCTTTCCCCTCTTTCATCTCTGAATCTCATGTGTTTTTTAGCCCTGGAATTACTTATAACCTCACTGATTGTTGCTATGTCTGTTGAAATGGTCTGCTGCCCTCCCTGTAGTTGTACAGTGTAGCTCCAAGGACATAGATGTTTAGTGCCACAGCTGTAGAAACAAGAGTGTGACTCCACTTAACCTGTCTGCTTTCTTGTTTTTGCTGTTAAATCTGCCCTACAGGGTGCATTATGTGACTGTGCAAGTGATTCTCCTCATGTTTTGTGACTGAGCACAAGTGGAACAAGTGTATATGAACATCACATGTGCATATGACATAGCAGCAGTATTCCTTGGTTGTATGGGATTATGTAAACCAGTGCTGTAACCTGTTAAAATGTTTTGCTTCTGAGTCAGAATACAGCTTGCTAAGCGGTGAAAATGCATGCACTGCATTATGTTCAAAGATGTCGAGTGGGAGGTCTGGCATGCAATTTTTAATTGAGGCCAGACAAAGTGCTGCAAATTACAAACTTTAGTGTTACTTAAAGAAATGCAGGTTTATAATGATCTTGTGTTTTGGTAAACAACATATTTATAGTGATTTCCCTCCTTTTTCTTCACAGTGCAAGTGTTGTTATCGGAGCGCCAAAGGCCAACACACGGCAAGTTGATGTGACAGAAGGAGGATCCGTATTTTACTGTCCATGGAGCCTTAGCCAATCAGATTGTCATTCCATAGAGTTTGATGCAGAAGGTAAGACATATGGACAACACACCAGCAATTTTGGAATTCATTTAATATTGCTAAGATATATTACTCTTTTCTATGCACCTGAGGATTAATGCATATCATACACTTGATTGTTATTTGTGATTGATCACCCTCCGTCTTCTTGTTTTCTTACTTGGTTGTTAAGAAGTTTTATAATACTGAGGTTATGTTTAAGCTGTCCTTAAAGGATAGAGCTTTGCTGCATCTGTCTACACTTTTAAGCCAGCAGAACATTTCCTTTCTATTCTCGTTGTCAGCAGCAAGTTTGGATCAGGCGTCAGTGTTCCGCCCCACTGAACTTTAGCTGACTATGTCAGTTCCTGAACACTAGATGATCAGTTTTCCTGTTTGTATCCTGTCTTTGGGATGAAAAGGATAATGGGGTGTCGAAAACGTTTTTGAAGGAGACTCCTTCCTGCCTCCAGGTTATGGTCGAGATAAGCAACCAATAAACAAATACATCTGACAAAGAGATGTCTGACAGGTGAACCCAACTCTAGTCACGACAAAGGTCTCCATTGGAGTCACCAAAGACTCATATTTCATTGTGTTGATAGAATACTTGCTTACTTTGTCCAATAAAGGAGATGCATAGTGAGACATGGGTACAATAAAAAGACTATAGTTACTTGCCTTTAGGTTAAAAATGCATTTAAACATACATATGCTCTTCTACTACACATGCATGAATCAGCCATATAGTGACAGTTATTGAAGTGCATTGGCAAATAACCAGAGAAATGAAGTCATTCGCTGTGGGTCGACATAAATTTGCCGTCTCTAATGTGCAATAGATAGAAATATTCCGTGTTTCACAAGCCTTATTTAACAATATTCTTTATTGGACTCCACTCAGGGTCCCATGCTTCACTACTTTTGCACTGTTTTTCTTGCAACATAAAATGTGTGTTCTCGTGTGTTGGCTGCAGGCCATAGTGAGTGAAGTCATGCAAGCAGTGAAGGCCTCACAGTGAAGGTTAGTCCCCAGGGTTGTCAGAGAGTGTCCTTCATATTTTGAAGGGTCTTTGATGGAGCTGATTAGAGTGCCAGAGCTGGTTCCGACATCTGGATCATAACAGATCTGTTGAGCAGCGGAGGAGCACATTTAATACATGGACATCTGCATGTCAAAGTGTCTTTGCCAAGCAGCTGTTACATGGATGACATTTACTGCTGCAATTCATTTACTGTAGCTGTGACCGTGTTTTCTTTGCCAAGCCTAATTGTAAAGCCAACACAATAAAAAGCACATTTAGTGATGATGCTGGTGGCTGAAAAATTTAACGCTTTAAGAACCTTCATTAAGAAATCCTGCTATGATCTGATTTATCTTCCACTAGAGTATATTCCTCTTACAAAGTGGTGTCAGAGGTCTCACTGGCTCTTGGTTTGTTTGAGCTCTGACCCACAAGCCGCAGACCCTCTTAATTAGCCAAACTAATTGGGTCAAAGCAGAGAGATCCCCCTCCCATCCACTTCCTCTTCCACAGAGATAAGAGCTCAACTATGGATGTATGAAGAGCAGAGAGGACCAAGGGCATTGGGGAGTGTATAAGAGGGGCAGAACAGCAGGAAGGGGGAGAAACCAGAGCCTGGTTCCTCTGCTCCGCCTCCCCTTCGCCCCCCTCCGTCCTCCTGCTGTTTGTACTCCCACAGGGCCAGCTGATGTGATGAGTGAATTTCGCCATTTGTCTTTTACCCCACAGACACACACTCTAAGGCTCTAGCAATACTAATGGCTGTTCAAAGGCGAGTGTGAGGATATGGACACACTCCCAGACTCCCACACTTCTTTGCTGGTCCCAAGAGAGGCCTGGACGAGTCAGGCACCATGTCACATCAGCACACTGCGCTAAGTAGCCTCCCACAGGGACTGTAGATGCCTTTTTGTTCTCGCCAGCCTGTGGGTCTCCTATCTACTTTTAGAATCTCCCCTACCTTCATTTGTAAGTCATTCACGTGACTCCGACTGGCTGCCTTCAGACGTCTCGCAGACAACAAAAAGAACTTTTCATCACCCATTATAGTGACACAGAACTAATGCTGGAACTAATGCTACCATGTGGGAACTTCCCTTCCCATATTTTATATAGACAAGTAAGCAATCACAGTAATGCAATATGGATTTTAAGACGCCTTTTCTGCTCTTGCATCTGGTTGCCTTGGTAACAGGATTCGGACCTTCTCAGCTTTGCTTAGCTTTCCTCTCCCTGTTGGCTTTGCATTTGCCTTATCCAAACAAAGACCCCTGAGTTATGAAAATATTGAGAAGGTTTACACTTAAAGAAAAAGTACCATGCCACTAAAGGAGATTAGTTAAAGTAACAAGCGTATAAGGACCCTTTTGATGTGTGGGTCGTGTTATTGCCTGTATGGCTAAAGCACTTATTTTCACACATGGACTTCTGATCACTTAATACATTGGGGGCAGGGTTGGCTCATGATAAATTATGTTAGCTGGAAAACCCAGTGATAGAGATTAAGCAGAAATGCAGTTAAATTATTAAAAAGTGTAATCTGTCTGCTTACTGTTTTGAGTAAGGTGAGGAAAAACTCCTTGAAGGCAAGTGGCAGTAAGGTTTGAATAGACCCAGAGCCCAATGTGAGATAATATGATGAAAAATGAATAGGAATATGGTGATAATATTGAAAATGAAAACAGACAAAGGGAGAGAGAAGTGTGTGCCTAAACAGAGATGACTGAGAGGTTGCTATGAGGAAGCCCGGCCAGAGTGTATGTGTTTTCTTTGGACCCCGGCCTCTTCGCTGTTTCCACAAAGACACGGAGCAGGCCTTTACTCTCAACTCCAGGCTGCCTAGTTGGCGGGAAGGAAAGAAGAGGGATGGGTGAGCGTGGAGAAAGAGGGCTCGCACACACGGCCTGGTTTCTTCACATCCTCAGAGGTCGTGATCTCTATAGTATCCATAAGGCCTCTGTCCTCGAAACACTCCTCCTTGATTTTCTTGCAACACCATTCAAGCCTTCGTTTGCTGACAAAATATGCAGGGGAAATTTTTTGAGGAACTGCAGAGAGTTAGGGTGGAGTGCTTCTTAAGAAATGCTTAGATTGCTTTTGTACTCACATTTACACGTCTCTTATTAGGGATTGAGGGGGATCTATTTTTCCCCAGTATCTGATAAAAGAAATTAATTTCAAATGTGCTACTTCAGCACTGATACAGCTCTCTAATTCTAGCCAACACTCTGATCTCAACCGATGTCCTGTACTACTGCGCCGTTTGATGGGATGGTTTGACTCTTTTCTGAGTAACAGCCTATCTGCACTGAAAAGCAAATATATTTATGTTTTATCACTTGCACGGTGAAAACTGACAGTAACTATCTGAATTGATTTTCATAGTCAAGTCAGCTTAGATGCATTTCCAAGCATTTGCATGGTTTAGCAACAAGAATTTGAATGTTTACTATAAATGTATTAGTTCCAAATGTCTGTCTGATCTTGATTATTAGTAAATGGTGTCCACCCTGAAAAGAACATGCAGTTGATCCTTATCTCTTATATCATGCGCTGATTGCCGGTTGTCAGTGTATGAGCCATCTGGTGCTGATATGACTTCCTTTTCTTTTCAATTTGTCTGAATGTCTCCATAGCAGCACAGATGTAACATTGGTCTTCGAAGAAAGTTGTGCTTAAACCTGACTCCCCAAACCATCTGTCATGTCACCTGCTGCTGTCAAAGAATTGAGGAGGGAGATCAGAGTTTGAGGCCAGGTGGTCAAACAGAACGAAGGGTCAGTGGGGTTAAGCTGTGCCACTTCAGAAAACCACTATCTCTTGTATAAAAAGGAATGTGTGGCAAATGTAATTCTCCCTCTAGTTGCATGTACATGAAAAATAATGTAAGTGGAGTCCCTAAAGTCGGCTCTCGGCCAGTTGCCCAGATGTTTATAAGAGCCTGTGATGGGAAGGCTGAATTAAGACACTTAAGGGTGAGCTGAAGCAATGTAAGTTTAATGGTGCTGTAATCCCTGACTGTCATTTCTCTGTTTTCCCAGGGGATCGCAATGCTTTGCTCAATAACACCAAACATCAAGTTGATTTCAAGTCCCATCAATGGTTCGGCGCTACCGTGCGTTCCCATGGTGACACAATTCTGGTAAGCTGACCCTCTCACAGAAGGGAATGGGGGCAGATAAGGACCGGCGTTTTAGTTTTTCTATACATTATCAGCGCTCTTGAATATAATGAATGGAGTTTTCACTGAAGTCTGCTCTCACCAGATGGTTGTGGGAAACTTTCGGCTCTCGCTCTGATGTCCGGGGGAATGTCTATATTTTGTTTCATTCTAGATTACGCCGTTAAGTTGTTGTCATTCAGGTCCAATTTTCACCTCCAGCCTTGAAAATCCGTGAAGAATTTTTCTGTGCCCTTGTGACATCCAAGTTGAGCTGCCTGTTGTTTGGTCTGATTGTACGGGTTGTGACCTGGGTTGCGTTACATGGATATCCCACTCCAGATGTACCACTGACCTTAGTCTGGGTCTCCTCCCTGAGTTCACCAGGGTGTTGTTGCAACTGGAAAAACATCTCCCACCTAAAAGCTCACACCATTCATCATTTCATCCCCTCCCTCCCTCCCTCCCTCCCTTCTCCTCCCCTCCAATCCCCATCTTTCTCCACTTCATCTCTACTACAGGCCTGCGCCCCTCTCTACTCCTGGAGGACTGAAAAGGACATCCCCCGTTCAGACGCCACAGGGACCTGCTACCTCTCAGTCCATAATTTCACCAAATTTGTGGAGTATGCGCCTTGTCGCACAGGTAGCTGTCATCACTTTTAAACTCTGACTGTGACTTATTTTCTTGCAAAGATCTCCAGTCAGAAATTTATTTTCATGATGCATCCTGTACTTATGTAACAATACTAATAGCACACTGAAAAAAACTCAACTACAAGTAAAACATCTGCATTGAACACAGAACTTCTGTTTCAGTTTTTGGACTTGTTTCTCCTATCTTTGA
>JAPTYQ010000028.1:9198275-9211935 GCA_029814465.1 Ostorhinchus cyanosoma | reverse complement strand
TTGCTTTTGACTCCTGTGTGTTTCAGAAATCAGTGATGCACTTGGACAAGGCTACTGCCAGGGAGGATTCAGTGCTGATTTCACAACGGTATTAACTATGTTGTTAACATGACCAACATATATCTGGGATAATCCTCTTTTTTTCTACCTTTGTAGTAATTCATAGGTTTTATCTTTCAGGATGGCAAAGTGGTATTAGGAGGACCAGGCAGCTATTTCTGGCAAGGTATGTAGGGCATACCAATCATCCACATGTAAATCATAAAAGTGAAGCCTTGAACTACACATCCAAGTTGAGTTTCCTTACCTTTTTTTTTTTTTTTTTACTGCTGGGTCTTGATTTTAGGTCAGGTGATATCTGCAGCCAAAGAGAATATTATCAAAGCCTACTATCCAGGCTATTTCATGCAGTCTGTGGATGGCCAAATGCAGACGAAACAGGTTAAGGCTGAACACGATGACAGCTATCAAGGTCAGAAAATCCCAATGCTTTGAGAAATGCATATGCAATACATATTTACCATGTAAGGTGAATAATGCCTGTACTTTTATGCTTTTTACAGGCTACTCTGTTGCTGTTGGGGAATTCAGTGGTGATGAAGTTGAAGGTGAATAAAATCATCAATTAGATTATGGACTGGTATGATCAATGTTTAATGAGAGGTGCAATTATTAAATAAAGCATTTGAAGAGAAGTCACATATTGGCACAAATGGCACTGCTGAAATGAACATAAACAAGACTCAGCCACAATATTTTACACGACTATTGAACTGGAAAAGTCGTCAGCGCTGGAATTCTCTTATCCTCCTGCTGCTTGTGACCTGTATATTTTCCCCCCTAAATCTTTCCTTCATCTCTCTGTGCACCTTTTCAGATTTTGTGGCTGGCGTTCCAAAAGGACTCATGCTTTATGGTTCGGTGAGAAAGCTTAATCATCACTCTCACTTTGGCTTTCATTTTGACGCTCTTAGATTCAGAGCCTTGGGTTTTAAACTTGGGACTGATATAGGAAAGTTGAAGGAAGAAAACAGCCGCTTTGGTGATACTGTCACAGTGGGAATAGTTTTTTTTTTTTTTTTTTTTCTGTTGAATTCCAGCCTCTGCTTATATTAGATGGTATAAAAAGACATTCACCATATGTGGCTGCTGTGTTGCAGGTGTTCATTCTAAACGGTACAGATATGAAGACCATGATTAACTACACTGGTGAGCAGGTGAGTCTTCTGCTACTGTCTTTTGAAAACTCTGTCATGCTTCGCTTACTGTGTGTACTCATTGCTTGGCTCCTCATGAGAGCTCTTAATTTGTTGTGTCAGTGTAAGCAAAAATAATTTCCTTTACGACATTCTTTTTACTAGATTTCGGGGCTTTTTCGTGGTTATGTTGTAAAGCTCAATTATTGAGAGAGAATGTGCAGTGGCAATTTGCACAAATGGTTCTGGGAATAGAAAAACGCTAAGCTGGTTTAAACAGTGATGATTGACTCAGCTGAATGAATAAAATCACAAGTGAATTTGCTGACATTCAGGCTGTGTTTTTAGATTACAGTGAAAGAAAACTCCGAAAATGAATTAGAAACGCAATAGCACAAACGTAAGCAGTTCTGTGTAACCTACCAAGCCTTCATTTCATCTTGTTATAAAAAAAAAAAATCTAATAAAAAACAAACTTCTGGATCATGCACTTGTGTGGCTGTTTTGTATTATTGAAGAGCAAACCATATTTTGATGGAAACATGTTTGTCTACAGATGGGAGCATATTTTGGTTATGCTGTGGCAACGACTGACATAAACAGTGATGGGTGAGTAATAGTCTCGCTTCGTCTGCCTTTCTCATCCTTTCACTTGTAATCTGTCTCTGTCTCTGTCTTTGTTGCTGAATAATTAGCAGGAAAGAATTCAGATGGGATGCCACCAGCAACCCATTACAGTTGGTCGTCAAAGTGTCTGAGTTTAAGTGAGTTTGGGTGTTTTTTCCTTTGTTGTCTGCAGGATGGTTGACCTGCTCGTGGGAGCTCCTATGTTCATGATGCGAGGCTCCGGTGGCCGCCCCGAAGAAATGGGAAGGGTCTATGTTTATCTCCAGCAAGGGCCGCTGAACCTGGAGCTCAGTGAACCACACCTCACGGGCACTCAGGTGTTTGGGAGATTCGGCAGCACCATTGCACCCTTGGGAGATCTGAACCAGGATGGCTTTAACGGTACTTTAACGAATAATAAAGAACTGTCAAATAGGTTTTACCATTAATGCTTTTAGTTCAGATTGGTAGGAGCGTCACTGGGCCAAACTACACAAAATGTAAATGAATATAAGGGAATCAGGTGCTCATCAAGTATGCATGAAACACAAATTGGTAAAAAATGTGATTGGCAGTTTGTAAACTAATCGTGAATAGCAACTAGCTGTTTTTGCATTGTACTCTTTGCAGCATTTACAGTAAATCCAGAAACATACATTCAACTTGATTTTTTTTTTTTTTATTACATTTTCCCCTTTGGCAGATGTGGCCATCAGCGCTCCTTTCGGAGGGGATGATCATCAGGGACTCGTCTACATATTCAACGGATACTCAGGAGGACTCAGGGAGAAGCCGTCTCAGGTGATCGCCGGCCAATGGGCTGCTGGGACTATTCCTGCTAGCTTTGGATTCTCCCTTAGAGGCGCTCGGGACTTGGACATGAATGGGTACCCAGGTGAGCGAGGACCAGAGCTGATGGTCATCATTAGATTTGCATAGGGAAAGTAGACCATGAATGTACTGCACTGATATACGGTATTCAATTTCCCATATGGAATGCTACACTGCTTCAAATTAAATTATATTGTTTGCTGCTAGAGGCGTTGTACAAAGATTAATGAGAGGAAACTACTATTAAGTGCATATCTACCTTTCTAACAGTTACAACTGAATGATAACAATAATTTTTTTCTGTTTAAAAGGATGCAGTCTTTAAGTTTCTGGGATCTGTTTTTGTGGTTTTTTTTTTACTATATTACAGTTTGAACAATAAAGATTCAGTAAAATTTTCATCCATTCTGATAACTTCTTATAGTGTTACTTTTGCAGACATACCATCAAACCCCATATTAATCAAAGCCTTCATTATATACATGATAAATTAAATGTCTACTGTATTCTATGTACACTTGTACTCAGTAGAAGAAGCTACAACCCTATTGGCCCTTTGGAAATAAAGTGATATATATATATATATATATATATATATATGTGTCAAACCACTGGAATCTTAACAAATACTAGGGTAAAGTTTGGTTGTACCACACAACACTAGCTTTGCATATTTTCCCTGTTTCATGTTTTCTAATTTAGCCTTTTTATGTCCTCAGATCTCATTGTGGGTGCTTTTGGTGTTGATAAAGCAATTCTGTATAGGTATGTTATTTTGACTTGTCTATATAATCAGGCAGTAAGTTTGTTTACTACAGTGAAAGTAGAAATTGAATCTTTGATGACTGAGTCTTCAATCTACATACTTTTTGTTACCCACAGATCCCGCCCAATAGTTAACACCAGCGCCTCTCTGACAGTTTCCCCGGGTATGATCAACCCTGAGGAGAAAAACTGCATGATTGTTAATGGAAACGCCAGCATTCCTGTTTCCTGGTGAGTACTCAGCTTATCGAGTACCAACGCGTGATACAGGTCTTGAGTTGCCGTTTTGTTATTTACTTGACCCTTCTGCAAAAAAGATAGGCTTCCCCGTTTCTTCCCATACATAAACACTTTCACTTTCTGGCAGGAAGTTCTGATAAGGAATAATCTTTCTGTCATGGTATTAATTTATACTGTGCACTCCTTATCTGAGCTGTGTTCACATGTTGCCATAACACAGGTTTTGTAGAGGGGCATTGATATAATGCTGAATAGCAGCATTGTTAGACGTTCTTGGCCTCCTCCAAACGTGCACACTGTTCAGTTCCAGAAAACGGGAGAGGAAACAGACGACAGTTGCTCGCTGCTCAACATGGCTGACACTCCGCTCATGTGTCTGCCCCCCCCCCCCCAACTCCAGATCCTGATCCGTAGAGGAAACTCTTGTATACACATGCGTCTTGATTACGCTACGTTGCCTGGTGATGAGAAGTTTTTGGTTGGGGGTGAAAGGAGTACAGAGCGGATAATGGGGAGGAGGGCAGGAGGGAAGGGGAGGGGAGGGGCTGGAAGGGTTTCTGCAGTTGCTTTGAATGAGATATTGTTTGGCGGTGGAACACAGCTGGGAAACATCAGGACACGTAGACTCTGAGCGTGCATACACAGTCATGCAGAAACAGGCACAGACGCAGGAGCATATACATGAAGTTATTACTACGCCTCAAAAGAAGTCCTTGTGTTTCCGTCCCATTTTTCACTTCTCTTTGCTTTAAGCTTTTAAAGAGACGCTCCCTTGTTCGAAGCTCTCGTAGTTTTTGCTCTGTTCCTCTAGTGTGGGTTTACTTGTAAAACGACTGGGGGTTTTGAAGCTGCAGACGTTTGGACAGCAGCAGTGTGTTGTGCAGCTGATGTCATGGGAGAGAGCTACAGGCTTATATAGTCAGCCATTGACTGGTCAGCACTGAAACATGAGTCGTTGCCCAATTTCACCCTTCTTAACTCTGCTATTTCTTAGTGTGTGGGGGGGCCGAGGGTGGAAACGGAGACACACCAATTTATCAGCTTGGCTGGCGAAAGTATTCAGATGCCAGCATGTCTCCAAAACATTTGGCATTTTTTTCATATTATTCATTGTATTCCCATTACGCCTTGTGCCTTGTAACGTGAACCATGTAAGGAGCTGACACAAGAAAACTGGGCCATGGGAGAAAGTGAGAGAACAAGTGAGAAAGAATCTGGGGCCTTGTGTGTACTGTATATTTATACTGAATCTCTTCCATAAATGAATATGCTTCCCTCATCATGTCCTTGTCCCTTCTGTCCAAAATAGTGTCAACCTGAGTTTTTGCTTATCTGCTGATGGGAAGCACCTTCCAGGCATTCTAGGTGAGCCAATTTTCCACATCTGCTCTTTATTACAAGTAAGGAAACTGTCAAAAAGCCACCAATGGTAATGTTTAAAATCCGTAACAGTCTGTAGGTTAAAGTGGTTTGGCAGGTGATGTAGCTTTTTGGATTTTTGGTTTAAAGCAAAGACAGTGCAGTGTGCCAAATATCTTCTGTGATCCACCTTCTAATAATCTAACCTCTTCTGTGCTTAATTCCTTTTCCTATCAACCCCTAGTTATTAGCTTTAATTATTCCTTCCTCTACATTCAAGCTCAAATACAAACTCACTGCTATTCTCTTTAAGTTACATTGACTTCATTGTCTGCACTTCATGAGTATTTATGATCTTTTTTTTACCTGTCATTATGCAACTCTAGAACATTCATCATGCCATGAATACTCATTTGTGTGTTATGTGTTCCAGATTTCCAGGTGGAGGTGCAGCTCGATAGCCGTGACCATAAGAAGAAAGGTGCAGTGAAGAGGGCTCTGTTCTTGGATTCCCAGCAGCCCTCGCTCCACAAGAGTGTGAGAGTACGACACGGGGAGCGTGTGTGCGACCACAAAAAGATCTATCTAAGAGTATGTCCTTTTCTTACAAAAGAAATAAGAAATATGTTGCTATGAGATCATTTATAAACTGAAAACTTGGAAAAGTGTGAAGAAAAGCAAGTTTCCAAGATGCTGTATTAACTGTGAGAATCTGTTCATAAAATATCATCATTACGCCACAGCTGCAGCATCATATTTATTGCAAAATGATGTTTCTTTCACTGTAGGACGAGAAGGACTTCAGGGATAAACTCTCCCCTATTTACGTGGCCTTCAACTACAGCTTGGATCCAAAAGCAGCAGCTGACTCCCACGGCCTGCGACCCATCTTGAACTATCAGACCACCAACGTAATTGAGCAAAAGGTACTTTGACATGCACTCAGCTTCACACAGATTCAGTGCAGATAACCAACCCCGGAGGCTCTGACTCTGGTTGAATGGTTTTTGCTAATAACCTACATGTGGTTCTGAGACTGTTTAGACTCAATCTCTCTGAGCTGATGATAAGAATATCCACACATTAAGATATCGTTCTGCTTATCACTGTCCAGCTTCTTGCTGAATCTCTCCTGTCCCTGGTGAAAGAGCGAGTTTCTTTTCGTGATTAAACTTATAAACGGTTCTGTTTGGAACGGATCCAGACAGACTTGACATTTCAGAATGAAAATGTGGCACAGGAAAGGATTCGCTGCTGCAGAAGGAGTGGCTGCTTGGTTCTGAAATGCCACATGCTGTAGGTATCTTGTTTGAGAGCAGGACAGAGTTGGTATATATTTCTGGGCAGGGCAAATCCTGGCTATTTGACCATCTGGTTGAAATCTTTTGGCATTTTGCCGGTTTTCTTTTGCAGTTGAGAAGGGCTGGGCAACTTTTCAGCTGTGGCACAGTGTGCACCATATGTGAGTTGAGCGATAGACACTGGAGCTCGTCAAACATAGTCTCATCTCCCCTCCCTTTTCACATTTCTCACTATCTCTGTGTATTTCTATCTTTCCGTGTTGGATCAAGATTGAACTCTCTTATTGATGTTCATCCTACATATCAAAGCTGTTGGGCCACCGTCAGATGTGGTGAATTGCTGAATCAAGACCTTGAGACAACTTGAGCTAGAATATCAACCTTAGACCTGGAAAAAAAAACCTTTTTGCCAAACGCCCAAACAGGGCAAACCTGATCTGTGTGCGTTAGTGGGAGTTGTGTTAAACTGCCAAGATCTTTCATTAATCTTGCTATAAAGTAACAGCATAGAAACAGTAAAGGGTGAGTATTTTACCACAGCCTTGGCCTTGATCACGCCCTATTGATATCCACACGTGCTTTGAGAATGTGTGGCAGGTCATGTAACATTTCATTGACTCTGCCAAGGACTAACCCTTCTCAAGCCGAAGTGAAAATGAGAGATGGTTGATGTGCTTAGCGCAGTCTCACATAATGTTTCATCTTAACATATTCCACATGTTTATGTGAAGATTTATGGCAGGAGGATAGATCTATTAATTCTCAAGTCATGTCCGATGGCAAGCATTTGTTTGAAACCAGCAAAGATCCCAGTTGTTGCCATCTTTTTAGAACAGGAATTATGCATGAGTGCCCTCATTGTTCTTAAAATAATAGCCTCTGATTAAATAAGTATGACTTTGATTAATGGACCCCGCTCACTTTTGCCAAGTTAACATTTAGATTTCACTGCATGATGCTTGCCCTCATTATGTCTCACGCTGATGTCAGTGTTGTCGTTAGAGTACAGTGATGGGTGTACAAACATATTCCTCCTGAACACAGACACAGAGATCAGGGAGCACATGGGGCCAAGTCAGCGCAGCGGTTACTATGGTGTCCTAAATTAGAACCCCTAGATGGTGTAATGACAAGGGGGGCACTTGGCTCTCTTTAATCTCTACCTCTGTTTCTATTTATTATCATCATCGTCATGAGCATCATCACACTGTCACAGCCGCAGCAGGATGCAATTTAGTAATCCGCAGGGTTTCCCTACTGCAGCCCTGCCACACGTTCAGTGGTCATCCACTTATCCAACAGTGTTTCTTTTCTTTTTCTTGTTTTACGCTACACTGTAATCTTTGAACCCTCCCCTCTGCTTTTCAGGTCAACACAGTTATCCTATATCTCAGTAAGTTCCACAAAGCTTGTCGCTCCGCCCTCTGTATATGATCATATACTGGTGTGGTTCGCTGGGTGGCGTAGCGTGTGGTGAAAATGTGGTTTGCCACATAGCGCTCTGATGTGGGATGTTGGTAAGAGCTGGGAGCTGGCAGCTTTGTGCTCAGCTCTGCAGGAGTATCTCCTCTGGCACGGGCTGGACTCTCCCCGTTCATCATTTCCTTTTCTTACGTTGCAAACTGGAAGCATGTGTGTGACAGGACAGCTGGTTTTAGGGGAGTGTGTCTATGCCTGTCATGAGCTCACTGAGTCAGGCATTGTCCCTCTGAGCCATAACATTGTTTTTAACAGTCTGATGTGAGGTGATGTCTTGTAAATAAAGGGGACTGCAGTCCAGGTGTGTATATCTGTGGTGGTCGGGAGGCAGGAATGTATTAGTCATACCACATGTCGCGTCTTGCTACATTCATTCTGTTGTCTCTCTTAAACAGATATGTGATTTATCTTGTATGTCTAATTCACTTCACGTGTTAAAGAAATGCGTTTTAAGACCGAATGTACTGTATGATTGTGACAGTCTGCAGTCCCTTTAAAAACATTTATTATCCCCAATGTGCATCTTTTAGGCTCAGATTCTTTTGGACTGTGGAGAGGACAACATCTGTGTTCCTGACTTGAAGCTGGCAGTGGTTGGGTGAGTCTGTTCATTTCCTCATACATTTATAAAAAAAGACCACATAGACTTAAGGAAATATGCCAGAATCCAGCGAATAATACACGGTAAACTGTAAACGGGGTCACAGACACTGAACTCTTCACCTCTGCTATGCAAATGGGATTTGGGCACTAACGCATAAATACAGCTGTTTTTGTTGCTCAGCTGCTTTGTTTGGTTTAACATACCAGGAATGGACTGTTAATAGCCTGAGTGTTGCAGTAGACTGAAGGTACGCTATCCTCTGAAAACAGGAAGCAGCTCTGTTGTACAGGTGCCACGACAGACAGTTAAGAGGAAAATACAGGAGAGATGAAAGAGATCTGTTTGGAAAATATGGGAGCTGTACGCCAGAGTCCCAACCTCGCATGCTTCTGAAGCCGTCAGGAGCACCCTGCCACACTTTGACTCAAGAAATCTGTTAGCATTTTACTCAGAAATAACAGCCTCCCCAATACTCCCTTCTCTGCTCTGTCATTTTGATTTCACATTCCTATATTTATCTAACATCTGCCTCTATTTTTTTTTTTTTTTTTTCAATGTATGGCTGATCCATCTCATATGGAATAACCTGCTTTGAGTGTGTTTTAGTGTTGTACTCCGTCCAACTAGATAAAGCTAGTCGTAAAAAAAAAAAAGTGAGATTATTGCAATTAAAATAATAACTTAATGTGTTTGTCTGCTGCAGTAATTTATGGACGTCTAATCATAGTTCGAGGGTTTAATGAAACGACCAAGATTTAGGGGATTTAAAAAAAAAAAAAATAAATAAAAAATCTGTCCCGTTTTCTTTTGTTCTTTCTATTCCGCTGCCAAAATACATAGATTGTTAAATTAAGAGTCTCTCAGGGAAGCTTTAAGGTTTTGTGGAGTTTTCTAATTTTAAAGCTTTGTTAGGGTAAAAAAAAAAAAAAGTGTGATGCCAGTTTGTTTTGGACTATGGCTGACTCTCTGACCAGCTGAGGATTAGCTTCAGGAGTCTCGTCTTCTCCCCTTTTCTTCTCCTTCTTTGCTTTATGAGGGTGAGTTCTAATTAAAAGCGTCTGCGGGGCTGTCCTTATGGAATTTCTCATTGTTCGTAGCTGTGGAGGAGTATGTGGAAGGAGAGAGTTAGTGGGAAGAAGGAGGTGTTTTATTGCATGTGTTTTTCAGCATGTATGACTTTATTATGGTATAGGGAACGTTTTTTTTCCTAATAAGACTATTTTGCTGCAGTAGTTTGAGGAAAATTAATAAATAAAACCCTGAAGATGTATTTGTTTTATAAAGCCACACTAATACAATATTTACTGTGACCTACATTGTATTGTAACGTTACAGATAATGTTTACTGATGTAACTTTTTCTGCGCTTTAACCCAATAAATAATCAATTCTGTTTTTGGTTGGATCATCAGGGACAGGAAGGAAGTCTATCTAGGTGATGACAACTCGCTGACCTTGACTTTCAACGCCAGAAATGAGGGTGAGGGAGGGGCGTACGAAGCAGAGTTGTATGTGGTGTTGCCCCCTGAAGCTGATTATAGCGGTATCGCACGAAATAATGAGGTGAGTGAAACGCAACAATGCACTGGAAAAAAATCTAAATCTTACCAAGTGTATTTTTCTCATTTCTAGTCAAAATATCTCATCACATTTAACACAAGACATAATCACCTAAAGAGTAACTTTTCAGTCAGATATAAGCCAAGATCATTTTCATTTGTTCCACTGACAGATTTTTTTTTTGCCTTAATTCAAGCAAAAAATCTGCCAGTGGAATAAATGAAAATTATCTTAGTGAGATTTCTTGAAATAAGATTTTCAGGATCTATTGTGTAAAAATAAGTTCTTATATCTCACTGAAAAGTTACTCTTTAGGTGATTATGTCTTATTTTAAGTGTGATGAGATGTTTTGACCAGAAATTTCAGCGTCTGATAACCTTCATTATGCTCTTTAAAGACTTTACGAGAGTGAATATTAAAAAATTAAGGCATTGTTTTCATTTTTTCCTCTTCTTGTCAGAGTCGGACCCAGTTGGCGTGCAGCTACGATACAGAGAACCATACCAGATACCTCAGCTGTGAACTGGGCAACCCAATGAAATCTGGAACCAGTGTAAGATACATCTGACTAATGTATTAAGATGAGTCTTTATTGGCAGCAAGGGTAGCTCGTCGGCGATGCTAAGAAAATATCAGTTTTCATGTTAGTTAATTGTCTCATTTGCAAAATATCATGGTCTCCTGCTTTTTGTTGGAAAATTTTTTTGTCATCGTCAAAGTGGATGCAAAGGGCACAGGAAAAGTGTTGTGACAGGAAAAGTGTTGTGACAGGAAGCATGGAGTCCATCTGTGCCCTCGACTTCCTGCTGGGCAAAGTTCCCCTCTTTAAAGATTGAGTCACAAACTAACATGTTTTAATAGGTCTGTAGAGGACGACTGGCAAATGGATGTTAACTTAAGAGACTTCCATAAAAACACAAGACTTGATTGTTGGAAATTTCCCTGTTAGTTGTACCCAAGTATATTACGATTGTGTTAGCAGAAGACTTAAGAGGATAGAGAGATATTAATCAGGCAACTTCACAACTCTAAAAATAAATTCTATGCTCTACGCATCAATGTTTTTTTTGTTTTTATAGCTTGTTTAGTACTAGAGTAGAGGTAGGATAAGATCTACTTTTCAGGGTTCTAGTTTATACTTTAAAACATCACTTAATTCTATGTTATTTGATCTCTTTGCAGTTGATGGAAGGTCTGCGCTTCACAGTACCGAGAGTGAAGGACACACATAAGACCATTCAGTTTGATCTGCAGATCCGAAGGTACCTTTTCTTTCAATGGTGGCGGTCCTATAATTCAATATGTCTGGAGTCTAATTGAGGAATGCTTTCACAGCTCTTACCACATATCTCAAATGACCAATTAATCAGACTTTCTTTCTTTTTCTCTCTTTGTTCACAGTAAAAATGAGAATAATTCCCACAGTGAGATTGTGTCCTACAAGCTGGAGGTGGTCGTCCAGGCAGAAGTCATTTTACAAGGGTGAGTTGAATGTTGAGATTACCTCATTTGAACTTCTAGAACTTGATTAAGCCGTTTCCTCCCTACATATGTTCTCACTATTCCCTTCTCTTTTCAAGTGTGTCGCGACCAGATAAGGTCTTCTTCCCGCCGGCCAACTGGCAGGTGACCAAAAACTATGGGACGGAGCAGGACATTGGACCTGGACTCGAACACATCTATGAGGTAATTCAGCGTATAGTTTCTGTGTGAGATCCTACTGTTCCTAAACCAAGCTAAACTCTCAGGACTCCAGTGCAGAAAAGAAGCGCTCCAGATCACACTTAATGATTTATTCTCATGCAGTGCAAATGGACTTTAACTTCAGAGAGAGATTTAAGTGCTTTTACTTTAGTTGCCTTATTTGTAGAATAAAAACATGGTCAGATAAAGTCTAAAACCTTCAAAGTAAGTTTGTGCAGACCTTAAATACACACTCTGCTCTTCAAGCTTTCTAAAGTTTCACCCATTAAAGATGAAATGTATTTTTTTTCCAGCTGGTGAACAACGGGCCCAGTCGGATCAGCCACACTCTGCTTACGCTGCACTGTCCCCTCAGCGTTCACACTAACTCTCTCCTTTACCCAGTGGAGTTCTCCACAGAGGGCCCTATCAACTGCACCTCGGACCATAAAATGAACTCGCTACACCTCAAAGTAAGTCACACATGCTCCGCTGCCCACCTCTCAGTGTCAAATAAGGCAAAATCTGACAGTGAAGATCTCCCACTGATGTATGATTAACAGACAGTGTCCCTTTAGTTGTAGCCCACACCCACCTCCTTCTCCCAGCTTCTCTGCCCCACCCAGGACACTAAACCCACCACCTCTTTGAAGTTTCAGCTCTTCCCTATGTTCAGCACAGCTTGATGAACCACCTCACCCAGCAATACACTCCACTCATCTTCAAAAATCTAAAGTCGCGCCCACTTACACCAAGTTGTAGCTGTGGGATTCAGTGGGTAGAGCGTTTCACTGAAGTTGTTTGTGTTTACATTTGAAGCTTGACAGATGTTGAGCAGAGATGGAAGTGGTCATCTGTCATAGCTGTGATCTCATGTTTTTTTCCCCCCGCTGGTGCATTGCTAAGTACGGTGTATTTCTACGGGGATTCATGTGGAGGAGAGCTCACATGCTTCTGATTAATGACAAAAAGCCTGAGGGTCATGCTAACATTAGGCGCTATATTGACAGAAAGGGTGGTGGTGTTCTTCTACCAAGTGAGGTCAGTGTATGTGTTGAACTAATGGGTTGTGTTTTTTCTCCCCTTTAGCTCCAGCATACATCTACAGAACCACCTATTCTGGCTTTGAAAGGTAGTGACCATCGTGTGGAGAAAAGAGAGGTCCATAGGAACCAACTTTCTCATTTAACTAACCTGGTAAGAGGCTTCGATTGGACTTGTTGTATGTATGAATGAACATTGTTGGGCCAAAAGGTGAAGGCTAATGTAATAGGCAGTAATTGGTTACTTTAAAGTGAGTGAATGAGGAGCTTGACTTCACAGTTTAAGGCAAACGTTTTTATTCACTTACGCACTTTGGGTCGGAACTCAGAATCTTGGAAGTTCAAACAATGCATTTTGGGCCAAATGTCAAAATTTGGCCCATTGTCAAACGAAGTGTAAAAGCTGGATCTATTTTGGTCACTCTGACTTTGCTTTTATACAAGGCTCCTGGGATTGAGTAATTAGGTCATGATGTCATTAAAAGGGAGAGGTCAGAGGGCGCAGCATGGTCCCGTTGTGGTGATTAACATTAAAGAGCCTTTAGCAACAGTGGAGGGGTGGGGAGGCTGCCAAGACGAGGGACATTGAAGGCTTTTTGTCAGTGATGCACTGGTTACTTCACAGATGAATTTTGCTGTGTGTTGTGAGGCCCATCACCCCCACACACTAGTCCTATTGATCGACCCAGCTGCAGGTAGCGGCTGCCTGGGTACCTGCCTCCACCAAAGAGGTCTTTGTCTGTTCGCCTGTCGCTCCTAACTGTGCTCGTTTATCAAGCATGTCCAGTGACACGTTAGCATGAAGGACCTCTTTCTCTCTTTTACCCTGTGTCCGCACTTTTGTTTTTTACTGTGGTGTTTCTTATGAAAGCGTGTTTAGTAATGGCTCAAGGTCAAAAGGTGACAAAATGACTTGCTTTGTCTTTGAGGAAGTGAGCTGTACAATAACAAGAACAAATCCCTGGCTTATTGTATTAACAACAAAATATAAAG
>JAPTYQ010000028.1:9154108-9167811 GCA_029814465.1 Ostorhinchus cyanosoma | reverse complement strand
ACACACACACACACACACACACACACACACACACACACACACACACACACACACACACACACACACACATAAACATACACGTACATACGCCCACACACACCTTTTCCTTCCTTACTCTTGGCCACCTAGAAGTGACAGGGAAGGACACATATTTTATTTGTCTGACCCCGCGGTCAAACAGGTATTGAATCAGTGCAGGAGACACTTACTCACAATGAGGACAATAAAGCAGACAATGATGGTCATCCTGAACCTCACAATGCTTTAAATATCTGAGCATTGTTCTTTCACTTTAACAACTACAGTGCAGCCACATGGTGACATTAAGCAAATAGAATAAGCTTTAACACTACAGAGTAACATATAAATCCAAAGCATTATTTGGAGAACTTTTCACTGTTATTGAGATAGTTTATTTCTTTGGTAAAATTAATTTCAACAATGAATTCTGAAAATCATAATATTTTGTCAGCCATACAATTCTAAGAAGTCAAACAATCTTACAAATATATATGCTGTGTTGTATATTAAGAATACATTATATTCTATATCTTGAGTCCTAAAATATTCCAACAAAAATCAGTCATTTTAATTATTCCAACTTATTATGGGTAACTCACCAGGGGAAGAATTTTCAGTCCAGTTGCGTTCCTGCTCTGTTGCCGTCTCCATTTCTTTTTCAGCGTTTGTGTCTTTCAAATGTCTGAGGGTAATTTCTCAGTCAGTGAATTTTATGTGAGTTGTGGGGAGTGTTATTGGACACAGTTTCCTGTATCTCTCCAATTGGTTGTGTAGAGATAGCCCCGAGGCACAGACCATACAGCACTGAGGAAGACAGCGGTATGTGAAGACAGCAGCACACCTCGACGCTGAAAACCATGTCAGTTTCACTACACAGATGTGACTACATTTTTTCCTGTGGTTTACAAATGCAACATCTTGCATAGCTAAGTCAGGTTGCACCTTCTCAAATTTCCGTTTGAGGTCAAAATGTGAATCACTGCTCAGAATAAACAACATCATTGTTAAAGCCTTTCTGTAGGGAAAATGATTTACTGTCATGATTTAATCTGAATAGCTCCTTTGTTTGCAAATTATGCACACTGTTAATATTTATGAATCATTAGTTTCTTTGTTTTTGTGGTATTAACACAGTTCTCATATGGCCGGAGTGATACATTTATGTGTGTGCTTGATATTTTGACATTACCCAGTTTACTTAAAAAAAAAAAAAAAAAGAAATTAGCTGCCTCAGAGATTCATTGAGCTGAATCTTATCGACTTGATAAAATGACAAAAATTCTGGTTAACTGATATTTTCAATGTATATGACAAAGAGTTATATTTTATTTATTCATTTATTTTTTATACACATATTGTCATGTATAGAGCCCGGATAGCTCAGTCGGTAGAGCATCAGACTTTTAATCTGAGGGTCCAGGGTTCAAGTCCCTGTTCGGGCAGTCTCATTAGGGGCAGCTGTGGGTTGTGGCTGATCCAATTCCCTGCACTGGTGGAGAGTTATTGACTATAGTGCCCATGAGCAAGGCACTTAACTACCCCATTTGCTTCAGGCACCTGACAATGTTGAGCCCACTCCTCCTAGCGTTCAGTCTGTATGAGGCAGAGGATGAATTTTGTTGTGTGGTGCATGTTTATGTATGTGAAAATCTATGATTCTATTCTATTTCTATAATAAATGTCAAAATCATCCACTAGAAAAATCCTGAGAATTGCAATGTGCAGACAGTGTTTTGAAGTAGATCTGGAAGCTCTGACACACACATTCCTTTGGAAAAAAAAAAAACAAAACAAAACATTGTCTCATTAATTCTCAGAATATCACACTTTGCTTTGATGTACTGGTGTTGTCCTTATGTATTGTCTGAGTTGGCTGTGTGTGTGTGTGTGTGTGTGTGTGTGTGTGTGTGTGTGTGTGTGTGTGTGTGTGTTTGTGTGTGTGTGGGGGGGGGGGGTTTGTTGGATTTTTTTGTGTGGGTGTACAGGTGGTGCGAGCTGCAACATGATGTACTGAAATCAACCAACTTGTTGTGTAGCCATTAATAAATTCTGATTCTTGCCCAGGACAGTATCTTGGAAACTACAGCAACCAACATGTTTGGTTTTATTTTTATATCAGTGACCTAAACTTGATAAAGTTTCACCACTTTTATTAGGGTTGAGATCCTTATTTTACTTTAAGCCGGCTATTATTCACCAAAAATAAATTTAGTTGAGTTTATTTCTTAAGTTAATAGTTGTAAACTAAACTTACTCAACATGTTTTCCGCTGCTGTTTCACTTGTCTCCACTAGGGGCGGTAAGTCTGTGAGCTGAGGGTTTTGTCTGTACAAAGATATTTAAGTATAAGAGATAGATGACTGTACAGTGATTTGCCTCAAAAAATAAAATAAAATAACAAAAAAAAGATACATTTTTACCCATAACATTAATAGATAAATATTGCAGGTATTTTCTCGCAAAACAAGAATACGTGACGTTTAATAATATCTATATTTTTTTGGTTATTGTCTGAGGGACATGCTATTTCCGGGTCAACATATAATATCTTTGCAGTGTCTGCCAGATAAACACCGTAGACATAAACACTGCCCGGTAGTCTGTTGCTTCTCTGGATTCCTGAACAGTGTCATCGATGGTTAAGCGTCCTAAAAGACTCTTAAACTACCGCTTATTTTAACTCGAAAGCTAGTTTTGCTAGCGGGACTCAGTCGAAGGGAATTTCATGTATTTTTTCTGGCATTAATATCTAAAGGTGTTACATAATAATGTGGAGATAAGCTGTAAATGTAGCTTCAACCGGCCTGTTTTACTAAAATACGCCTCGAGATTTACACCTGTTACGCACGTTTGATTAGCAATCCTCCAGCTAACCTGTCTAACCATGGGAATCAGCAGGATCTACATTAGCATAGGCTACGCTACGTTTGGTGCTCTGGTTGGATTGTCGGCGTTTTTGGTTTGGAACATCGCGTATAAGCAGCCATGGACGGCGGCTATGGGAGGCCTGTCAGGTATGTCAACACACCTGTCAACTAAATAGTGATATAGATTGTCATATGTTTGTCTCCTTAACACCATATAAAAATCTTCTGCGTCTAAGGAGGCCTATACGTGAACCAACTATTCAAATGATTGTTAGAAATCGGAAGTATTTCAGCCTCTGTCAGGTTTTTATTTTATTACTCCTTTATTTATCCAGTGATGCCACACTGAGAAACAAGATCTTCTCTTGTAGGGGGTGTTTGTTTTGTAGTGAAATGGTTAAATGACTTCAGTCAGTATTTGTTAAAGCCAAATGTGTGTCAGCTTCTTAAGAACTTTACTAAAGGCCTCAGTGGTGCATATGACCCACCAGATTTGTGTGTTTATCCCCTCTCTTTACTCACATGACATTCATTGTACAATGAGGAATGCCACAAATATTACATTGTGTTCTGTAGTGTGTACAGGACTGATGTAGTTCTCAATTTGTTTGGAGGTCTCCGCTCTTTTCTTGTATTTGACTAAAATGTGTGTTTGTGTCTTCTCAGGAGTCTTGGCTCTCTGGACCCTTGTCACGCACATCATGTACCTGCAGGACTACTGGCGTACCTGGCTCAAAGGCCTGAGGTTCTTCATCGTTGTGGGGCTGGTCTTCTCGGTTCTGGCTGTAGCTGCTTTCATCTCCTTTCTAACTCTTGCCATCACACAGAAGCAATGTAATCCTCCTTCTGCTGTTGTTTGAGTAATCCAGTCAATTCAGAATTATTAACCAAATATTGACATTTTCGTAAAAGCACTGCATATTTTGTAATGCATAGTATATGACAAATGGCATCCTGTATCATCTCAACTTCGATTTCTCTGAATATTCATGAAAAGCAAGGAGTTGATGTGTTCATTTTTACTAAAGACATATATTGTTTGACTATGAAAGGACAGGATGAAACAAATAAGGAATATTCTTATAATGTCAGTATTAATCACCCTCCTTTTCTATTCCACAGCTCCAACTGACCCAAGGAGCCTGTACCTCTCCTGTGTGTGGAGCTTCCTGACTCTCAAATGGGGCTTTCTTTTGTCCTTGTACTCGTACAGATACCGCCAGGAGTTTGCAGACATCAGCATCCTCAGTGATTTCTAGTCAGTACTGACTTCATAGACTGTAATGGACTTTGTGGAGTTTAGGCTGCCAGCAGGAGCTGGTCAAAGAGTTTTTGTAACAAAGAAGAAAAGCAGATATGGCTAGGTTAAAAAGTCATCTGACTTTTACCACGTGGAGTTGCACTTGCTTAACAAGCTCTTTATTTTTATTGTAACCTGTTCTCCTACTTTTAATGACCCACATATCATATTTCCGTATGTAGTCACTCTCTTTTGAATTATTTAAGTCCTATTTATGAAGAGATATGCAGGTGTTTTTAGACATTTTTCTTGAAAGTGACCTAATATTGAAATAGTTTATATAGAAAAGGAAATCTCGATATCAACAGACTTAAAATGAAAGTGAAAACACATATGAAGCAACAAAAGAACCAAAACTAAAACCACTCTGCTAGCTTGACAGTTGAAGTGCTAGATTGTACATAAATTCACTTTTTTATAAATGCATTTGCGAATTATTGAAAACCCATATATCAAAGTAGTTGCTATTTTAGTGTCTCCTTTCATTGTCAGTGAAGCAATTGAAGAAAGTGCTGTTTCAAAATTGCCAATTTGGAAAGTTTCACTTTAATTTAAAGGCTTTTTTAAAAGAGCAGTAATTTATACTGGGGGATGGGGAAGTGTACTTTATTTCTACTTACATATTCAGCTTTTCTTTCCATTAGAGACAATTGGTTGTCAAGCCTGATGAAAAGGCAGCCCTGTGTAATATGTGTTTCATATTTTTTTCCACAAGGGGGAGACATGCTATTTAAAGAAACACAACATTCCTCATATGAGAAGATGGAAAAGGATTTAATGGAAAAATTGCACTTTAGTGTTTGATATTTATGCCATTGTTTTGCACACAGATAATGTTACAGTGGAAAATCATGTATCTCACATTTGTCATTTTTACCCCACAAGCGTTTAATTTTGAAATACACTATTTAATTGTCTTGTTTTCCATTTAGTATTATTTGTGTCAGTCAAGTATGGCTACCCTTTTTTGTGGTTTATTTACAGCTGTAACTTATATGTACTTTTACCATAAAATATAAATTGTGTTTTATTTGATCGGAGATTGAATGTGAGGATGCTACATGGAATCTGAAACTATTAAACATGCATTTATTGTGTAATTACAAAATCACATTGTGCTATTCTGTTTGGCGATCATTTGAGGCACGCATTATTCCACAATTCCAGTTTTTAATTCCTCTTAATTCACCTTTGTGATGACTACTGATGCCCAGTTGTTGCATATTAAGCTCCACCCAAACAGTGGAGTGGGTCCTTAGCAGAACTTGACAAATAATTAACACCACTGACTCAGAAACAGGTGAGAAGTACGCATATCTGAGCCAAATGCCTTCAGACGCCGTGCATCAACTGTAAGGTATAGTGCCATTTTCAAGTTTTATGTTAACGCCAGATAGCTCTAATCTACTAATGCTGGCCTGGAGATAGGAGTTGGTTCACAGACTTTGATGACTTTGACACTGCCTTTTAATGTTTTCACCAGTAATAATGTCAGAAAAAATGAAAGTGGTTTTATATTCATGTTTTTCATTGTAACTGATGAAAATGGTATCAACTATTCTCAACCAATTCAGCATGTGCATCTTTTTCTTTCTTAAATAACAGCTATTTTTTACTTATTAAATAGATTTTGCTCTTAAAAGGCATTTAGGGAGATTGTTGTAAAAATTAAATGTTAAAATGCTACACTGGATACAGACTGAAATTGCTGAGGGCATTGGAAACAAGTGTGGGTGTCATTATTCGCTTGATGTTGGTAAGATATTCATATAAACTTGCATGTCAGCCTCTGCAGACATACACAAATATGAAAACATAAGGGTCTTGATCGAAACTTGGGCCGCCTTGCAGACTTCACTTTCCAAAATGGCAAAGCACCACGTCAGGCTGATCTAGGGGGTAACAAATCCTTTATGTTACTCCAGGAGAATCCATGCCAGCTCCAGTCCAATATTTCAGACATTTGTCATATTGTTGTTTTTCCTGGGTGTATAAGCAGAGTCTCAAAGGCGGTCTGAAGTTTCTGTGTTGACTGTGCAGCACAGCAGGAGAACAACGAGTAGAAGTGGCTTCATGGACATGTTTGAGGAAGTGTGGAGTGGAAACTGTTGTTGAATGAGGGCTTGTATTGTAATGTGGGGTAACAAGGTGAAGATGGGATGTGATGAACTGATCAGTGAGTCCTGCTGAAGGTGATATGGGATAGTTCATGCTTCAAGGAACTGAATAAATGTATTATCAGGTTGGTCATGAGAGAGATTCAAGACTCAAACATTAGTGGGTGTATCTGCTGTGATGGGGTTTTAGCATCTTAGTGGGTATTGTATATATACTGTATACATATTAAAAGAAGCCACCACTTCATAACCTTTGGGCATTGGGGAACCTTTATTTCACTCAGTTGTAGGACTTAATATTTGTCAAAAAAGAACAACACAGTGTTTTGCTTTGTTTTTTTTTTCTGGAAAATGTCAACTAATACTCCTGCTGCTGTCCGTCTTTTCCCTGTCGTCATCCAATGGTTAATTTGCTTTGAATGTCACAACACTACCCATTAATTGAGCTTGAACATAGAAAGCTGTCATGGGATGTTTCCTCAAAGCAGGATGAGACTTGTGAAAATCTTCGCTCTTAATAGAGACAAAAGAACCGGAGTCAATTAAAGAATGCCCTTCAGTGTATTCCATTATAGTTAGCAGAATAGACAAAACAGTCATTATTGTCAAGCATTATCTATGGGGTGATATTTTCTTGTCAACTACAGCTAGACAACATAGAATACTTTTTAAGAGACTGAAAATGGACACTGCCTCTGCATATTTCTTCGTTGTATCTCAGAGCAAAATACTGCCCTTTTTTAATTCACTACATTGGTCAAATGTTCGATGATCTTGTAGAATATGATACATTGATATTGACCACCTGACTGTTTATGAAGTAGATGTGCAGACTAATTTGTCATTCATTTGTTTTCTTAAACTGCCTAATTTTGGTTCAGTGGCAGGGGAGCTGGAGCCAATCCCCACTGACATAGAGTGAAGGCATGCACATAAATGCTGCAATGAGCTTTAGGCAAAAACCTTGTTTATGATATTACAACACTGACAGGAACCATTTCACTGCACAATACTTGACATATTTTTGGAGATAACAGTTTAATCATCAAGTAAGGTTTTGAAAGCATAACCATTACTTAAACTGATTGATGTATTTGCACAGTGTGATGTTAGTATTTAGGAAAATGATCTGAATACTTTCTCATCCACTCATTGTGCTTTAAAAGGCCATAACCATGCATCAGGACCGCCCGCGTTATGTGATTGACAGACCGGCGTACAACCTCCCAGACTTTGACAGCGAATTTGACAAGAAGAGTCGTCAGTTCCCTGTTGGAGAGAAAGTGAAGAAACTCTTCAGGTAAAGAATTGTTGTCTAACTGCAAAGTCAACTACATGTCTTCCCATCACACAAAGTGTAACGCTGACAAGCTTTGTGCAGTGATCAAACAGTACAGAGCCCTGTAGCTGTGCCTCAATACAAACTTTGGACATGTGTTTTGGACTTTTTCAAAGCAGCAACCACAAAACTGGTGCTCTTCAAAGCCTTCCTCTTGTGTCTTTCCATCAGATGCTCCGTGCCAAGACTGAAGGGTTTGTTATTCAGACATCTGCCGGTACTGAGCTGGCTCCCCAAGTACAAAGTGAAAGAAAACCTGCTCTGTGATGTCATCAGCGGGGTCAGTGCTGGCACTATTCAGGTTCCCCAAGGTTAGCCAGTCTATCCTCCTTCTTCGATGCCATACTCACTGACAGTTGATGCACCATGCTTATTCTGGGATATACCAGTCAGATAAAATGTTTTTTATCAGTATTTTTCAGTAAACTATGATTTATGTCACTATTAGCATGATTTTTGTTTCTCCAGGCATGGCTTTTGCCCTACTGGCGAATCTCCCTCCTGTCAATGGTCTCTATTCGTCTTTCTTCCCCCTCATCCCTTATTTCTTCATGGGCACTGCTCACCAGATGGTCCCAGGTAAATCAGCTTGATTTATCTGCAGCAATTTTGTGTGATGACAGTGATAAGTTGCCAGAGCTGCACAGTGCAGATCAGCTGCACTCAGCCTGACTCTGCTCAGTGTGCAGTGTGGCAAAGAGAATAGATGCAGCACATTATTTCTATATATTTCCAGGTACTTTCGCTGTCCTCAGCATTATGGTGGGAATTGTGTGTCTAAGACTAGCTCCGGAATCGGACTTCAGTCATTTCAATGCTACTCTTAATACCTCAATAGTCGACACAGACAAGATGAATGAGGTGCGTTTGGGCATATCTGGAACTCTGGCCTGCCTCACTGCAATCATACAGGTAATAGTACAAAATATGGCTATTTTAAGTATAACTATATTTGCAGCACCATGATTTAAATCCATACATAGATATAAACTGCCCCATGTATATTTGTATAGATTGGCCTTGGTTTCATGCAGTTTGGATTTGTAGCCATCTATCTGTCAGAATCCTTTGTCAGAGGGTTCATGACTGCTGCAGGCTTACAGATCCTCATCTCTGTGCTCAAGTACATCTTTGGCATCAAAGTGCCACCCTACAGTGGACCTCTGGCTGTTGTATATGTAAGTAAATTCTCTTGTTGTGCCTATTCTGCAAAAAATACCTTGACCATAGGATTAGTGTAAACTGATGATCTTTTGTTGCAGACTCTTACAGACATTATACGAGGCCTTCCTCATACCAACATAGCCTCGCTAGTATTTGCCCTGGTGAGCAGCGTGGTTCTGATTGTGGTGAAGGAGTTGAGTGCACGATACAGACACAAACTACCCTTTCCCATTCCTATGGAGATCATCATTGTAAGTTCATATATTTAATCTGATGTGGCTGTGTTACAGTTTTTTGTCAGCTGATTTCCTTATCCCTGTAGGTAGTTGTGGCCACAGCCATTTCCGGCCCTCTGCACCTTCCTGAAATCTATCACATGGACATAGTTGGACACATCCCTCTGGGGTAAGGTACAATGTAAACGTGTTCAGAATCGACACAGCAGCTGCAACTTGTTTCTACTATTGAGTTTATATTTGATCTCTGTATCTATTTTCTAGTTTTCCAGCTCCAATACTGCCAACAGTGAGTCAGTGGGATGACATGTTGAGCACAGCTTTCTCGCTGGCAATAGTAGGGTATGTCATCAACCTGGCAATGGGTAGAACGCTGGCAGCCAAGCATGGCTACGATGTGGATCCTAACCAGGTAGAAAAATACCTCGTTCAACAGCTTGAAAGTCACATTTTACTCCCTTTTCAAATTGTTCTGTAAAATTTCTCACCCAGGAAATGTTGGCTCTTGGCTGCAGCAATTTCCTCGGCTCCTTCTTTAAGATCCATGTGATCTGCTGTGCTCTGTCTGTAACCCTGGCTGTAGACAGTGCCGGGGGAACCTCACAGGTGAAAACGGTGTTACATCTCTAAGGGATAAGAGCTGCAATTTTTGTCAGGGGTGTAAAACTACTGAAGAAAAATTGTAGGAAATCTTATTGGCTCTCTTCTTTTCCTGTGGGCTCATAGTTTGCCAGTCTGTGTGTGATGTTGGTTGTGATGGTTACAATGCTGGCCTTGGGAGCTTTTCTGAAACCGCTGCCCAAAGTAAGTGGATGTAACTGTAGGATATTATTGCATTTGATTTAACAGATAAACCAACAAAACAATTAAAAACTAAGGTCAAGGCATAACTGGAGATTTTTTTTTTTTTTTTTAGTCAGTGCTTGGAGCTTTAATTGCAGTCAACCTGAAGAACACACTCCTGCAACTCTCTGATCCCTATTACTTATGGAAGAAGAGCAAGCTGGACTGTGTAAGTCAAATCATTTCCTTTTATTCAATACTGCAACATGATATGAAGTACTTTTTTTTTTTTTTTTTTTTTTTAAATTCTATTGCTCTTTCTCTTCTAGTTTGTGTGGGTGGTGTCATTTTTGGCCACATTCTTTCTTAGTTTACCCTACGGAGTTGCAATTGGAGTGGCTGTTTCCATCCTGGTGGTTATTTTCAAGACCCAGTTGTGAGTCAACTTTATTTCATTCTGACTGTATTTAGATCGAAATTAACCAACATACTCCAGAGAAACAGATATGAAAAACTATCATGTCTCTTACAGTCGTAATGGTTCCTCAATGGTGCAGATCGTAGATACAGATATCTACAAAAATCCCAAATTGTACAACAAGGTAAGAAAAGTTTCTTTTTTTCTTCTACTTTTCTCATCACACTTGAGTTCCATCTCAATATTCTGTAATCCCTCCACAGGGCATATCAATAACTGGCGTGAAAATAGTAAACTATTGCTCACCGCTGTATTTTGCAAATGCAGAGATATTCCGCCGGAAGGTCATCAAAAAGGTAATAACCTGCACTGCTGCCACTCAAGGTGAGCCAAGTTTGAATGAATGTGTTGTTTATTTTAGTGTGTTTGTTTCTAGACCGGGTTTGACCCTGGCAAACTTATCTTAGCCAGGAGGAAGTTCTTAGAGAAAGAACAGAAGGAAAAAGCAAAAGAGGAGAAGAAGGACAAAGAGACAAGAAGGAGGAAACCAAGCTCTTTGGTTACTATGAGGGCTCAGGTGGGATATGACACATAACTGAAGCATGTTTTACTCAAAGTTTATAGTTCAGGTTCTCTGATATGAAACCCGCAACATTTTCTGTATACCTATCTGTACATATTTCCTCTAAATCTAGACCATATCTCAGCTTGAACTACAAAATGACTTTGATATGAACGATGGCCGTGCCAGTAAACCTGAACCTCCCACCAGCTATGTCAACTTCCACTGCAGTGACATTGAACAGGGCGGGCAGACTCAGGACCAAGAGCCACAAAGTCCATCTGATGTCACACTGGAGTCCCAGCCTGTTCCCTTCCACACCCTCATCCTAGACTTGGCAGGGGTCTGCTTCATAGACCTTATGGGCATCAAAGTACTGATAAAGGTTATGAGCTACTTTCTAATGCTGTTATTTATGGTTAGATGTATGTAAATGTATTTGCCTCTTAAACAAGCTTCTTTTTTCCCTCTCCACAGATGAACTCAAGCTATTCAATGTTAGGCATCAAATTATACCTGGCCAATGTTCAAGGTAATACCTTAAACATTTTGCAGTTCAACAATCCCTTATATGCTTTTAAGGACACAAGAACAAACTAAGTAGGAATGCGAGTCATATACACATGTCCCTCGGTGCCTATGTTTACATTTTACAGTGAGATAATGTTGTGATCCACAGTAATTTAGTGGGATTGATTACCTTTAAACCTCAAATCATTCTTGTCTGGGAAAAAGCATTGAATTTTTATTTCATTCAGTGCCACATTTCACAGTGTCTCTGAGTGATATTTGTTGTCTTGACTGCCTGCAGCCCAGGTGTATGAAGAACTGGAGGATGGAGGTGCTTTTGATGATGGCAATATTGCCCGCAGTAATCTTTTCCTTTCTGTCCATGATGCGATTCTCTTTGCTCAGCAGACATCTGGGGAAAGAGGAGCTTCGTCAAAGGTAGGCTGCATAATATCACCTTATCGTACTAATCCATTTCATAGTATTACAAACACCAGCTGTTTAAAGTTTCCTCTGTTGTTAGGGATTTATGGAGAGATTTAGAGGGGTAGAAAACAAGTTTTATTTCCTGAGTAATAAATTCCTCGTTCTAGAATAGCTTTTGTCATTTTATCTTGTTTAACAAGGGTAAGTAAATATCATACAGGCTATTGAGGAGAGTAAATGCCAATAACAAAGTTTCACCAAGGTCAAGCTGTATGCCGTGTGTTTGATTTAGTCTTTTTATATGTCCTTTACATCTAGAGTAAAGTCATATCTGTGTTTATAATGTCACATTGTGTGCATGTTTGTTTGACTAAATATTTGCATTCACTTTTTGGCTGCAGGGAGAGAAAACAAGACAGGAACTTGCCTTTAATATTAATGAGGAGAAGGATCTGGAGCAGGTATACACTACTTTTCTCACATAAGCTGACACAAAATAACAGCATTGTCTATTTATTGTTATTCACCGTGAAAACATTCTATATCTAATGGTGGTTTACTCTCACAGGAACTGTTTTAGGGAGCAGTCATTCTGGTGGAGAAGCAGAAGAAACATGGTGAAAAGGATATGAAATAGACAACAATCCTCTCTGTGTCTGTAATTTACAAAACAATACCCTTGCCTACATTCTTGTATAATTTTTTGCCGACTATCAATTAACCCATAAAAACGTGTTACTTAGAGGTTTAGCATCGTAATCAACACATGACTCTACTGACAGAGGGTTGCACAAACCTGCACAAGACGCCCCAACAACAAGTAAACACTGAGCGGATAATGAGGTCACACTGAGGCTGTTTGCCCACCCTGCACAATAAGTGTAGAGTGAACCTGCTGACTGCGCAGTCGTACAGAAGTGGTCCTGTAATTAACTGAGAGTGTGCATGGCCACAGCTGTGAGGTACAGCCAGCTGAGCACTGTGGCGAAGTCCCCAAAGAGGCAAGACACCAAGAAGGGCTAAACAGAAAAGAAGAGAAAGATACACGGCATCAGCAGTTTCACAGAGCTTTGTCTTGCAAGCTCTATTAGACCCTGATTTCAGCCATTTCCTGTAAGGCCCTAACAAAAATAACAATTCTAATTGTAGCCAGTTTGTGCAACTGGAGAGTGATTATAACAAAGTGAATTAAGTTGGCCAACTAACTTGTGTTTATGTAGCAGGTACTCAAAGGCCTGTGGTGTCTAGCCTCGCAGCAAGCTGACAATAGTGTTGGTATGTCTGTGATGCATGAATGGATTTATGAAGCTATTAAGAAATCATCCTAAGGTATTCTGGCACACATCTGCTCCTCTGCTTTCCTTCCTCTCCACAGCAAATTGGCACCACAAGTGATTACAAGGTTTCTGTGGCCATCAGCTTTAATTTGGAGCTCAGGGAAAGTCTCTCATCACTTAATGTGTGCATGTGTCCGCTTAATTTCATCACCTGCAGTTCTTCCCCCTGTTTTGTCTTTGTATTCAAAGCTGCTTGTGCCTGAATTACTTAGGCTTTAATTAGGTAAATATGCCATTACATCCTCTTGTGTTTTATTTGTCTTTTAACAGTTGATGAAATAAGGAATAGACCGTGATTGTCACATATTCTATTCTATGTATTGTACCTAAAAAGCATTTATCGAAATGCTTTTTGTCAGAAGCTGTAATACAGGGTTGGAAATATTAAAGCACTTCTGATTTTTGAGGTTGTAGTGCCATGCTTTTGAGGACTATTATTATGTTTTGTTTTGTTTTTTTTAGATTATTAAAGAACATTTTCAACATCAGCAGCTCTCCAATCAGGGTTATTGTAGTTAACAATATACAGTTTAAGTAAAAAAAGAAGATACTTTGAACTCTGTGGGACTTTTAATAAACTATGGTTTTGTTAATGATGCTGGATGTCATGAATTCTTTCATTT
>JAPTYQ010000028.1:9139697-9154008 GCA_029814465.1 Ostorhinchus cyanosoma | reverse complement strand
TGTCATGAATTCTTTCATTTTCAGTCTTTATGGTAAATGGACTGCACTTGTATAGTGCATTTTATACACTTTCATGGTGCCCAAAGCGCCTTACCAATGACCCTTTGCGGTCTACCACTCTACAACTGAGCCACAGCCACCAACTAGTCAGTTTTTTATGATAAAAATGAAACAATTTACTCGTGCACTTTTAAAGGTAGTATTTAAAAGGCTGATATATACTACTGATATTCCAAACTCTCAACATCAGGAGGAAGTCACAAGTCAGATGGCACCGAACTCAAAACCACTTGTGAATTATCACTCTCTATCCACAGACTGTGTCACTCCCTGAATAAAATATAAAGCTCACTTTTTACACACATCTGTTTTATGGTATCATCAGGTTTTCTTCTCTAAACTAAAACTCAGAGTCTGTTATTTTGACAGTAAGTGAAAACCATGTCAAAGTGTATGTTTTATAATCTTAAGGTGCTGCATCAGATGATAGTTGACATTATGGCTGTTTGGTGATTTGTGTTTTTACTGTAGTGGTTTTCTGTCTGAAAACAAATCTAAGCTGTTCTCTTTATGGCAGGAATGTCAAACCTGCTGCTATCAAAGCCTATTGTGCTTTTCTTCTTTTTAAAAATGTCATAATCATTTTTGAGACGTGTTAAAATACGTGTGAATATAATATGATACAGATTTACAATATTTAATGAGATAATAGCAACGATTCTGTGACAATCGAGAAATCTCCCACAGTTCGTGAAGGTAACACGGAGTGGATGCAGGTGTACTTCAGCTGAGCTAATGCAACTGAACGGACCCTGATGGAGTCAGACAAACGAAAAGCTAAGCGAAAATATGAAGAGGAAAAAAAGGAGATTTGTTTCTGAATAGGAGTCGTATTTCCTCAGACAGAAATAGACTGTTTTTCATACTTTGCCAAAGTTCATCGTGTCACTTAAACGCCTCAAACTTGGAGCGACTTTGGATGAGTTTAATGATTTTCAAGACAAACTACAGTTGGCGGCATTTATAGAATTACTGAACATTTTTCCTTTAAAAGAAAAGAGCTTCAAAGTGAAAGAAACATTCCTAACTGTTGTTGAAAAAGTCCATTTGCAGTTCTGAAAATGAACAGTATCTCCAGGTAGAGCAGCAGGAGTGTTGGGATCTGCAACTTGGCCTTGGAGGACTTTGAACAGCTGATGATAGTTTCCCGGATTTTTGGACATTTCCACTGCATCATCCATCAAGAGCAGGACCTCATATCCAAGAAGCTCAATCTGGACCAGTTAATTCACCTGTGCTAGACATAGTTAATTTCATTCCCACTCATTCTCTGAATCCCAGTCAGTTCCAGTTTAATTGCCCTTGATGAAGACTTCCCATGGCTCAGTCAGATGGCTGTCAGGAGGCATCTTCCCTTCTCCTTTGTTTGTTTTTTTTTTTACTTTTGAAAGCTGAAATGTGTTTTGGGAAACTGTGCCTGCAGACAGATACTCCAATGTAGATCAGGCTGCACTCAAAAAGTAGTGACAATGTTTGGAGAGTTACTTTGAGTTGCCACAACTCAGAACAAGCCAGAATTAAAAACAACTGTGGAAAAGAGACTGCTAGAGGTCCCACTAAGGTAAGAAAAAGAACTTGAGAAAACTTTTTTTTTTTTTTTTTTTTTAACCCCATAAGGACCCAGTGTGACATTGTTGCAGTTCCCAAATGAATTTTCCTCTATATTTAACTATCCTCAGTGCTTTATCGTCATTTATTGGGATATAATCTCCTTTATTTTTTTATTGTGAAAATCAGGTATTTTCCAATATTTAATTTACTAAACATGACGTTCATAAAAGTTCACAGTAAAGTTGAGTTATTATACCAAAAACAGACAGAACTGAACGGAAAGTGACTTTTTCAGCAAAATCTATCATTAACTGAACACAAACCCAGTGTCTCCATCCACTGTCATTGATTCAACTCCATGGTTCTTACTGATGTTAATGTTGTAGAAGATGATGGTGTTTCCATGGGAACTACGAAGCTTCTGAGCGTCCAAATGAGTCATATCTGATAACCATGAAAAGATAAAGAACTGTATTGACACCAATTATTGACATGTATTGATAGGATTAATGGGTCAACAGTGTTAAACAGTTTAGATCAGTAGATGGTTTTGGTTGATGGTGGATGTTTTGAAACTTATTATTTAGTTATTTAACCTGTTTATTGGCAGTTATTCATATGATGTGTTTGGGGCACAGCCAGGGGACTATGGACATGTTAGGTAAAAAAAAAAAAAAAAAGAAATGTAAGATAGACTTGTTTTGTTATTTGTAGCAGATGGAAGTCCTAAAACCAACTTTACTGTTTTTAAATGATGTCTAGAAAAAAAAAAAGAGCCTATTGATTGTCATTGTTTTAAAAGACTATATTTGACATCCTTTACATTCTTCACTTGCCTAAAAGAGTACTGGTTTGTATCTCAACCTTAATGATCGTAGGTTTTAAACATGATCTATGCTTATAATTATTCACTCCAAGCATGATATTGGGGTAATATTAAATCATTTGTGCTTGACAGATAATTTTGATTTACCATCCTCGAGGCCATGAGAATTTACCCCGTGCAACCGTAACCATAACCAGACTTCCCTTCATATTGATATCCCCCAATCCAAGACAGATTCTTTTTTTTTTTCACCAGAATTGCATTCAATAACATACCTGACACTATGGTAATGTTAATTTTGGCAACTTCAAGTGAAAACAGCAACTTATGATATTGTGAATAATTTGCCACTTAACCAAGATGTTTTTCATAAAGATTTAGGTGAAAACGACAAATATCTTTGCATGACCTCAAACGTACTAGAAATACCCTTTCCATCCATGTATTGTATTTATATGCCAGGTAAATGTAGGCTAACACGTTATTATCTGAGCTTTTTTTTTTTACCCTACGTAGGCTAACTGTTTGACCGTGCCTAATGCTGTTGGGTTTAATTTGACTCTTTACGCTGAACTGGTTCACCACCCCTGCTTTGCGGTTTGTGTTGTTGGTTTGTGCTGCAACTAAAGATCTGATTGGGATCCTCTAAACCAGATTAAACTATCACAGTTTAGTCTGACCCATGGATCCACCAACAGCCAGTTTAAGAAAGATAATAACATCATGTAGTATTACGGTGGTAATGCAAAGTAAGAAGGTTTTTGGTTCGATTCCAATAAAGGTTTTTGCATGCGTCCTCTCTGGGTACTCTGGCTTCCTCCCACTCTCCAAAGACATGCTTCTAATAATTGATTAATCTAAATTGCCTGTAGGTGATTGTGAGGGTAATTGGTTGTTTATCTCTATACGTCAGCTCTGCGATGAAGTGGCGACACGTCTAAGGTGTAGCCTCCGTTCGCCCAGTGTTAGCTGGGCTAGGCTCCAGCACCCCGTGACCCTTTCAAGGACAAAGCACTTTAGAAGATGAATGAATGTGCAACTTTATGCCCTCATAAACCTCATAATCAAACTCATCCATGTAGAAGAAACACTGTCATTTCAACGTCAAACTCCATTCTTTTCATTTAGAGTTGTGTAGGGATGTAACGATAACCGGTATAACGATAAACCGCAGTGCAATTCCAAACGGTTAATATTACCGTTTAAATAATTATAATAATTATTGTACTAATTATCATAAAACTGTATTCGATTGCTGCACTCTCTCTCTCTCTCTCTCTCTCTCTCTCTCTCTCTCTCTCTCTCGTTGTGACATTCAGAATGATTTGATGTGGAAAATAGTCAAATGAGCGCCGCTGTGACCTGTTCAACTACTTTTTTTTCCCACTCAAAAAACACTCAGGAGTCGTTAGAAGAATTGATGAGGAATTGGATTTCTAAGCAGAATCGACAATAGCACTGATATTGATCAAATCCTATCGGTTCCCATCCCTAGTGCAGATATTTCTTATGGCCATAAGGTGCCATCTTTAATGCACATTTGTATGTTTGATGTTTACATGTTAATATTTGAATATTTCTGCCAACAGAAAGTGCATTGTGCGTGTTATTTTATCTTTTTTTTTTCTTTTCAAAATACAGTACTACTCAGCTAAATTATTTCCGTGTGTGTATAAGTACGTTTTGAACATTTTGAGCACATTTCAACAATAATGATAATGTGTCCAGTGGTGAAAACACAAACAGTGCTTCTAGCTTTATCACTGTGTCAGTTTCTTAGGTTCTCATTCCATCTGAGAGTTTAGTTAACGTTCCCATGGCGATAGTTTTCTTCATCATGGATGAGGTGACTCATTACTCCCTCTAGTGGTCACATAAATCCCTCAACTCATGGGCATGAATAAGTTCCGTTATTGCATCCTTCAGTACATTTAAATACTAGGTGTGATAACTTTTCCTCCAACTGAAATCTTACTTTTATGACCTCTCTCCCCTCACCTATTACATTTAAGGTTGTGATGTTACTTTTTCTTTATCTATATTTAATATAGGTTTTGCCCTATTTTGCTATTAAATGTGCCCTTTTTGAAACTGTGCTACCTAATTACCCCTTATCAGTGATCCCATAGGTAGAATGAAGCCCAACCTTTCTGGAGGTCAAATAATGATTACAATGAATTATGAAATGCTTCTAGCTAAATCCTTTCTGAAATGAGATACTGTTATAATGGACTAGCTTCTCAGTCTCTGTAATTGCAAGTTCAAATAAAAATTAATTTTACACTCCTTGCACCTCCACTGACCATGATGGTTTAATTAACAAGGTCCCTTTTAGAAATTTAAGACGGAGAGATTTATGTATTAAATTTGTTTACACGCTCAGTGGTTTCATATTATTGAGACTAATTGCGTGGTGTCAGAGGGTATCTCACCATTGAGTCACGGGACCATGTCATTTACCGCTCGCCTACTTTTATGAAGAGCCTTCCCTAAGAAAATATTCAGCCCTGACCTTTTGGAATCAACATTTAAACTTAATGCACTTTTGTAAAGAGGCAGGGAGCCAGATTTTATTAAAAGACTGTTCCTCAAATAGGCTTATGAATGTAATCTGAGGGAATGAGGACGCTAGAGCAACCAAAACCAATTTAGAGATTTAAATAATGGCTGGTTGACATTGATCAAGCGACAGCAGTTGGTGCTTTGCATATGCATTTTATAGACCAATGTTAGGGAATCTATACTGCTTCATTAACAAATCAGCTTACAGCCAGGGAATCATAAATCTTGACGGTGCAATGTCAGCAAATTGCACTGTCTTTGGACAAGGTTTGTTTACAGACTTGCTGAGGGCAAATCTGACCACTGATAGCTGGTATTAATTAATGCTGCATATTGTCTTGCACCAGTAGCTCAGCAGCGATTAAATGCACCAACAATGGAAAGCGTTCTGTGATTAATTAAGGCATAAAATTAGTGAGTCTGCCTCTGACTGGAGGATGGTTAATTATTTATAGTTAAATTAAGCCACAACCCCATGTCTGATGGAAAATAATGCACAACCTGCTTGCCATTTTTGTTTTTCTCTCTGGTAACTTGTAGCTGTAATGAGTTGTTTCATTTCATGCTACTGTTATTACATTGAAAATAATCACACTGTTAATTATTTCAAAAGACACTGACCTTTATGGAATTATACAAACAGATGGGGTTTGAAATGGAGGCTGCACAAAACCTCAAAGTCACCTAAACATTTGGCGAAGGAAGGTATTAATTGAAATAATATCCGAAATCAATCCGAAGACATTACATGAAAAGAGTAAAGCACTGGAAAGATAAACATTATTGATCTCCCTGTTAAATTTGGCATCCAGACATAGATGGATTCACAGCTATCATGTTGGACAGATGCGCATGTGAGTGTCATCGCTGCTGTGTTTTATCTCCCCATCAACTCATTAAATAGAACGGCAGGTAATGTTTGCTCTTCTGTCTTCTTATTAGATAAAAACTGCAGTGTGATGAGTACAGATACCAGCTCCTTACTGAGCCGTTCAGTATCAGCAGGGAAATTAGACAAGACAATGCAAAACAACCCAGTGTGGTGCAACGCTAAGGGAACTCATTAGAACACTCCAGCATGGGAAGAAACCACATGATGCTTTGCAGCATGTCATCAGGGGCGTTGTGAGTGTTATTACACAATCATAATTTGATAGCTTGTGCACAATTACTGCATTAATTTTGAAAATCTTGCATGATGAATTTACCGGCTTTAAATAAGGAAAAGCTTGCAAATTTGGCGGCTACAGTGTCTTAAAGAGGAGAAAGCGTATATGTGCGATTTAGACAGAAACAGTATTGAATGTCACCTGTTTATTCTTATGGACTCATTTATTGATAAAGGACTTCATGTGAATTCCTTGCACTCCTGGAAATGACTGTGGATCCAGGCCTTTGAGCAAACACTGTTCAGAATACAACCGCTTTGTTTGTAAATATAATTATCCAAATGCACAGTAATGTCAACCATCTGCATAAAAGGCACGCTTAAAGAAATGAGGTTTTACCAGTAGGTCTGAGCTGACACCTGAGTTAGATCTTAAATACAAAGATAAGCCATGTCAAAGTGACTGTAAATGCCATGCAAAGCAGGTTGAGGCCATTAACTCCACAAGCATTAGGGAAATTGCCCTTTTCTTGAACTGCAGAATCATTAACACAAACATTTGCAAATTAGCTTTCCACTGGACATGACATGAAAGTGGCCCATACAGCCTCCATATGCTGTAATACTCATTAACCTCTACTACATTGCTAACAAACTGAAAATTAGGGGGAAAAAAACGAAGAGGGGGAAAAAATGCTCTAGGTTGTAATTCCATTGGTTTTTCATTAGAAATGAAGTTCATGGCAGTTTTGTTTGCTCTCTTGTTGTCTAGCATCCCCAGGGTATATCTGTCTATTTCTGGTGGAGAGGAAGCACACCTTCATGAAGCCCAGAGGAAAAACTCTTGCTTTTATCTCAGTGACTAGACGAAGGAGGCAGCTATTATCCAGAGCTCTATATCACTTTTGTTTATTTATCTATCTATCACAGTTTACTTTAATCGCAGAGATTTAACTCTGATGGTGATTTATTAGTGCTAAATTAGAAGTAAATTAAAATCAGTCATGGAATTCATGAAGATTGACAAGATGCTTATTGCCTCCGATCCAAACAGTGTTTCATGATATTAAACCAAGGTACAGTAATAGAATAAAACAAGATATTGATCACCTCTTTGCTACTTTTTGGATGAAATTGGATTCACTTTAATCTGAATATGGGCTTAAAAAATGTTCTTTCACAGACATTTGAGTTGGGCACAAAAGTATCCAATACATTCCAAACCCAACGCTGGTCATGCAACATGCTTCAGCTTATGAGCCATTCTCTATCACTATGACAGCAGCACTTCTTTGTAATTTACTGTAACTACTCTCTGAAAAACATCTGTCTCACAGAACCACATTATGGCCATTTACTCATCTGTCTGCTGCATTTTAATTGACTGGAAATGCAAATATTCTAGCAGTAAGTAGCTACATGTTCACAGCAGCTCTCAGGGCTGTTACATTTAATGCTATATAGCTTCAGATAAATGTTTGAAGGTGTTTATATAAAAATAAAAATCCAAGAAATGTGTTTCAGCAAATATGAAGAAACAAGTCAGAATTTCCCATTTGAAACTCAAGTGACAAGCTTTACTTTAGAATCATTAGTTTTGATTAAGCGACATGTAATGTGTCATTATTTACTACTATTACAAAACATTTATATTGTCTCGCACTTAAGGTTGTCAAATAATTCCAGTGCTATTTCAGTAATTGTGTAGCTTATCTGATGCAATGGCCTGTAATGACCTCAGGATGGCACTGTGGCTTTATCTGTAAACCCACAAAGCAGTCTGGTCTGATCAGCAGTGAAAACTTTGAAGAAGTCTCAGATTCCCCAAAGGAAACCATGAAAGACAAAGTTGTGAAAGCTGTAGCTGAGGCGATTAAAAAAAGTATGACTTTAAAAGAGCTGGTGTTGTGATCTTGTTTCTTGTGATCCATACATATTGAGCAAAGGGAGAGTGATGGTTGAGTGGGGACTGCTGCACCTCAGTGGCCCTGCAGATGAATGAAGATGCAAATGGTGGGAGGGGGAAGTTAAAGCCTTTAGTGACACTAAAGCACACCCCAGAGGCTGTGGTGCAGAACGCTCAGCTTCAGCACATCAAGGACACAGCCCCTCTGTCTGAGCGTCCCCTTGGCACGCATCACATCCCGTCCATCTACATTTTCATCCAGACAAAACACTTGACTCCTTAAGCCGTGGTGAGCCAATGATAAGAGACAGATGTGCCCTCCGCAGAGAATCCAGTCTGATAAGCTGCTGCTCCTCAAACTATTAAATAACTCAGAGAAACCACCAGAATAATAAAAAAAAAAATTTTTACATGACAATGGTCATGCCTGGAAACCGTACCCTCACACGTTGGCTGTGCCGAGGCTGTAAATGTCAATTTCATGTCAGATTCTTTCTCTATTCATCCATGACGTCTGTGATTGCTTCATCCCTTTGCATGAGAATGGCTTGAAATAAACGGTGGCCTATTCTTGTGCTCCCCTCTAAATGAAATGCATCTTAAAAGACTCGCCCCAGTCACATGATCACAAGCAGCGACTTATACAGAATATGAAATTGTGCACTGTACTGTATATATCTAAAGTTATGCAGCATCTCAGCAGACCTGGGGTGTTTCTATTACCTAGTTTTCTTTATTCACTAAAAGCAGCTACCTGGTGGGACCATGGTCTATACTATGGAGTGTCACAACCATGATGTAAGCCCCATGCGGCACGTTGTTTCTCTGAGTCATTCAGGCATATACTACTCTGGCTTTCTTCTCCACTGGTTCCAGAATTACAGGTGAGCCCACAGCAGGTGAACCTGTCATAGTCAGCACCTGCAGGATCCTAACAGCCAGCAGGGGAAAACTGAAGGACAGAGGAAGTTTTGTCACGAAGAGTTCTGCTGTACCACCTGGAGAGCTCAGTGATGAAGGTGAAACACAGTGTTGTATAGTGAGAAAAACAAATTAGTACAAACTGACATTAAATGACAAACTGACTTTAAATAACAGAACAAATATTTTAGGTGTGTACATTTAATTTAGGGATACCCCCCCACCCCACCCAATAAAAACTTGATATTTAAAAAAAAATTCCAGTAATGTTACAAGTATTTCCTCAAGTACTTAATATGAATGAGGATGGTATTTGAGTCAGGCCTGTATTAATAATTTCCTGTGATAAGGAGAATGGCCATTATTAAACATGAAACCTAGTTTTTAATCCACTCCCTTTTGTGACATTCCCAATACTGCAATGCACTTTTCTACAGATGCAACTTTTTCTTACATTTTTCAAACTAAAAGTCATGTAATGTTTAACTGGATAAAACAATTCAGTTTTTAATTATGTAATATTATGCAGACACACACCTGCAGTGACTCCAGACAAAAATATCTGTTTGTCTCTGTCCGTCTGTCTTTCTGTCTCTTTTTCTTTCTGGGTTTTAGGGCATATGAGAATAGATTTGAAAAACAAACAAAAAACCTCAACATTTATTAGACCGTCATGAGACAGGTTAGTTTTGTTTCAATAGTAAATCTATCTTTCTTTTCAGGTTTTTAGGGTATGGGTAAATAAGTCTGAAAACCACAAACCAAAACCTCAAAATGTATTTATTATTTGCCATAATACTCAAAATGTAGTGCATGTTTGAATAATGGGGTCTAGTTAAAGACAAAAGTATGTATAGACACAACAGATAATTGCAAAAATGTATTTCTCAAAACCATATTAAAGGAGCAGCTCGTGTATACAGTGTACCTTTAAGGTTCTCGGTCCCAGGTCACACTCGTGCCCTTTTGGCCTTTTGGAACTCTGTTTATACATTTCTACTTTGCACTATAATGTGTTTAAATGTTGATTTATGAACTAATTGTGTGTAATTGCTGCTTAGTGCTACTGTTAATCCAGGCTGTCTGCCTCCTCAAGCACATTAGGCCAGATTTGTATAATGAAGTAATTAGTTCAATTACGAAGAAGAAAGTAGGGATAGTGCAAGAAACTGCGAACTAGAAACCAGAAACTACTCCAGTGCCATGAGCGTATTTTCTGTCCGACTATTATGAAACAGTTTGTCTCAGCAGAGAATGTAAAATTTGCCTTGTTATGAGCTTTTCTTAATTAAAGCTTGCACATGTCTATAAAGTTAATTTGACTCTTTAATATGGACATTTATATTCTGATGCCAGTTTCTGGACCTCCTTCTTTGCACCATCCGTTATCTCAGCTTGGTTACAATCGTTGCTACTTCACACCTTCAAAAAAAAAAATGTAGTTCTGCTTTTTCTATTGGCTTCTATCACCCGGCAGAAGCTGCCATCACAACCAAGAGTGCTCCATTGTCTGCTAGCATTGTCATTGTTATTAGTCTTTTGGATTGCCTGTGGAGGTATCGGCAGGCTCCGGGGGAAGCAGGCGCCAGGCTGGATAATTAGTTGTTCTTCGATGCCAGACGGGCACGTTGCCGTCACTTGGAGGGGAAATGGAAAGTGGCATCACTATCACAGTAACACCGGAACAACCTTTGGTGTGAGGGCTGCGTTCCAGCGCATCTGTCACACCACTAGTCATCTACCCACTGGCAACACAATAATGCTTACCAGTCTAGCAGTACACAGCATGGATAATTACTTTATCTGAAACGGAATTATTCTTGTCATATTTCGCCATAATTAGTTGTGGTGCGGTGGAATCGATAGTGAGTCGCTATGTTGTATTTGCTGATCATTACAGACAAAGACACATCAGAAAATGGAGAAAAAAAGAGCGTAAAAGGGTTATGATTTATGCACATCTCTGTGTTTTATTGTAAATACTCAAGGGATCGATCCTGCTTTATTTGTGGTTCTTTAAACACGATAAATCTAAAGCCTCCTGTTTGGCAGTCTCCAGTCAAACCCTCGTCTTTGGTCCTGTTGGTTTCTATAAAAAATGTGGACAGTAAAGAGGAGGATGACGACACCTGCAACCAAGGTACCTCCGAAGCCCAGCAAGATGCCGTACACAAGTGGAAGTGCGACATCCAAAGGCCCCTTCTGGTATGGAGGGACTGGAGCCCGCTCTACTATCAGATCCAGGTCACGCCATGTGAGATCCCTGACTAATCCACAAACACAACAGACACTTTCACTCTCTCAAAGGACTCTGGTTGTATTTTTGTCAAGATTTAACTTGAATGAACCACCCAGGAGACACACACAAAAAAAAAAAAAAATGGACAGGTGATAATTACGTTTTTGAATTTCTGGTCCACTTGGGAAATACTTCTCATAAAGTGTGAGTGTTATGTGAAGAAATAATGAGCTGGAAGCATGCCCATGGCCACCAAATCTAATCCAGCATCTCATCTAAACGCTCAATAGATTTAGGGTTCAGAGAAACATTATATCATCTATCATTCAGACAATCTCCAGAGGGATAACCCAAGATTTTGTACTTGACATCGATACTGTTTGTCCAAGATATGTTGATTCACATTATATATTTGTATGTTTTATTACATCCTAAACTTAAGTGTTTCCTCATACCTTTTCTTTTTCCTGTCTTTGACTTTGCATGTGAGCGGTCCTCTGCGTCTGACCGGACTTGTGGAAAGTTTAAAGAGTTGACAAATTTATGATAGTCCTCCACATAACGTTTTAGACTCAATGATTTGTCCTGGTTGATGTTCTTCCCCACTTCTGTGAAAACAAGAGCATAAGGGTGCTTTATCAAAAAGATGTATGTATTTCATTCCATAAATGGTAGTAAATTTGAATTAAATTGTTGTTTTCTTGGCCTGAATATAATTAGTTTTGGCAGGAGAGGAACTATGGTCCTTCACTTCAGAATTGAACAAAATAAACCACTCATTTTTACGTATGAGTGGATCTCCTCAGAACCGCTATCAATTGTATGATAATTGCTGCATTTTGCATCCACACAGTCTTCTTCATCAAAGCCACCACTGCCCCCCTCCATGTCTTATAACTCATGTCTTCCCATCCTCTCCTTGTCTATTTTTTACTCTAAAGCTGCTGATGAAAGGAGCAGATGGTTTGTTCTGTGGCTGGTGTCAGCTCCACTGAGTCCTCTGTCAGATCATTTACACCTCCTTCTATCCAACGCCACTCGGCTGTGGAGTTGTGTGCACACTGGACTGCAACACATGCCAGAGAGACTGGCACTGTGCAAAATATGGCACTTCTGAAGTTCCAATTAAAATTAATCTCAAAGTAATGAAGCAATTACACACTGTTGTTAAAGTCTTAAGAAGGCCTTCTTGACCGAAATAAGCCAATTTCAAAAATACACTGCCATGTACCCAAATGAGACTTTGTTCCAGTTTCTTTCTGTCAGGGGACTCACTGTGATGTCTGCTCATGAGATTTGTTTCAACAACACTGTACAGTACATAAAAAGTCATCCTTTTCTTTCTCTTTTTTTTTTTTTTTTAAATTTCCGACCCATTACACAAGTTGCTCCAAAAATATTCATTATTATTCAATGTTACACAAAGCACTAGAAGATGCTCTGTCTGTGTCAAATGCTTTTCTCACCAATGGCAACGTCTGTTCTCCCGATGTGCTGCAAGGCTCGGGAAAGCCTGTCGTAGTAGGTCTGCTCTCCGTGCTTCAACAACCAGTCTGTCAGTGCCATCCTGCACTGAGCCTCACTATCTGGTAAACACAAAACATATGGCCCTCAGACATACAGGTCTTTGACAGTCAGCCTGCTGCCAGAAACTCCCCAAGCTGAGCTAGATGTGGGAGAAACAGACAGGTCTCAGAGGACTTTGCTTTATTTTGCGCCTTATTAAAGCTCCTGTAGTGTGCTTGTTCCTTGTGTGACTGGAAGGAACCCACTTTTCATGTGGCATTTTCTCCTTTGTAATTCCTAATATATTATAGGCATTGATGATTTCTGAAGTCTAAAGTGATCTCAAGTGAGACGTGTTCAAAAGAATAATGAATACTGTACCTGCATCAGATAAAAGGGCTCTTTTTGCCACAGGCTTGAGGTCCAATTGATTGTTTTCTGGTGACATGCGCTCAAGGTGCTGAAAGATGTTCTCCTCTGCATGGGAAAGGGCGAAAAGGAGGTCTTCGCACTCCTTAGACGTCAACAAGTCCACTAAACGCTCCAACTGGTGGGCACCAATGTCCTCTGCCACTGTGCAGCCAGAAATTATGCTAATTAAAGTGGTGTACAAACATAATTCTACAGCCAGATGATCTGTGAACAACTTCAGCACCATAGCCTGTGTTGAGTAGTTGTACAAAGACATGGCTGTACACTGTAAATTCCAGTTAATGAAGCTCGGTGCTGACATTACATAACATTTCTGTGGCGTGATTGTTCTCTCAATTAGCAAGTGTTGCTTGTGCAGTGTGAAACTGTCACATTACCTTCCTCAGTTGCAGAAAATAGGGACTAAATAATGAACATTTCACAACAGGGAAGTGAACAAGTAGTAAATTCACTGTGAGTCTTTTCCCCACTGGACTCTTATTAACATCCTTCCAGTAAATACAACTGTACCTGCTGCAGGAATGTTCTCCCTCACCTGTATCTTCCCCGATGGATGAATTCAGAAGCATCAAAACCAGGAAGCTACTAATTTTCCAAACTTTCATGTCAGCAGAAGTAGTAAAGCCTAAATACATGCTACTCACAATTAAGAAAGTTTATATTTAAAAAAAAAAAAGAGCAAACAGAAATTACAATGTTCTGGCAGTTGGTTGTTAAACAGTTATCACCATGCATCCTTAGCAACAGTTCTAACCATCATCAGTTTGTAACTACAAGGAGAAGCATAGAAGAGTTTTCCAAGATGTGTTTTTTTCTTCTTTAAATGGATTAAATACCTGTTGTATTCTGGACACAACATTGGCATTATACTGTTAACTTCCAACAGACCTACCTGTGGTGTTGGAAACATGCACTACATGGACAAAAATATTGCGACACATCACATAACTTGTTTTTTTTTTAAATGCTAAGAATGCAGCAAATACATTGTTGTCCATTATGTGGGAGAAATTTGGTTTTCAAACATCTTGTTCTTTTTTATTTGTATTTATACACATCAGTAATCATATATCCCAGTGTCACAAACATTTCACGAGAAGAGGTAAAAAATGTTTAATCTAATTTTATGGACCGTTAAATTAAGTTAAAACTAACTCAAGTGAGCTTTTCAGATGACAAGGTGAAGAAAATGAACCCTAA
>JAPTYQ010000028.1:9123128-9135822 GCA_029814465.1 Ostorhinchus cyanosoma | reverse complement strand
GAACATTACAACAACATAAGTGCTGATCCAGACACATGTCAACATCCACATTATCACTTTGAACATCATTCCTTACATTAGTACCATTACTTCATGGTACCTAACAAAGCAGGTTCACACTGTTCATGTGGACTTCGTAGACCCTGTCGACCACATTGGATCTGAAATTGTTGCCTCACTATAACTGTTGCTGTCTCTGTCTTGTAATGTATGTGGAAATGACCAAAAATAGTCACTTGCTTGATAAAGGGTTAAGAAGAGCTATTTCAGATAACATTAAAAAGCCTTATTATCCAACTGCAGCTCCTACCGTTTGTGTTTACAACATTTCTTTATTGGTTCCGCTAAAACGATATATAAACATCAAACGCAGAGTTACAAATATAGTCTACAAAGTCTGTTCCCCTTTAAAACAAGCTCCGCTGAGTAGATGTGTTTCCTGCTGGTTTACAGCTAATGTCAGTAGGTTTTTTTTTTTTTTCTGATTAGAATAGGCCAGTTCTGCTTTATACACAAACACAGCCTTTCTTAGGAAAATCAGTTTTGTTAAACATTTGAAATATCCCTCCGGATCCGCTTGGGTGCTTTTTTTTTTTGTGGCCGTTTGTTTCAGTGGCAGACACACCTCAAAGCTGACAGGCTGGTCAACGGTGCATTCAAAAGGTCTAAAAGCCTGCAACGCGAATGAACAAGCAGGGTTACTAGTAAGAAACACAGACATTCAGGGATGTTTTGGGCTGAGCACTGACCCATAGGAAGCGCTCTGTTGAATGAAAAGGTGCTGTATTTCAGCACTATACTCCCTCAAGGCTGCCAGTGGTGTGAAGACTGTTGAAACACGTCACTGTAAGGAATTTGAGCTTCTATCAGGTACACTGCATTCACATTTGTGGAGAGCCTCTGGGAACCATGTGCTAGTGTAAAAATGTCCCCACTGTGACTTTCTGTACACGGGTGAAACACTGTAATGTTATATGATTATTCTACATACTCCCACTTGTCACATACTGATGCACAGTACCCCTGTTATTTTTTGAAGATTTCAAAAAAAAAAAAAAAAAAATGTCCAAACAAGTTTAGACACAAAAATAAGTTGATTTGGGTTTGGAATAAAAATAAGGTTCGCAGTGAATTAAAAAAAGTTTGAAACAGGATGTGATCCCTGGTCTTCATAATCTGTGGTGCTTTACCATAATGACCCCAACACTCCTCCTAAGGGTTTTATTCATCGCCTTTAACTAGATCACCTGTCCCATGTCATGAATTTGCAGTGTAAAGACTTACACTGACATGTATCTGGTACCATGAACTTCAAAATGTACTGTTATTGGGTGGGGATGCACAGTTAATCAAATTACCAGTGTGATCATGTATAAGCCTGTGCTATAGTAAAATTCCAAAAGGATGCAATTTAATGGGATGTATATTAGCAGGATTTAAGGTGACCTAATTGCAGAAATGGGGGAAAAAAAGAAAAAAATCTCTGTTGTATGGTGATAATTTACTATCAGTGATGTCGAGTATTAAGAGGTAATAGAGGATGTATTGGAAAAAGTCAAGAAAAAAAGTGAAAACATCTTTTTTCTTAAGCTTTTGTTTTTTTTTTTTGTATACTTGTTACATTTCTAAATAAGTAGTCTGCATGTTCTTTCATGAGCACTCATGTTGAATGAAATTGCAATTACATCGCCATTTTCAATCACAATATTGACTGCAATTATTACAAAATAGCTTTTTCCACCAAATAATGAGCTCTACCATTGTGATACCCCAGGCATCAAAACAGACCCCGTAGGAACATAAAAGAGCGACATTATGTGATGACTGGGGATTGGGAACAGAACTGATTATTTAAGAACATTATTAGCACTACTAAGTAGACTGATCAGAACCCTAATTATTTCCTTACTTTGCATTTTATTTAACCTATTAATCTCCTGTGTCATTTGTTTCCAGAGGGAATCATTTCAACGTAACACAAAACAAAGGAGTAGCCGGTGCCAGAGGATTCATTCATTTAAAACCAAGTCATGATCTGAAAACAGTAATTTATAATCATCGCTTCATAATGTCACCTTTTATTTTTGCTCTCCTTTGGCTCGTGCAGTGAGTTTTAGCGGTAGAGAATAATCTTTGCGTGTTTGGCTCTGCTTAGTTTTAGCTTAGCAGTGCAGGGTTTGTCACATTTGTTTGTTGTTTTATAAAATTATTCATGACATACACTGATCTTACACTTGTTTGAGTTGTGTTTGGTTGTCTGACAACTGGTTTTGTTACGCTTTTCGCGGACGTTCTTCTGATTCTGTGGATATAGAGCACACTGTGTATATTATTACAAGCATCTAGCGTTACCATGGCAACACAGACAGAAGTACAGCTGCTTCTACTGCTGGGGGCAACCGGGTTTAAGAGGGTTGTTGTGTTTATTGTTGTTGTGATGCTTTTGTTGGAGTATGCGTTGTGGGTTGGGCGTCTCTTTACATTAGCAGAAAAAAGGCACTTAACAGCTTAAGAGTAAATAAAAAAAATTCCAAATCTTTTGCAGAGAAATAAATATTCTGTGTTTTTTATCGTAGATGCTAGACACTGTAAGCTTAGTAATAGAAATGACAATCGAGTCTCAGCAGCAAACAGCCTCCAACGTAAACTATATGTATTCACACAAGCACACGTGAGAACAAATGTGACAATTGCTCAACACGACATATAAATATTACAAAAACATATCTTGACTGTGCATATGCTCACTGTTTATTCATGTGCTTCCATTATGAGCCTATTTTACAGTAGCCTTGTCATCTGTGCTTCATATTTACACTATGCTCCTCATTAACAGTGTCGTATGTTCTTGGTTGAAAACTCAAGACAACATAATAAACCCCATGAATAATGAAACAAAAGTGCTTTTCATTTTTAAATGATGGTATTTGCTTCAGAGGCTTTTGACATTTACAGCAATTTAAATGTTTCTCTGTGAGATTCCTGGGTGTTGGCCTTGTCTACAGGCTCTTAGCCCAAGGCCACCTCGAGGTTGCTTCTCTTCCTTGATAACCCCCTCATCTCTCCCTCTCTACGACGCTTCATTGGCTGATTCTGTTCTGACTTGCCTGAGCAGGAATGCACCTAGCTTCTAATGCACTTTTATGTTCAAGCAAATTGACAATGAGGAGTGCCATCATTTTGTAGCATAAATATTTCATTCCCCATTTGGATGCAGATTCGAGCTGTCACACACAGAATACAAATGGGCTGTCGCTCCTGTGGAAAATAATGGAAGACCCAGTGTGAATATGGTTTATGTGAGTTCAAGAAAAAATATGGTGTAATGTGATTGGGTCTTTCTTATTTGGAAGTGCTGACATACAGAAAAAACAAAACAAAACAATGCAACTCAATAAAAACAAATAAAGTGTAAATAATAATCATGTTAGGATATCAGCTGTTGAAGCCAGAATCCACAGTAATCATAGTGTCCAACATATACTTTTGTCCTCATCATCAGTAAATATGAATGGTGTCTTTTTTACTTGGTGCAGGATACTCTATGTCGAATAGGGACAATTGAATTTCAGTATGCATAGTTCATAGTGTGGTAAAGTTTTATAATAGAGTTTTAATGCACCAAACTTAACAGCTAGTGGTATTGGTTCATTAATGTTTTTTTTAAGGGGGTTTGAAATATAGAAATACAGAATATCTCCAATAATTAACCATGGAGCAATTCGCAGCTAAATCTAATCCTTTTAGAAATGACCTTAGATATTTGACTGTAGTTAATATCTTCACTGTCACGCTGAAAATTAAATACTGGCATACAGGCTCTTACATGAACTGAATCCATCTCTTTGATAAACTTTACTGTCAGTGACAATAGAAGCTGCAGAGTAGGGGTCCTCACTGCCTTTCAGCATGCTACCTCTGATTGGCTGCACCTAATAAACCTTTAAAATTGCTTTTAAAATGTAGCACAGGATGCAAAGTCGCTTTCCAAAATGAATGTGCTGCGGCTATAAGGTGCTGGATAATTCTTCCATTCATGTGTGAGACAGGGGGTCTGTCAGTACCCCGTGTTTATGTACTTCTCTCACTGACGTGGTGTAATGGAACGTGCAGTAATAACAGTGGAAGGATGGCATCGCAGCGGGAATTATTGAAAAGGCTTCCTTTTCTTGCAACGTTGTGCCTTATTTGAATATTACTTGAGCACGAATGGCTGGTAGGTGCCATTATAGCAGCGCATGACACCACAAGCCCCAAAGGAGTTCTCCTCTCTTGTGTCCGAACCATCAGGAAAACACATCATGTCTTGTTGCCATGGGGATTAAACACATTAAATTGTGATAACACAATGTTTCATTATGCTTGGCTGCATTCACAGTGTTCTTCAGAATCTGCAACATTTTTCTCTGCCAAATGTGTTTCTTCTTGTTGAGAGTTCCAATACAAAAGCTCCACAAACACTCCCACTTTTTATTATGGCGCACTGCAGCCACACCAGTGAATAAGTCTGGGCTTGTTTTCTGTTCAGAATACCTGTCTGCTTTTTTCACTAAGCCTCTACTTCTATAGAAACTAGGGACATTCCAGCTGGCTGGAGGTGCTGATTAATCCTCGTTTGTTTTCAATGAGACTCTATGGGCTTCTGTGTCTGTGTTGTGGGAGGGAACCGGGGGCAGGCGTACTTGAGAGGTCAACACTCATCTATTGACAAAAGTGAGACAGACATGACCAACAGCCTTTGATTAGCTAGTCCATTAGTTAACCTGCTCACACAACAGATCAGACATGGAGCACTTGGGTCAAATATCAGCCTGGTGGAACGACTTTTTCCACAAGGGTTGATGGTGATTAGGGCGATGATTCAGACTTCTCTGCATTTGTGAGAGCGTGTGCCTGTTTTATGCTTTATAAGGTGAACCAATTAGTAGAAAAAAATATATATATTAGTAATGTTCAGGTTTAATTTTCAAGCCAACTGCAGCTCTAAACCTGGATTCCCAGCTAATACAATAAACTGAAGGTCATTCCAGGTGCATTTTCTGAATTCATGTTTTCAAATACACAGATGCACTCGTGGATTGATTTTTTTCCCCTCCTCAGCTAACCTCAGAGCACAAGGTTTGGGTACCTTGATGCAGAAAGTCAATACATTGTCTTACGGGACTGAAAGGGGTCACCGGGAGGCAGTTTAGATTCCTCAGCTTCTGCCGGGAAATGGTAATCCAGAGACAAAACAATAAACAGAAAAAGTGAAGTGAGCAAGGTGTGACAGTGGACACCACAATCACTGTCTCTTTACAGTTTAAAGGTTATTTGGTCAAACCTTATGTGTGGCAGGCACCAGGCTACGCCGAGAGTATGATGGTCTGTTCCTGGTGAAAACTACATTCTCTAAACACATCAACAGTCATTAGGGTGGTTTTTCAGCAAAATGCCAGACTTTGTTTCCTTTAATGACGGAAATGCTCAGCATGTGGGTGCTAGCTGGCGAAATACATGAATAAATGTGAGCAATATCTCCATGCCAAAGTTTTTCTTTTTGTGTCTTAAGTACAACATTTACGGTCCCTACCAGTTTGCAAAGATAAACTGTCTTTGTTGTGGATGAACTTTCAACCCATTTCTTATGAAGTTGCAGTGTTTAGAAGTGCTTCTTAGACAGATATAGAAACTTGTTTGAACTTTTGGCCAGATATAGATAGCGTAGGAGCAGTGCTGGATATGTCTTTCTTAAATTTTAATTGAATAATCACACATAGTTTCAGTGAAATGCGGAGGAGGTGTGATTGTGTAGAGATACCCCTCTGCTTTTTTTTTTTTTTTTTTTTACTGGCTTCAGTGAATATAAGCAGAGGAGTTCACAGCACTGTTCTCAACTATACAGTATAATACCACTTAAAGATATTTAAAGCTTCTGCATAAACTAGCATAAAAATATCATCTAAGGAATTGGTATTGTTGGATTCATGTGTGAAAATGGCAACTTCTTTAGTGCTCATTGGCATCATGACAAACACATAATAGGTTTTAGCATGATATAGTCTACTTTAATGAAAATGGATCATTTTCTCTTGAACAGATGAAAACTAGTTGGATTAATGAAAGCTCTGAAGTGCAAAGTTCACGTATTATTTTAATTTAATAATCACAATGTGCACAACTTTGGTGCAATTACAGCACTTAATAATACAATTGTGTATAAGTGTTGTATTCATCTTGCATATTCAGTCTAAGAAAATATATTGTTGCTAAGGTCAGCAGCAGCTACAAAGTGGTAACAAAAACATGTGTTCTACCAATCCATAGCTCCTAATCTGGAGGATGCAGACACTTTTTATACAACAGAAACTGAGACCAGCCCTTGTAGAGTTATGTTTGAGTCTTCTAGTGTCATTTCTAGGCAGAGTTACAGGATTATCCAAGATGAGCCTGCAAGAGAACATTTGTGGTAACACCAAATTTGTAGTGGTGAGCTATTTAAGAGGAGATAATCCTTCAATTTACAAGACCAAGAATACTCTATATCCATCTCACAGGAACAATCTCCTACTTGTTGTATTTGTTTATCACTTATTACATAATTACCTGCACTAATTGACAGAATGAAATGCTTTGCAGTTACAAATGACCAAATGACTAGTGTAATGAACTGTTTACAGATTATGATTATGCTCTGCAAACACGAATTCCTGGCACTGGTGTTTAAGGCACACAACACGTAACTGCATTTACTGTAATTTAATAACAGTTCTCACTGTTATGTTTTATTTGTATCTCTGCCATTTCTGTATTCTGTCGACTGTTAAATTGAGCCAAAATACCCCAAAAAGAATAAATTAACAATAATGAACATGTTTAAAAAGATCCAAAATGCCTGTTTAAAATTGTCAGGCTTATAAAGTTTCTTGAAAACTATGTTTGGCATCTGTGGAATTATTTGACTCTTATTTTAGGTTATTTTTCTTCCAACAACTCAGCAGGTTTTCTTCACATCATCATCCAAAATGAGATCAAATGCTTCAGTCATATTGTGTCACTTGTTCCCTGCTGTGTGAGCAGAATGAAGCTAGAAGTCTTATTTATAGATCAAAGCTAGAAAAAACGATCAGGTGATAATGCTGTGTTTGTTCTTGCGTGTAACAAAAGTGATCTCTTTTTCCTCTAATGTTCAGTTCCCTTGGGTAGGAGGAGTGAATCTGCTTTAAAAGTGTGAGTTTTTGTGAATGTTTTATACTGAATTTTTTTTTGAAAGTGGAAGTGTGGAGCATGTGGGTATGTGCAAATGAGATGAGTTTGCAGGTGTGTTGTGTACATCTGTGCATGCATGGGTAGATTCACTGCTCTGCATTAAATACTAATATTTTCTATGGTTATTACTAATACTGGAATATTTACTTTGAAGAATAGCTTCACATTGGTGCAGTCGAGTCATTGAGTTTTGAGAACACACCAGAAAAGATAACCTTTAGAAAGTTTTGATAGTAGTGTCAAGCTATTTAATGATATTGAATGAAAGAAAAACAGTTGTTAGCAACACAAAGACAACCCTAGATAGTAACAACAGACAGAAGGTCATTGATATTTGTCCCAGAAACAATTCCTACAGCTTAATATTTCTAGACGTCATTGGCTCTAAATTGGGAGTTTGTAATCTGGCATTGGTTATTTTCTAGCCTCTGCTTATCTGAATAGAACATGAGGAGCAAAATGAGTTTCTGACTTTTGAAAATAAGAGCCACAGCCGCCGGCTTTACATATTTATTTGGTAGCAAAGGTTGGATAACGCAGCTGAGAAACTAAATTATGTATCAACATCTAATGCTGATTCCTCTTCACAGGCCAAGCTCTCCAGATGAGGAGAGGGCAACAAGGAAGGCAGATGTATAGCTCTGCAAAAGCCTATTTATCCATCTGAAGTACACAGTGGTGGAATAAATAGCTCCTACTTTACATGTGGATAAGAATTATGTACTATGTTTGGATTTTGATTGAAAGCCTTGGCATCTAATCTGCGATAAATATTCATCCCGTGGCCTTTTTTATTCAATTGTTGTGGAGCTCAGAATAAATGGATATTTTGTTGGACAGCTCCAAGATGCAGCGTAGATTCATGACATTTGGATGTCTCTGGTGTGGGGAGGCTTTATTCTGACCTGCAGCAAGTTAAAACCGCGCAGATTTTTGTTGTCTTAAAATAAACCTGACAGTGTTTTTGAACATTTTATTCAGCAATAAAAGATTTATTTTACCATCAGAACTTGAAGGTTACATTTTGTCTGTCTTACTCCCTTTGCCCCCATTCTTTTCTGTAGGTTTCAGGCAGGAATTTTCCACAAGTGTTTCTGCAAAACTGTGGAATGTTGACAGGACGGAGCATGTCCCCGGTTTATTCACTGTCTTCAGAACGTACTCATAGTTGTCCTCCAGCGACTGTGCAAACCTAGTGCAGACTTCTCAAATGGGCTCTGATAAAATTTGACTTTTTACCGAGTGCATTTATATTTTGAATAAAAATCTTCTCAGCGTTAAAATGTTACGTCTATTTGTTAGCACAGAAGTCATGGTTATGTCAGTTAAGAGTGCATTTTAACAGGGATAGTGTTAAAAAAAAATAAAATAAAAATAACAGGCAGAGCAAATGTGCAAATATTTTGGCAGGAAGTAAATCTTTCTAGTGAAACTTATAACATGATCTGCTGCTGTGTGGATTGTTTTCTTAGTCTCTGATATTAGGTTTCTAAGGACAAATGGCAGACATTCTTCATGGCATGCCACAGTAGAAAGAGGAAAAAGAAACTGCCGACTGAGGTTTAACCGAAGAACTCAGACAAAGCTCTACATGCGTTGTAGGCTGACTCACAAATGAATGTTTTGCTTTCACCTCCTCCACCTTCATCCCTCACATGCCGAAGTATCCTACTGAGGTTACTGCAGGAATTTCATGGAGCGCGAGGATGCCTTTATTTTTCTCTTACACGATGCTGACACAGGGCAACATGAGCTGCAGCTTTGTAAAGCTCCTCGTCCTCTGTGATCAGCTCTGGTTAAGTCACTGGACCTGCCTGCCTGTGAAACCTGATCCAGTTGTGAGATTTTCTTTGAAATAGAAAGGTAATACAGCTCGCCTGCCTGCAGCATAGATAACACTTAGGTGCTTCTTGACTCTGTCTATTATGTGGGAGTATCATCAAAATGCACCAGTGCATCGCATCTCAGTGGAGGTAATGGGATCTGAGCCCCTGATAATGGTGCACAATTTGAAACCTCATTTTGGCGGGATAGTTAAGCCTTAACACCAGCGACTCCTGACCATTATCTGCCCTCACGCTGATAAAGATTAGGAGACTTCCCTGAATTAGGCAAACACGACCACAGTGTCCTTTAATAAGAAAAAGACCCAGTGAGGAGTCATCTTGAAGTTAACCAATTTAGTCCAGTGGAAAATGAAGCAACATAAATGAGGACAAAACCAATGTCGGGAGCCAATTCACCCTAATAACCTGCAGGAGGATCATCAAGTATATGTTCTGTCTGGAAAACTGAGCGTGAAGACACACTTGTGCGCCATCTACTGAAAGGAGAAAAGTTTAAACAAGTGGGTAAAATCCACAAGAGGCCACTGTGTCCTCAGACAATAGTCCCACCCCCACCCCACCCCTTGTCCGTATTGTACCTTGCATCCCTTTAACATTTCTGTCTTGATGAATTTTCTCCAAAAAAGAGAAGAAAATGCACTCTGATTCCAGCAAAAGTGCGTGAGTAAATGCATCTGAACAACCCAAATAAATAATCTGATGTTGCTATTCAGAGCGAGCCCCTCACTCATCATTTTTGTAAAGCCAGACAATTAAAAATCCAGACAAACCGTTGGACAGAAGCTTATTCAAAACCTGACTTGACTTAAAATTAGAAACTCTCCCAGACTTTCCCTACCAGCTGTTTGAAAACTAACTACAACTTTTATTTGAGAAGAAATTCACGGTGTGTCCATGCAGAATACGCTTGAAGAGATGTGAAATGAGAACCTTACTCTGGCCTTTTTAATAGCTTCCAACTATTTCTTTCCTTTTTGACATCTCATTTAATTTTATTTTTAACCTACCCTTATACCCATGAGAGGGTGTGAGCACATTAAGTAGTGCAGTGATTTCACACAAATACCAGACAGAGGCTCCTTATTATTGTCATCAAACAGACAGCATTAAAGTCTCTCCTTTCACAGTGAATTGAATAATTAAAAAAACAAAAACAAATCCTAACAGATACTGTGACAATTAGAAGAAATCATCGGTGGTGTATAAGCTGCACAATGCTGCTTTATGAAAAGTTCCTTTGTAAGAAAAAGTAATTTATGTGTTTATGTTTGTAGTAATTATTGTGGGTCAGGGAGCTGTTAAATAGTGTGTACATTCCCAGACATTCTAAATAAGCCTGGATGAGACTTTTCTGCTATCTGTCTCTCTCAGCATGTTGCCTATTTTCACTTCTGAAATGCTTCTTTTCTTTTTGGAACTCAGATATGGATTTTTGGAGAAATGTGCAGAAAGTAGATTTTTGCAACTCTCGAAAGTTACAAATGGTTTGTGCAATATCTTTTCTCCATATGAGAGTGGGCGAGTCATGCAGAGGTATTTTCTCTAGCCGGGGGAGACACATAAAAAAGAATGTTGGCAATATTATTTCTGAAACCGAGTTGACGTTATTGCAGTTTTATGTGTCATGGGAAATCATTGTGTCCTGGGCTGCAGCAAATGATTATTGAGAGCTAATAGTGTGCGATGTTTAATATAAGGGAAAGAACAGACAAAATCACTCATAGCACCTCAGGGAATAAATTAGGGGTGAGGGAGAGTGGGAGTATGAGGCATCTCTGCAGAGAGAGAATGTTTATTACCACCTGCCTGGCTTTGTGTTGTGTCATTACCGAGACACAAAACGACAACAAATTTCGTACTGTACAGCTGGTGGAGGTCTCTATTCCCAGACTTTGCTGGAATGAACACTGTGTGTGGACCACGGTATTAACTGAAGCCAATACATCCAGCAAATATTGACCTGTGAAATGTTCTGGGAAGCCATAGTGCCTACAAACTCCTGAGGCAATCTGCAGCATTCCTTCAATTTTTTTTGCCATATGTTTGACTTAACAAGTCCACTGTCCTTTCATTACATACCTCATGTTCTCAAGTGTATGAAGCCAAACAAGGATAAATTTGCTGTCTGCAAACTAGATCATACATATTTCACTTATTCGAAGGCTCTGGACGTGGTCAGTAGTGTCAGGTCATTGGGTCTCCTCTACATCCCGGTCCCCAGGCAGGCAGAAGCAGATTTCTCTCTCATTGACCTTCTGCAGGGGTGACTACCGTTCGTGTGTTGTGGAGAAAAGCCGTGTGGTCTCAGGAGGCCGGCCTCCGCCTGGATGTGCTTATCAGCAAGTGGAAGAGAGGAGCTATTTTTCCCTATCCTTCAATGAAGGGCACCTGGAGGGGCTTCAGCAAAGGGCTACCTCTGATGTACCGTGAGAAATAATAAATTAACTTCAAATAATATCTGACAGAATCATTTATTAAAATAGGAGCATCACTCTAGTTTGAATAGGATTTTAGTTTTTAAATTTTCATTAGCTGTGCCTTCTCGTACTATAATAATATTCATATATTACTTACCGAATGAATTTTTTTTTTTTTTACTGAATAAATCATTGTTATTGTGTTCAACACTTACTTTAGTCATCACTTGTTTTATCGCACCTATTTTTCCTCCTTTATTCAGTATTAAGAGAAATTCTATAGACTTACATCACAATTACAACATATCCTCTCGTATGAATGTAAAAAACTAGATAATATAAATTCATATAAATAAGATAATTAAAGATATAGAGGAATACAACACACTACCATAAATTAAACTAGATTAATAAAATACTTAATGAAACTGATATATTACAGTAAAAAAAAGAATATTAAGTGTTGGGACCTAAAACAAAGGGACATATGTAAATTCCTACTGTTTCTTACCGTTTCCCTGATAATTGTACTTTTTGGAACATTGAATTGCACAATGAAAAAAGCTGTTGTTGAATTCATACAAAGTATTATTATTATTATTATTATTATTATTACTGTGTGCTTGTATGTAATGCAAAGCACAAGGCACTGTTGTTCATCACATTTATTATTCTTCTTACATATTATTATCACAAAACTTTGAAAAAAAAGTTTGGCTCAGAACGTTGGAAATACACACAAACATATTATTGCAAAAATGACTAGCCTGGTCTTGAAAGATGTGCTCTTACTTGGATTAACATTCTGATGCATGGATTTTGTTAAAGTTATGAAAAAACGGCTGAAATGATTTGGTCCATTTTGAAACGGTTACCATTTTCACACATTTGAGCCTAAGATTATTCCCTAATATGACACATGTATGGCCGGTCCAAAGATTATATATGTGATGCATGGTGAGGATTTTACAATACACCAAAACACATCCTCACACGGGGAACAGAATGCTGACAGCTGATTGGCTGAAATCCTCTCACCCTAACTTAGAGTGGAGAGGTTTGGGTTTTATTTTAGAAAATCCAGAAACAACTCCTTAAAACTCTCACATTTCTGGGATTTTGGCATAACTAGAAACTGTAGTTTCACAGATGGTCAGCCCTTTTATGACCAAATGCTCAACT
>JAPTYQ010000028.1:9096699-9117454 GCA_029814465.1 Ostorhinchus cyanosoma | reverse complement strand
TCTATCTCTCTATCTCTCTATCTCTCTATCTCTCTATCTCTCTATCTCTCTATCTCTCTATCTCTCTCTCTCTCTCTCTCTCTCTCTCTCAGCATCATAACAGTAGAATGCTAGTCTGGTTGCCTTTCGGTGCTGAACAAATTTGCTTTGCCAAGGGAAACTTCATAAAGTATATGAGGCTCTGCTGTCTTTATTATGAGTTTTGTTGAACCACATTTCCAGGCTGGACCTGACATGAAGGAATGGGGAGGGAGACAACAAACAAGTGAAAAATGAAATACAAAGACAAAACAATAAGAAATCAGGTGTATATGTATGTATGTGTGTTTATGTTTATAATTGGGGAAAAAAATGTCTGACATCATTGACCGCAATACATTTTTGATCTGAAATACGGTACCAGAAGGGTCAGGACTCCAGCTCGCTATAATGATTTAGAATAGATATACTGTATTGATGTAAGTGTTCATTCCAATTTCTAAAGCTCAACTCTTGAAAAGCAATTTGAGCCAGTTTGTTCTATCTACTGTAATTATGTTATTATATGTATCACTATAGCGTCGTGTGGTTTATGAGACTGAAAACTGTATATTGTATATGCATGTACTCAGCCTTTGTTATAGAAGACTTTATATCTGCAATTAATTTAATTTCAGTTGGATACATGTCCCAGAGTTAACAGCCTTTTATGCAGAAAGCTGATAGTCTAAATTTAGAGCTACAATGTGGTAATTTACAGTTTCCATCCACCACTTTATTATTGTCTTGCATTTGGATGGAAAGAGGAGCGATGATTCACAGCTCCAATAAATTAACTTTATTATCTTTGACTGTGACCACTGCAGCTGTACCAGGAAGCCTTCTTAACTTTTAGAAATATATGTTTGTATATTGGCTTGTGCATGTCTCCGGTGTTTTATGTGTGTGGTATCTCTGTCCTGTCTCCAGTGATCCATGCCTGGTCACATTTTAGAGCTTTAAACTGGAGTGTGTGAGGGGATCGGCTGCTTATATCTTTGTGCCCTGCAGGTCCCAATCTGTCTTTGTTAGGCCTGCTGCGTGGCCTATCGCACCTGCCTTGACTGATCACCACCATCTCCACCAAAGTGTGCAACTGCAGCTAATATAACAATTCATATGCACTTTGTTATTGTCACAAGTGGCACTGAAACTCTGTCCATTTTGTATAGCGACAACACCATGTTAACTATATATGTAAAAATTAAAAAAATAAAGGAAATTTGAAATACAAATTGCGCAAAATATTGTTAAGCAAAACATTAGGTTAAATATCTCAGTATAGTGAATTTCAACCTACATTAATTGAATATCTAATTCAGGACATTGTCTTAACCCAAGATAATGTCTCTAAAAAGTGTTAAAAAACTTTAATTATTTAACCCTGTAAAGCCTGAACCATTAAATCATAGACAGAAAAGTCCAGTTCTTTGAAACTGGAGTCTTTATTGGTCCTTCTAAATTACCCCCCAAATTTTTTCAAATATAAATTTTTATGTATGAGTTTCAATTTTGTATCCTATTTGATACATTGGGTCTCAATGCTCAAATATTATTATTTTTGAACAAACAAAAACATAGTTTTACACAAACATGTCCAAGAAATTAGTTGCTCCTTTTCTAAATTGGCAAAGTTCTGCCTCCTAACAATCTTGTAGTGTCACTGGAATTCCTCTTCCCTGGTTGATTATCCATGCATTGCATGTATCTGATTGTATACATTTGGTTTTTCAAGAAAAAAATATCACACTGATCAAGTAGAGGGCTTCAAAACTCATGCATCAAATATGACACATTTGGCATTATCAGGTGAAGACACAGCAAAAGTGGATACAAAGTCATGACAGACTGTTCCATTCATAGATCTGAAAGTCTGTTCATTGAATGAAACTATAGCATCTGGTCTGGAGGATTCTTATGGCATTTGGTCCTCATTGTTTAAACATAAAGCACATCTATATCGACTAGTCGTTAAGTTTATCAGGATGTCAATAGTCATTATTGCTTATCTTGTCTTGATTATCCTCTGAGCCGTAAAATCAATTAAGCATAATCCAATCCCATTCTGCGGGTCAGAAGTTCACACTGGATGATGGTTCATTGTACAATGTCAAACTTAAATGCGGCTCATTCATACCTGTATTTATTGCAGATATTATTACATAATATGCATATATTTTAAACCACATTCAGAATAAATCAAAGTTAGTTTACTTCACTCGCTTCTCAGCGAAAAAGACACACACAGGCCTGCAGCCAGGTTCAATACACACCGATACAAACATCTTAAATAAGTTTTTCTTTTTATTAGACTTATCAAATTAGAAAAATGTTTTGATATATGAATTAATGCCTTTTCCAAACATATTTTTTTATGTTGAAATAGATAAAGCATGCTCTTTTTGTTCTATACTGGTCTGTTTTGGTCTGCGTGTAGGGTTTTCTCTTTTAGTAAACTGGGACCTGAAAATATGATCAAGTTCTGATTATTATTCCCTCACTCTTGATCATCTGCATGATGTTGAAATGAAAATATGAAAACAAGTTGGCTTCACTGAAGTCACTTGTAAATGCAGAGGAGGTACTAAACCTGGACATGGAATCAACAAAGAAAGTTGAAAATTGTTGAAGAAAAACTGGATGAAACAGGACAGAGGGTATTGAACCACTTCCTACTGAGGAGGAACTAAAGTGCTTCATATCTGTAGTTTTTTTTTTTTTTTTTTTTTCTTGTAACTTGTGCTGTCCAGCTTCATAACAGCTGAATGGAAGTCTGGTTCCCTTTTGGTGCTGAACACATTTGCTTTGCCAAGGGAGACTTCATAAAGTAAATGAGGCTCCCCTTGATAGTCTGCTGTCTGCTGTTTATATGAGTTTTGTTGAACCACATTTCATTTTCGAAGAAGGTGGCAAAGACCCTCACAAGAAACTATCAACAATACAAGCAATAACAACCATGGTGATAATTATAATGGTAACAATAAGTACAACAAGAATGGAATAAACTGGGCAGAAAGAAAAAAACAAAAAAAACAGATAGACAAAAACACCCCAAACAAAAATTTCAATAAAATAAATAAGACCAAATTAAATGAGGAATATATAAAAAAGAAAACATGAACAGAATATCATAAATAACGACAGCCCATATTTGTAGTTCTTGTATTTCTCTATTGTAGTTCATCTACTCCAAGGTTTTTTTTTTTTACATTATTATTTTGTTTTTTGTGGTTGACATGACTAGTTGATTAAAACGTCTTGGTTATTCAACTTTTACAACTAATAAAAATTCCCAGTCCCTCGTCTTGGCATAACCTGTCAGTTGACATTCAGACATTCTTGCTCTGGCTCATTTTTTAGCTGAATAAAGCAGCCTTAAGACATATCAGATTTCTCTTTTGGGTCTCTGATCTGCCTCTCTGTCTAATCTCCCTCATCTTGATTAATCCCATATCAATATTTGCCATGAGACGCATTTACATATATTTCAAACCAAATGAACTTTACCAAAATCAGTGACTCGGTGAATAGATCGGTGTATTAAACTTCATAGTGACTGAGCTGGTTAATCTTACCAGACTTTCTCCGATTTCTGAACAAACACTTGTCTGAGTGTGACGTGATTGAAGCTGTTAATGCATCGTTACCAGCATCTGGTCTGGAAATGTTTTGTCATCTGCTTCCATGTTGTTATGAAGCTGCTGCGGAGTGCGTATCCTTTATATGACAAGTCCTGTAGCTATTTTGTTTCTGCAGATAAACCGACTCGCAGCAGATGATTGTGAATGTTTTAAATGGATACAAATGGGTTTCGCGGATCACTGGTGGGTTTTGGTACGCTGCAGTCTTACCTTTTTATAGCACTTGTAAAAGGTAAGCATATGTCATTTATGTTCTGCTTCTCACCAGGTTAGATCATTCTTTTGACAGCTGGCCACATGAAAATGACATCCCGATTCACTTTACAGTCACTAAAAACTCCCCATTGACTTATTATGATTCCTGACTGGTGTGTTAGCAGCATGTCTGTTGTATGTGCATGTTGTAAGTCTGAAGAAAATGATTATTTGCTGTAACAAAGGGTCTGGTTTGTGTACACACTGTCTGCTGTTGTTAAAAGCCTCCAGGAGTAGAGATTAGGAAAGAGGCATGTGCATTTTAATACGGGCTAACATGATATTTTCTGCCAAGTATACTGAACTAGAGGTCATGCTGTACTAATCACAAGACTAAAACAGTTGAATACAGTTGTAAACAGGAGCAGCACAGAATGACAATGATCATTTCAGCAGAGCAATGAAAACTATTCAGTGAACAGGTTAAAGATGGATGATGTGACCTCTGGCTCGGTTGAGTGTCTCATATGGAACAATGTGAATCTCCATATCCAAGGACAGACTCACTTATTCACACACTCCACAACACAGCAAGGAAAAAAAAAACCTCTTCAGATTATTGCACCGTAAGCCCTGTGAATGACTTCATCTTTCTCTGGCTGATTACATGATCAAACACAAGTGACAAAATCCAGTGCATAGAAACAGAACACTGAAGAAGTAATAATCCCCTTATTTCCCCTAGAAAATCCAATTTTAACAGCATATTGTGGCAGATAGGTGTTCATCCTTGACTGAATCTGATGGAAACCTGCAATAACATGTGGTTTTGCCTGAGATAATGTGAACTGACATTGCCATGAACTGCTTTGTTTTTCCACATTTCTCTCCTGATATAATTTAATGAGCCATTGCAGAGGTAGAAATCAATGTGATTAAGGAAAAAAAAAAAAAAAAAAAACATAGGAAAACAGCTTGTGATAATTACATGGATAAATGTATAAATCAATAATACAGATTTCTGCTGACGTTAAAGATATACGGTAATAGAGCGAATGGGCAGTATGTATGTTGCCAATCTGAATAATCAACCACAGACTGTAGCTTTCATAGGTGATGGTGGAGGAAAGCTGTAGGTTATTGAAGAATCGTCCGTGATGCAGCCCTGGCCTAAGCCCTCTGCGTCTCTGGATCAGAGTACACTAATTTGATTTCACGGCATGCTGTTGAAGATGCATTAATCTTTCCCAGACCATCGCATGCCCCTGAGCAGCTGGAGGAAGAGGGAGAGTGAGACACAGAGAGGGAAGTGGGGTCGGAGCAGCGTGCCTCCCATGCTAACAATGTTCTCCTGCCAGCAGAAGTGCATCCCTCCAGGCAGGCCATGTAAACAGTGCACACCATCTCTAAATCACATTCACGCCCTCAGAGACTTTCAGGCTCCCGGTCCCCTCTTTTACTCCCTCCCTCTGTCCGAAAGCTGAGACAGCACGGTCAGTTGGCTGCTTTTGCTGATGCCTGTAACAAGTGGTACATCTTCTATCATTTGATGACACCTATTTTGTTACTTTTATACTTTGAATTGCCTCCTGTAACCTGTTAAATGTAGTTTCACGCCACGCACTCATGTGAAAAGTTAACGGTTGCTGTTAAATTGTTAAAGTTGAAGATGACGCGGACTTCAGCAGAAAAAACTTCAAAAATTGTATCGACTGCAGAGTCATATAAAGTTGCAACCTCCCTCCTGTCTCTCTCCTTAATCACTAATCACTTTATGCTCTCTCAGACTCACCTACATGGACCTTACCACCTGAACTGGTAAGAAGAAAGGTGACCTTTAAATGAGGGCATACATACACAACCAAAAGACAGAATGATGTATGATGAGTTCTGCTCAACACTAAACAAATGACCACACTTCAGCGTTAATGTCCATGTTTAACAGAATGTCAAAGGCTGCGGAAATGTCTCTTTCTCTATACCAGGGGTGTCAAATATAAGGCCAGCGGCCCAAAACTGGCCCACAAAAGGGTCCAATTGGGCCCGTGGGATGAATTTATATAATGCAAAAATGACACTGAAGATATAAACAGTTAGGGATGGCAACATCATTATAGCTCATTTACCACATACAGCCCAGTTGAGATGGGTCAGATCAGTAAAATATAGTCATAATAACCTATAAATAATGACACAAAAAAATGTAAATAACCTAAACAGATTTACTGAAAATGCCTGAAATGCCTTTAGAGAAGTAAGTGTGATTTTAACAATATTCTGCCTGTTACTAAATGTTTTGTGCCTTGGTAGGTCTGCTGCGATCTGTAAATTGAAATATACGTGTGTGAATAATAAACTGAGGTGTAGTATTGTTAAAACTGCCCTTATTTCAGGTTGTTCTTGTTAGTCACATATTTTAAAGGATAGTTTGTAGATGTAAACATTTTCATAATTAAATTTAACTTATTTCACTCTAAAACAGACACAAGTTGGAGTTGATACTTTTTATAAGTAGTTATTTTATGATGTTATTGATCCGGCCCACTTCGGATCATTTTGGGCTGTATTTGGTCCCTGAACCACAGTGAATTTGAAACCCCTGCTCTATACCTTTGTGCCCTAACCACCCACAACTAAAGATCTATTCATGTAAACCTGAATTCACTCTTTCTATCGAGCGGCTGACCTCAAGACATATGAATAAACCGCAAACCAAACCCCACCCACGCTCATTACTAATAATCTGTTATGAATGAGGGTGATCGATAATCAAAACATGGATGGTGATGTTAGGTGAACGGGATAATGTGAAAGGAGGGACGGCACCCCTTTTCACATGCAGAAAAAATACTACATGATTAAATCTATTTATCATTTAATATATTTGATTATATATTCTTTTGAGCAGCTGGTTACATTAGTATTCCATGCAATACACCTCCGGTCCCAACTGTCTGCAGCCTATAGGTTAACCCCAAGACAGCTGTGCACAGTGATAGCTTCTGTCACATAATCAAAGCTAATCCATAGCTCTGAGGCAACTTCTCATATCTGAGTTTAGAGCCAAGTGGAAATAAAAAAGATCTATCAATGGGAAAATGTCCCCAAGTCAATTTTGGTCAACAGAAATCAAAGAAAAAGAAGAAAAGGAGAGGGAGGAGATAAAGGGGACCACCACAGACTATTTCTTGCTGTTAACCCCCACCCACCTCCTGTCCCATTGGCCTACCCAACTGTCATCTCACTCTGGGGCACAACACAGCTCTGCCAACAGCTTTCTTGTCTTGTTCCATTGATCCATTTTAACACACGGCGGTGAACGCATCAAACGTTGCATGCCATGCAGGATCCATACCCCCCTCCCTTCATGGTTTTCAAAGGAACTGATGAAGGCATGAAAATATGAAAATGCTCTTCACAGGGGTCTGTGAAGGAGGCAATTTCCATCATGCCCATGTCTATTTCCTATGTAGAGGAAAATAACACATTTCTCTGATGTTCCTGCACACAGAGCAGCAGTGACTCTACTTGTGCTGAAGCTTACAGAGAGGGTAGAATAGATTGGGGGAGTATTAAATTACTGAGGAGGCTGACATTTTTTTAAACTCTTTATTTGGTTTACACCCCTGGGGTATGTAATCATAGCCACAGTAAATCCTTGGATTGGCTTATTAGCATATTCATATATCCAGAGTTATTTGTTCACATAAAACTTTGTGGTTGTCCTTGATAAGCATTTTTAACTGGTTGTTTGATTACAACATGGTGGTATACTGTACACAGAGGCAATACTGGTGAAACAGCAGGACCAGAAACAACATTATTATTATTATTATTATTATTTATTTTGCTTCATACAAAGGGATTCTGGATTCTAGTTGTGGTAAAAAATTAGCAAAACACCTCCATCTACAATGCAATCCTCATGGAACAGATGAAAAAAATGCACAGGATGCATTAATGGGATTCACTTCATTGTAGGATGGATTTTACTCCAACCAACTTTTTCACTTATAGAAGGGTTTGATTAATCTTTTTACATAAACAGGACCTGAGAGAGATTGTAATATAGAGGGTGAAGAGAGGTACAATTCCACTAAGGAGAAATTTGCATGATGGAGATGTGTCCATATCAGAATTTGATGAGCTGCTCTTGCTTGGTAAATAAATGAAGTAATCCTGTCTATTGTCCTTGAAATATATTCAGCTGGTGTCCTCACAGGAGAGTAGAAGTTAATTAAGATCATCATGAAGGATGTACTGTCTAGCTACTCATAAAGAAACTGCTTGAGTGGAGTAGCGGTCCTTGGGCTTACCGCGGTGTACACAATGCACGCTATTATGAAAAGATTTACTTCCCTTTTGAAGATAATTGTAATCTGATTAAAATAATTGAATTTTATTGTACCAAATGCATATGGCAGGGAAATAGTCAGAGTAAATTTAAGAGCATGCAAATCAACACAATCTGAATTAATTCTCTGCTGTTCATATATCTGATCAGTAAGTGGACAAATATTTGATCTCTTACCACTTACTGCTTGAGTTGGGTTTTACTTAAAGCTGCAGGAGCTAAAATCTGGGGGAAAATATCTGCATTTTTGTAGCAGTCCAAATTAAGAGATAGATAGTGATGTAGTGATGGGGTAGAGAAAAAGTGTAATTTATCTGATCATCGATTTTAACCCCCTCCCTTTCATGCCTGAGTTAAACAATGATTTGCCAAAGTATGTTTAATGAGGTAGATTTTCTACATGACAGAGATTTTGTTTCTCCTGAAACCACTTTAATTACAATATGCTGAAAGGTAAGTATTGAATAAAAATGGAATGGAAATACTTTTGATTAATTTTTGTGAAAATATTGTTTCTCCCATACAAGTCCGTTTTGCTTCACAGTACTATTTCAAAGGGTAATGGGTCATATTTTCTAAACTTTGAGCAGCAGGGGGAAGCCACGTACCAGAACAGACTTTGAGCTACTAAAACCACCAATGAATACATGCTATTTCTTCACCATTGGCATACTGTGGAGTTTCAGTCAGGACCTTCAATAAGCAATAGTAACCACTTACACTGTTCCTGGTACAGCGAATGCACCCAGATATAAATGCTGAGTGTTTTCAGATGCTAACCATAAAGTGCACAACACAGTTCTGCTCAAATAGTAAAGCCTCCCCTCATCCCTTAAGTCCATGTGTCTGTCTTTTATGCCAAAACATTCAATGACATTCTCATGGATATCGTCCTTTTCATTTCAGTTGATTCAGCAATTCTTTCTCAGTAGACAGAAACGCCAAAGAGAGATGAAAATGAGCGCTCCACAGAGGCTGGACACACTGGGACAGCTGGGATCAAGCATGGGAGTGCATGAAATTCTGTCATACCGTCTGCAAGGCCTGTCTTTAGAAAAATCAGAACATCACTTACACTTTTAGTGTGAAAGTTTGACATGCTATACATGACTTTTAACTCAGTTTGGAGTCTTTTCAGGTCCAACTGTGCACCGTAGCTCAATCAGACTCTGGAGCAGAAAGGTCGGCTTCAATTTTTCAAGCTGCTTAGAATTGAGCTATCCAACAAACATCAGTCTTTTGTGATTTTCACATTTGTTCCTAATTTGTGAGTGTCTGTGATGGGCATGAGTATTAACTTTTCCACATGGCATGCTCACCTGTTCCAGTGCCTTCGCAGATTTATCAAAGATGTTTTCTGAATTTAGCTCATTCCCTTTCAACACTGGAAAAAAAAAAATCTTACATTCTGGCCAGACTAAACTGCACATCTAAGGCTTTTCTTTGGAGAATTCCAGAGAGTACAACAGCAATGTCAAAAATGCCAGTATGAGAAAAGAGGAAAAAAAAAACTGAAGTTGAAACTTTTTAACTGTGCCAGGTGTACAGATGCACAGTGTACAGTTTCTGGGGGGAAAAAAAAATCTTCAGTGTGGTCACGTATGTGTTGGAAAAGCTCAAACCAGCTCAATTCTTCTGTTGTGGACGGAGTAAACTAACCCAGTATTCCACCTCATCTGTGGGATGCGCTACAGCCATCTTTGACAAAACTCATGGAGTAGTTTAGTGGTTTGGGAGAATAAGTTAAAAAAATTATGATCATTCACAGAGATTTGCATTCTTTAATTTTTGATGCACCCTGGGATATTACTAGGTTCAAAATGTATGTGCAACAGTGCAGCTTCATTTAGCCCTGATGTGTCACTGGACCAGGCATTTTGACAAACAGTACGATTATAGCTCCAAAACTAACCCTACTAGATTCCATTTGTTTGGGCTATGAACTCTCCTTTACCCCCATTTCAGTCGTGTACCTCAGGACAAACGAGAGTTGTGCTGTGTGGTTATGGCTTATGAGATGAATGATTTCAGTTTGTTTAATCTCTTCTTTGATTTGAATTTTTATGACTTTGGCCACTGCATTTATTAGATCATCTAGAATTTCTCCTGATGTCAGTGTAAAAACTGTAGCTGTGGCAGGAGGATGCCTCAAGTCAGCATCATCCTAACAGTGTTAACAGTCTCAGGGAGTAGCCTCTATTCAAATCTGTGGATTCATCAGGTCTTTTGAAGGATGATTGTTGTCGTACCAAAAGTCAATAAGGTGCTTCATGACGTCCTGGTTCTTTCTGACTCTCACTGTGATGCTGATCTCATCTTTCCTCTATGTTTTCAGCTCAAATCTGCCAAACATTCACTAAATGTGTTCAGATACACTACTGACATCATGCAGTGCTTAAAGCCTTGGTGTGTAACAGCTGCTTTGGGAAAGCGACCCAAACTGCAAAAGTCCGAATCATTGCATGTCCCCTTATTTGTATTAAAAAGTAAACGCTGCTTGGTGTTAGCTGGTAGCCACTCATCATGCTCGTAGTTACAGTCTTTGAAATGGCACACAGAACATTTGCTGACTTGTGTTACTGAATCTAGTTTGGATGTAGGTCTTCCTTTCTCAATTATGCCTCTTTTGTTTCCTAAAAGTCACCTTGAAAAAGGTGCTTTCAGTAGATCCGTACCAAGATCTGGTGCAGCAGTGACGACAGATGCTATTTACCTTCTCGCTTAAGTTCACATTCATATATAACAATTTCATGATGGGGATGGTATGGGGTACATGTCTGGGACCAGAGGGTGGCCTATTATTTAGCATTTCTGTCACTTATACTTATTTTAAAACAGATGTGAGTTGAAATCACTGCTTCATGGATATAGGTTATTTCAGTTCAGCCTCAACAAAATTAACTGTATGCAGTTTTAGGGACATTACACTAATGAAACCGACTAAAGACTCCAGTAAAACACCTCACACACACTTAATTACTTTTTGTTTTTACAGAGAAAAACAGCAAACACCCTACTGACCCTTAATATATTTTTTTATTCAAGTATTTGAAAATATTCTCTCTCTAATACAAGAACATTTTGCCTCACAGTATTGTGGTTATTTAACACCTTTGGTAGTTTGAAGGTGGTTTGGAGGTTATACTCAAGCCGTTGTTAGAAATTAAAAACAGATTCCTTAGGGATTGGAACAAATCCTTTTCTGTTCAACAATATTTACATTACATTAAAATGTGTTAATTTCTTCTTCTTGAAAAAAGAACAGTTGGAGACACTAGCAGTTAGTTAGCGTCCACCACTAACTGTTGGTCTCAAACAATTGCTTATGTTACTTTCCATGTAGCCAACAGCTGAAAAGTTGAAGAAATATTTGTTGATCTAAATATTAATACTAATTTAAAGTGATGACAACAATGATTTTTAGGAAAATGAATAACCCATTAGTGTATTTTTCTTCAGTCGTCTGAAAAGTTGTAGATTCTAGACCTACTCTTTACTTTATGTGACATTCCGTCTGAGTAAAGACTCCAATCTGTCTGACTCTGAAACAGTTACTTCAGGGAGCTGACACTTAAATATGTCACAGTGTTATCTCATCCTCCAGGACATTTACCCAAGCTTATCGCAAACCCACTGGCAAATACTGTACTTCTCAGCTAAAATTGCCAATTAAGGGTCACATATTCCTTCCAAACATTTAGACGTATTGATTTATAACCATTGTTTGCAAAACGTATATTAAGACAACTGCTTAACTGACAATTTGTGCCATTTATGAGCCGTAGATATTTGTGCTGCGGCATTCTCACATTTCAATTAAAGTTTAATACAAAATTAAATCCTACTTATAAGTATTGACATGAAACAAATTCACCATTATGTATTTAATTATGCAAACATCACAGACAAAGCACGTGTCAGTGTCATTCAATAGAATATACAATATAATCGCATTATGTGATACCTACTAAAATGAATGAATATACAATACAGTATACTTTACGTCAATATTTAGAGTAAACTTATTTTTAGAAACAGTATTTTTAACTCCCATCTCCTGTGTGAGTTCTGTCATGTGGTCTTTAGTGTACTGAAATTAATTTTATGAACTGCAGAAGTGAAAGACATAAAGTGAGAAGACCTACATCTGCGTTCCCCTCCCCAAAATAGCTCACAAATGCAATTACAAAAAGTTAAAAGCTGCATGCTCCCATAGATCTTCATTAACGTTTGAATTAGGCACCTTGTTTTTGACACTGCAGAAATTACCAAGCCCAATATAAAATGTGCCCCAAGATGTTTCTGAACATTACTGAATATTTAAATCATTTTTATTTTTTCCATTACAAATATCTGTGGGGGCCTCTGTTGGCTATGGTCCCCCCAGCAGCTATTTATGTGGCTTAATAGCTTGACTCTGTAGCTATAATTCACATATATTTCTTTTCTGTGTACTTATAGAAGCGCGCAGTAGAGGCACAGCAGTGATTGAAGTGAAGCCCTTAGCAGTGACAGTTCCTGCCTTGATATTAATGGAAGCCCACATAATTGCACATGCCATTAAGGAAGTACAGATGCTATCAGGGAGTGCACACATCGTTATTTCTCAGTGTAACACCTCATTAATATTTGTTGTTTTTTAATTTTTTTCTCTCCACCTCCCTCCCACTTTGCGAGGAGGAGGGCTGGATTGGATGCTGCGCAGGATTAAAAATGACAGAGAGATGAATCTTCCTGACTCCGGGCAGATGTTTCCTGTTCAGAATCCAAATTAGAGACACACCCACACAAGAGCCTCGACTGCATGCCCACGGCGAAAAAAAAAACAAGAGAAACATTTCTGGTGATCATAAAAGAGACTTAGGCACCTCTGCTGCATGCCAGAAAGTTGCTTCTGCTATTAAAGGTCAGATGGCTGAGAGCGAGTTGTGATCTATTCAAAGATGTTGGCACGAACTGCAGCAGCCCTCCGTAACCTTTTACAGTCCAGGTTCTTGTTTGGATCGCACTTGTCACAGTGTGTAGACAAGTTGAAGACATGAAGAGTTAGCAATATGATGGCAATGCTGTTTCAATCATGTCCAACAGATACTAGTTAATGAAGGTTTTTGCTTTGGAAATAAGTTAAATGGTGTTAGATGGTGTCGTCACTCATGTTCCTCATTATAAGTACTGACTGGGATGCACGGAGCAGATTTTCTCCATGAGTGAAGGAGGAATAACTTTTCAACTATTTAAAAGACTGCAAATTATTAGATTTAACATTGTCAGAATATACTTGTTTCAATTCCTTAGTATTTTACTTCAAATAAGACATATCCACATCCAAAAATGAGCCCAATACATCCATTTATCCCCTCAAATGTTGTTTCAAATCCCACAGCATCATTTTGGCAGAACAATATGATAGCATTTGCTGAATTTCTTCCCTCGGCTTTGAAATGAAGTTATAAACCCGCATTTGTTCTATTGTAGATCCTCAACAGCTCTGCGTTCTGACTTTGTCTTTACACCACCACATATAAAAAAACAAAGAAAAAAGTATATCTCTCCATATATATTTATTTTAGAGGAAATATTCCACTTAAAGCCTTGAATCACCGTCATCTTTGATTTTGTGATTTCTTTATTACCCTGAAAAGGGTTATATAAAATAGTAATCCTAATGTTATAGCTATATGCAACTATGGATGAAAAACATATCAGCACATATAATCTCATCACACTGAAAGTTATGTTGAACTTTTCTTCTTTGAGCAAAGCTTATATTCTCCTTTCCTTGATGCACTTAAAGGAGTGATATTTTGCTTTTTTAAATGCAATTATGTATATTAAAACAGTTCCTTGTGGTTTACATAAACTGTAAATACTCTGCTTGGGTCTACATTCTTCATTAATTCAACTCCACAGGTTCATCTTTAACCCTATTTCTAAGTAATGACACCAGCGCTGGCCCTTTAAATGCAAATGAGGCACCTCAGACTCCACCCTCTCCAGGTTGTTGACTGTGCTTCTCAACAACAACTGAACATTTTAGGTAATCGGCTCAAAATCTGGACATATTTTCAGTTTTTACTACAACCGCTGCTGCTGACAAGCAATTATTACGTAATCGGAGAAACATTCATCGCAAGTCTTGACCTTATTTGTGCAAATGTTGTGATGTAACTAGTTATAGAATTAAGACGGAATTAAAACGGGTTGTAGAAATACATTAGATTTTTGCCGGAATGAGTATAAAGATAGCTTTTTTTTCTCCTGAAGGGTTCAAATTCTAACTTTTTGAATTTTTTGGGGTCGAAATACACAAATAAATGCACCAAAGACTAAAAAAAGTGGATTTAGCAAAATATGACCCCTTTAAGTCTCCAGTAATGTGCCACTTTGTGAAATATGACTGTATAATTAACAGTAATAACTGCTACTGTTAGTAACAATTATAGAATAATGGTAGTGATGTATTAATAATATGTTTGGTAATAATAAATGAATAAAGCCTGAAGTCCTTTAAATGTTTGCTGTGTGTAATACAGGCTTTAACTGCATCAGAAACTTAATGACGGCTGTGCTTTTGAGCTGTAGGCTGACATTGTTCACTGCACTTTCTCAGCTCCCACTGGTACTTGAGACATGTCGCAACGAAAGTAAAAGTGAGTAAAATAATGTGTTTTTGCGGCACGCTGTGCAAAATCAAATAAAAACTCAAAATCCTTAATTAAAACCAAAAGCTGCGATATGGAAATGCAAATATGGAAACTTCAATTTTTATAAAGATTCACACATTTTCTCAGCCAGGTGCTTATTAATAAGCCACCCACTATCTCCTACTAAAACCGCACTCTCATAATAACCTGGTGCTTATAATGTATTTATTCACTTTCAAGAGACACACCACCGTCAAACAAACTATTAAATGTAATGTACAACATGCAGACCACACGCTGCAAATAACTGTTTTGCACTAATGACCATGCAGCAGAAGCATTCACCCTTTAATAACCTCAGTTCTTGCATCCTTTGTGTGTGTGCAAATCCCACATAGTAACATTACTGTAATATATGACTTTGTTTACAGTTGGAACCCTTAGTGCTACTACAGTTATTCATCTCCACCACCTTTTTACTGTTATTTCCAATGAGGTAACAATTTCAAAGCAATTTTCCCGAATCTAACTAGACCAACTGGGAATATGTTTGTTGAGAATGATATGACTGGAACACATCACCATCACTCCTCTCCAGATTACTGTCATGTTATGGCACTGCAATATAATTACTGTATATGAATAACGCTGTGCAATATCTCTGTCTAAACGAAGCAGGACCTAAATTGGCCCCGGAAGGAAATCTAAGTCATTGAAATCGAGAAAGTATTTGATGAACTTATGTGAGTTTTATATTATTCATGCTTGAAAATGTGCTTTTTCAGTGTATATGCTCTGTGATGGCAGTTTAATCTGCTCTATGATGTTGTATTGTTTATCCAGCTGACCGTGCAATGACCGCCGCAAAACGCCAAAGCAGGTTAAACTTAATAGGAACCCATAATACTGTAATTTAAAGTTTATTTCATATGTTTATATTTACCCAGATCACATGCGGTGATTATTACGAGACAGCAGGTACATCTTATTGCACTTCTTCTATTTGTTTCCTCCGTACTGCATATTTTTCTTGTTCTTTTTAAGCAGCATTTAGGGATCTGGGATAGCCTTGATAACGGCAGACCAGATCGATTTCCAGGTTGAATAGAGGATGAAGGACAAAGGAGAAAAGAAGTAAGTGAAATGAGATGAATCAGTGGTTTGACTAAAGCAACAGCAGCAAGAGTTTGCAAAAGTTTCTTTGGTCAGGGGTTATTCACAACATAGATTTACTCCACCCTTGGCGCTATAACACTAAATAAAATTATCATTTCAATATGATTTGAATCTCTCACTTTTATATTTTAAACAGAAGTATATTCAGAGATAATTGTTCTGCGACTGGCATATGCAGAAGGTCCCACAGGACTGACTAGACAAGCCTAATGGTTACTTTAGAATAATTATCTGCATTAACATCCAGGCCAAAATCTTTCATTTGTGTTATTTTAAAACTACTCCCTGGGGAGATCACACCACCTGTGTCTGCCCCTTACTGCCTGAATCCCCTGTGAGCCCAAGCCTTCTCCAAACACAGGCCAGTGAAATGCAAACAGACTAATGAGGGATTTATCTACTTCCCTCCTTTTGACTCATACATCCCAGCTCCACTTCTGCCCTGTATTAGCATAGTTTTTGTCCACAGTGAGATCATAATCCACTTGTATGTCCTTGAATGTAGCACAAGGAAAATGCAAAGTCTGTAATTTTCTGTCAACATAACTGGAATCATCCCACTGTTCAGTAATCCAATTAAAATTATTCTCCAGCCCGATTCAAATGAGGGTCCTTCCTTTTCACTACCACCAGATCAGCGATGTGGGGGGTTGTTAAGTACGTATTACTCACTGTGGGTGGTTTGCCACTATGTGACAGCCAGACCCCATCAGAAGAAATATTATACTGAGCCTTCATTGCCCTCTAGACCAGTAACATATCCCTTAGCTAATAAGAGAAATTCTACAAGTTTGACACGAAACAATATTTAGTCCGGATGTGTACATGAAATTACTGGTGGTGACATGTTCTTCCTGTTGCTTATATGGTTTAGTTCTGTGACATCCCCTCCAAAAAATAATATGTGTAGCTGCCGCCACCACTGCAAGAACATTTTACATAAAAACATCAATTACAACCAGTAATGAAAAACCCATAACAGTATCCTGAGAGTGAATGGAGAAGTCTCTCCACAATCATGCTAATTATCCCTGGACTCTTTACCCATTTCCTTTTCCTCTTTTTCTCTCAACCTCTCTTCCATTTTTCACTTTCTCACATCCATTCTTTCTAATTGGATCTGATGAGGATGGGGACTTCATTACCGGCTTGGTATGAATTATTATGGGATGTAATTGGCCTTCCAATCCCATAGGAGGTGCCCTGTTCCAGCTGGTCTAAGCAGTGGAGGCTTTTCTGGTTTAGGTGGAGGCCTTTGCACAGCTGAGGTGCAACTGTCGCCAAGCAGCATTTACAGTTATATCGAAATCCAAAAACAGCGAAGTGGATTTCTGCTGGACTCGCAGGATTCAATGCGTCATAAATGAAAGCGGGGCTCGAGCAGATGCTTTTGAATTGCCCGTATTTACAGTCTTACTCATAAAGCTGATGTTGATGGAAATCTTTCTGTTCCATAATCATGAGTTAATTAACAAGTGTTAATGACTTCTGAGATGCTAATTGAAAGTCAGTGTTTACAACACAACAAGCAATGCATTCAGGCAATGGAAAGGAGTTCATGACTGATGTATGTATGGCCGGTACTGCATGGCCCATCGCTCTGCAAGACTTATTTAATAAATCATGTCGTCCTGTTAGAATGACTGATAATTACCCCTGTGATCACACAGTGAAGCATTTCTAAAGGACTCTAAAATGTTTTCCTCTTTCACTCATTACACTTAGGGCTGCCTCTTTTCTTATTCAAGCAGATTAGCAAGTCTGTAATGTGATATGGTGTCAGAAAGACAAAAAAAAACTGATGTTGATTGCTAATTGAAAAATTAGAAAGTCAATTAGAGGCTGGAGATCTAATTATACTGGAATTGAATGGAAATCTAGCTCAGGACTCAATTGCTCTCTCCAATTTATAATCTCCTCAAGGCTCTGGTTTGTCTGGTGCGTGAATGCGGTTCTCCTCTGTGTGTTGCTAAAGTGCAATTGGCTTTTCCAGCGTAGCCATCTGACAGACTGATTTGAATTCCATCAGTGATCCCTCCCTTGCTGCGTGATAGATGAAAATAATAATGTAAATTCATTACGTGGATACAAAGTCTCAAAACAAAGACAGACCTCTGTATCTGTCCCTCGCCCAAGAAGCCCACGAGGAGCCATTTTCTAATTCAGAGTTAAGGTGTACAAGACCGGGGAGGCACAGGACCCTGCTACGCACCGGCATGCTCCAGCAGCATGTCTAATATCTTAGTTAAGGGCATCGCTGCTATTCTTTAAGGAATTTATGGGAAAATGAACATGTCACTCATGACAAACTAGTGTGTGTGGCGCTCATAAGTTATGATGTCAGACTCAGAGGCTGCCTGTGACTGTCTTAGATCTATTGCACTCCAGCAACATCATGGCATCCACTCACATCATTGTTTACCCCTCAGTTGGTCTACCTCATGCAACGGTGGGGGTAAAACTGGTTAATTATAAATAACAACAGCCCGGGGCATCGCCAGATAATGCATTGCTACGCCTGGGCTCTGATGCATGAGAGACCAACAACAGTTTTCGGCTTCACGATAGGAGTTCTTTGACAAACAGCTGCGTGACAAATGAAAATAGTGTTAGCCGACAGTAATCTATAGTCTTCCTCTGCTTCCTTGTGTATTTGAATGTAATGTGTTATGGGATTTTGTGGGTACTGCTGACTACTGCATTTTTTTTCCCCACTTTGCCCTAAAACATATTTCCTGCCTTTTGGCAATTACTCCTGAGATCCATGAAAATCATTGATTTAATGTTCAAATAGATGGAAATGAAGTCAGTTATCAAACACAGACTTTCACCACCACTGCTGGAATACAATTAATGAGGATTTTTCATAATATCGAAGTCATTTAAATTAGTCTAAAATCTTGTGTCACTGAAGACGATACTTTTATAGAACTGAGAAAAGTGATTCTAGAAGAAATTCACAGTGAAAATCCTGCAAAGTTTTCACTCTAGGTTGTTACTTCATTGGAAAGTCGGGTTTTATAGTGTACTGAAAACATATTGAGATACTATCTAATCCACATATGTAGCACACATCTCCATGTGCTTTATTATGTACAAAGCTCTCTGCAAACAAATGGAATAATCATTTGTTCACTTTGGGGAGGGCTCCACTAAGCCATTTATCCCGTCTCATTATCTAAGGCATCCTCCTTCACTCGCAGTGAAGGCAAGGACAAACATTCACCTTCGCGTCCCTGCTTGATCTAGTTTTTCTCCTCAGTTGGCAGAGATTACTGAAGCAGGACAGGCTGGATTTTCTCTTCAGAGTTTCTTTATAACCCCACTTTAAAAACACCCAGAGTGATGAATCAGACTCTTTTTTTTTTTTTGAAAGTAGGACTAAAGGTCTCGCTTCATTTTTTTTTTTTTTTTCAAATTAAGATAAAATTTGGAAGATTTGTTGTTGAGCACACAAGTCAGTCTTCAGTATTACTATCTATTTTTGTCATATATTTTTGGCATTTTGAAGCTTTATTTAACAGGCAGACGAAACATGAACAGATATTGAGGAAAGCAACATGCAACAAAGAGGAACTGAACCAGTAATGCTGCAGTTCATGGCCACTGCCCTTAAATACTCAGCTACCCCATGTAATTTAGATAAAAAAAGACTTTCAAAATATCCCCACCGCCAGTATTTCCTTTCCTCTCTTTTCTTTGTTGTCTCTTTATTTGTGTGCCTGCGTGTATTTGGCTTCGGATGCTGCACATTGTGTCAGGTATTGTGATTTTTCTTGTATTTTATCTTTCTCTTTACAGGAACTGAGCTCTAAATGGACTTCTAAGAACATTTTATATTTGGCACTCTAGCCTTTTAAGTAGATTGACTTGTGGCTATTATAGAAAAAAATAGCAAAAGCTTTCTGTAATAGTCCTTTAAGAAGCCATTACGGAGTCAACAGTAATAAATTATGAACAATACTGTAATGAGCTTGCAAGAGAAGAAGCCCATAGAACTTATTAATGATGACTGGTCACAGACACTTAATTCAAACCATTAACTCTGATTCATTTGTTAATATTTATCAGAAAGTGGGAGTCTATGAAAAATGACTTGAGGGAGCTGAAATGTTATTAAGCTTGGAGCTGGAATTACTTCTGCTGCCTTTTCGGGGCAGAGGCAACTCTTAAGTCCACAAATGAACTACCCCGCTTGAAAGCGAGTAGGAGTTTGACCTTATCTACTGCCTGCTCTACTGTACATGTGCTACTGTGAGGCTAAAGGAGAAAACCAGAGCAAAGGAGAGATAGTGAATGAGTGGAACAGAATGGAAATGTCTCCGAGCATGTGAGTGCGACTTCTGCAAACTTGGTGAACGGCGGAGGTGACCTATGGAAAGCCAGAGGCGGGGCAAGACACCCTGACGCACCCGGCAGACATCCAGCACCTAAACATGCAAATAAGGAGCACGACATGAAGAATATAGGAGGTAGAACGATGATAGAAATGAACAGTGGGGGATAGGGTCTGATGTCAGTTTCTGGTGGCGCATATTTCGGTGGTGGGCGTGTCTCCTGTGCGTTGACCAGTCTGCCCCCCCTGCTCTGCACGATGCTTCGTCCCTGCAGCCGTGGGTGACAGGGCCTGGAGAGAGGGGAGGAGGGAAAAGTCACTCCCATCTGGTACAGTCAGATCAGGCTGGTCTGAGATGGAGGCGTGGGAGTGAAGGTGGAGGGGGGAGGAG
>JAPTYQ010000028.1:9077521-9092087 GCA_029814465.1 Ostorhinchus cyanosoma | reverse complement strand
AGATTCACAACTCAAGAACAAAATAATGCTTGCTCTTGGCTGTAAATTGTCAACTTCATTACGATGCATTTGAAGACGAGCCTTAAGATGACGTGTGGATCAGTCCGTCTGTTTTAGTTTAACATAGTCACTCAATGGCCAGCGCTCTCTTATTGTGATCGCAGATATACAGGTACTACTACTACAACTACGTACTACACAGCCATAAAAAAAAACAAAAACCCTTTGATCAGTCACACAATAATAATCCTAGCTTTATTTTGTTCAATATTTCATTATGTTGTCCACAGAGGTGTCATTCTTCGGTGCTGTGTTTTTTTTGTGTTTCTGTGGGGGATTTCTATTTGTCTGAGGTGACCATCTTTGTTATCACCCCCTGCTGTTTAGACCTACTGGCCTGTCACACCTGGTCAGACTCCACTCCTGCTCTCACTGGTAGAATATCAGATCATCATTAATCAGAGGGGACCGAGGGTGAGAGAAAACACAGTTGTAGGATGTGCAGCGGGAAGTGAAACAAAATGTCATCGCCTTCCATGGCAGCAACGCGATACACTCAAATGTTATCATGAGCCAATTGTGCATGCAGAGAATATCAGTTTTCACTACTCTGAAAGGATAATAAGTATTGTAGCCAAGATGTGGGGGCTTTTGTTCTAATGAGATGGAAGGGAGAGGCTTTAGAGCTCATGGTGAAGGTCTAATTAATCAGTCTCTGTGGCAGTTTCCCACAGCTATCCATTAGGGTTTCATTCAACAAGTCACTGGAGCTTCAATCTCACTTTCTTTGTTGGAAATAGCTCCATAATAATAACATGATTGGAGATTGATCATTGGAAGGCTCTGAAGGGAAATGCATGTGGTGAGGAATAATGATGCCCTGTATATATCTGGATAGATATTCCTCAACCAAAGGATTTTCTACAAATTCAGGATTCAGAAGCAATTCAAAATGGTTCCAAATCAATTATGTTTTTCTATCAACATGAAACAGTCTGACAGTGGCCGTAAAGCATTTTCACAAGGCTTACTCATACCATGTGTATAAAGCACAAGGGAGGGCAGCAATTTTTGTATAGAGGTGAGGAACTACTGCAGAGAGCTATCTGGGCATTCAACATTAAGCCCGAGCTCCCTGTGGCCACACTGTAAGCACACTGAGGATAGAAACAGTCTGCTATAAATTAAAGATGGGTAATACAAACAGTCTGTTAACATTCACTGCCCTGCAAGTCCTCTCTAGTGTACGAGGCCAGAGACCTACTTTCAGTCGAAGCCGAACATGTGGAAAAAGCAGATTTAGTAAATAATGGCTTTCTTTTTCCACTATGGCTTGTGTAAAAATCATTTGCAACAGTGCATTTCTTTTAAATCAAAAGTGAACCCTCACCTGGAAATGGGTAACACTGAATAAATGCAGTATATAATTTGTTTCCTCTATCACTGGAATGGAATAAGTGTTCTCGGCTGTGGAAATTTACATGATTTTACAGTTGCGCATGTTTAGGCATAACTTCTCACAGAATAAATGTTATATGAATCAAATACATTTCCATTAAGTGTTTTTTTTTTGCTCATAAAATCTATAAACCTATAAATGAACTACTATTTCTCCTGTTTGTTCTTAGGAGATGTCACATTTTAAACGATACAAGGCTGAAATCAAGCCTCTCTCCTTCAAATGTCCTCTGCCTCAGATCCTCCTGAGTGCACAGTCTGCCTAAATGCTTGTGTCAGTAAAAGTTTGTGGCTTATTTTGCAGCAGCTGGTGATTCAACCAAAAGCCACCCCTCAGGCTTAACACCGCAGGCCTCATTAATGCAAATCTAGCTTTAACAGACTGAGGGGGGAAATTGGCTCCCTCCATTCCATAGCAAAAGCAGCAACAAGGTGAGAACACCAAGAGGTTAAGTAGCCTGGGCACAGGATTTTAAAGCCAGAGTACCAATCAACTGGTGGTCACATTTAGAAACTGAAATCCAGGAAAGAAATATGACATTTGATTAAAACTTTCGTTTTTCTCAGGCATGTTCTTGAATTGTAGGCAAATGCTAAAGACTAAATCATTATCCCACTATCTGACAGCAAAGCATAGTGAACCAAAAAATGAACGTGTCACTGCTCACAACATGCTTCTGCTGCTGTCTCGGTTGGAAGCAAAAGAGAGAGAAAAATCATTTTAACAAAGGCAAATATTCACAATGATTCTATTTGCCTAATATTAGCAAACATTAGTCACTGTGGTTGTTGTTTGTCTGGGTTCTCGTCACTTCAAGGTTCTTGAATACTGTCCTGTCACGCTTTTCAGATAAAGCTCAAACTTCCCAATTAAATTGACATGGCCCAAAAGTTTCAGGATGAGTTTGAGGGCTTTATAATGAGGGGAATTTGGTGCATACAAATGTGCGTGTGCTGCTCGTTTCCATCTTTGTTAAGAAAAAAAATATAAAACAGGAAAAAAAACAGGACAAATTCTGTATTATGCTTTATAACATGCTTTAGGATTGGTATAAACTTGAAGATATTTAAAGGGTACAGAAGAGGTAATTATTGGAATTACTTTTAATCTAAATGTCAAATATTGCTTTCTATTTCTGAAACTCTGTGCTTGCATCAGCTTCTGACTCCAACCACCAGTTTCGATTGCATGCAATGAATTTGAAAACCATTTAAATATATCTGACTGTGGTCATAGCTACTGTAAATGAATAAATGGTTATGCCTACCTTAAATAATTATTGCCTTGTGATAGGCTGGAAACTGATGAAGTTAGACAGAAAGGTAATGGCAGAAAATTAGATTGAGGACACGTTCACGGTTGCACGGCAAAATTGCTGTCAGTAACAAGGATTAACAGAGAAACCTTTCATATGGCTTATAATGAAGTGAGCAGATAAATCCTGAATATATTAAATTTTTGTTTTTGTCATAATTACAAAATAGTAAAACAAAAATCATTTTGTATTAGACAGTTAAGCTCAGAGCAAATGCTTACCACCTATTGTTCAGTGTGTCATAATGTGACTTGAGGCGCTTCAGTGAAGCATCCCAGAATGGATGCATTGTTTTTTTAACACATGGATAAACTACTTCCTCTGAATTGCAAAGACAGGGATATTAAGAGGAGAAAAGTAATAACATGATTGTTTTAGGCAGGAGGAGGCGGAGGCGGCCAGTTGGCTATTCTGTGTCCATCGGTTCATGCCACTCTATAATGAGGGACATCGCAGCACTGCAGGTTAACATTCTGCTCATCTCTTGGAGACACCATGTCAATATGGATTAGGGGACTAAGGTTGCCCTGAAGGGAAAAAAAGCCTCTTCCATCTTCAATTACAATAAGCAAACAACTCCTGGGAATGTAAGGGAGAGAGGGAGGAGATGCACTTTTAGCAGCACCGGGTTCAACCCACACAAGACTAAGTAAACATTATTAGCTTAATAACATTTTCAATTAGCTGTAACCTGCATAACCGCAAGCTAATGGAACAGAAAGCCCAAAATTAATTATAAAAATAATTTGTAATTACAACAGAGTTTAAAGGCCCTCACAGGTCCTAACTTGAATGATGACACTGACCTAATTCAATGCAATCATCCACGCATGAACGATGTATGTGAATATATTCCTCAAACTATCCCGGCTTTGAACAAGTATAAATATACTGACTCCTGCCTTTACTTCTACTTATGTTCTGGGTTATTACCGCTGTTATATGGAACACTGTGCCCTTATGATGTGTTTATGGCACATTACAGAGCAGATACACTTGTCTGAACAGTAACTGTCTACCCACTAGTGTCCTCAATGATTAAAGGAGATTGAAAGTGTTTTATGATCTAAGCAGAACCCAGGTGCTGCATCACTTACCATCTGCTTTTGCTTGTATCTCCTGCATGTTTGCTTTTTATATACTGTTCAATAAAATCTGACTCGGAGTGACATTTTCAAAAGCACTTTAATTAATAAACATTTTCATCACAGGGTAAAATATTTGTTGCTCGTGTCTGATCTGATTTTGGTTGGAGTTTTCTACAGTTCATTTCTCCATTCGTCTTCATCCAAGTCATTATCAACCCCAAATCTGCTATTTGTTTCATCATTTGGCTGGTTTTCATGACATGGAGGAGTTTTACAAAGCCAGTGAATACGCTAATGGATTGGCCGGTGTGTCATGATGAGGTATAATGAGCACCGGTGGAAAGATATCAAACTCATTTCCATTTGTGTATTTAAGAGCGAGGTATAGCGTGATGTTTGGAATGTAGTCCAAGCTAACTGTCCTGCACGAGTCCAAGAATAGCTGGGCAGATTCGCTAAGGTGCACACGCTGAGGAAATGTCATCACTGGCTGGAGCAAATGTAGACTGAACAAACCAGCGAAGACAATGTAGGCCATTAACCACCAAATGATGCAATTTCGTACTTTATTTCATCATATTTGCAAGAACATTTAGAATCGCCAGGTTTTTCACATGATAAGACTTCACAAAAAGTTATTTCTAAAACTTCTGTTGACTTCCATCCTCTTAAAAGCTTGGTCAAAGTGGTTTAGCTTTTATTTTGTCAATACCTGTATTTTAAGTGCACCAATAACGTGCTTACCAAGGCCAGCGTTTAAAGCTTAGGAAAGAAGACACATTTATACACGAGCTATCTAAGCAGCAGGGAAGATGTTTGGGCTTGCATGTCTTCTGGGAGTTGCTTTAAATGGTTTTTACTGGAGAGTCATTAATATTTTAAAGAGTGTAATAGGCCCCGAGCCTTGGGACTTTGTTGGCACCATGATTACAGCGCACATACCCATTAAAAGTGATTAGCTCTCATGTGAGGGAAAGCCCGTGTCCACAAAATGCTTTGATAATAATTTTGTTCTAAGTATTAAATGTTGGGGCCTTTTGAGTTAAGTGAACAAACATTCGCCGTTGCCTGTGAAAGTGAGAAAACCCAGCCCCTGGGTGCTAAACAACTTCCATCAAAGCTTGACAAATGATTTCACCACCTCTTTATTATGCATGCCATAACATTTGGGGAAGAGAAGTGGCTGTGTTTAAATCGACTGAGCACCGTGAAATGATACCACTAATACACAACAAGCTGGTTGTTCTGGTTCAGAAATGATCTGTTCAAGCATGTTGCACGGTCGGTTTGCTCCTCACCAGGTTCTTAATGTGAATAATCCTGTGCATCTATAATACCGATGATTCACATTTCTTACATATTGTTTACACTAAATGAAATGTGTGATTCCAGGAAACAAGATAAATGACGATATTACTTTTTTTTGGATGTTGTGCTGTTGATTGTGCCAGATGCGTTGCTTATATGTTTGCAGGGTCATGACCTGATAATGTTGAAGTACAGATTCTAAGTGTAGGTACTTTTGAAATATCAGGGGCTTACTGTGTTATGCATGACATGTGTGCTGTCTCCTGTGGCTGTGTGGGGACCGTGCTGTACTACGAGCTGCAGGGAAGATTCCTGAGAGCTGGACACCATGTGGGAGCGATATGGCCATTACTGGCAGCGAACCCTCCAGTACTGGAACAGGCCACATCAGCATGGGGCTGTGGGTCCTTGTTAACATTATTGGCAGGTGGTGCGTGAAGTCAGTTGTCCTTGTCAGGACCCTAAAGGCAGCTTCTCAAACTAAACTGAAAGCCCAGAGACCATGTCAACTTCTGTCAGCCATACGTGGGAGGACAATGACACATTGAAGTGGGGACGTTTCTAATTTTTCTGATAAAAACACTCAAATATGAAATGCTGTATAATCTCACAAGAAAGCTGAAATTTATCTGCTGCAGAATAATTTTATTTATTGATTTAGAATATTATATTAGTATTTATTTAGCCGTTTTATATTTTAATACCTGCTTCATTTTAATTAATTTTTGAAGCGTCACAAACAAAGGCTTCATTCCGAGAAGCTGAAAAGTTGGAATGAATTATGGTTAATAAAATATTCAAAGTATTAAGTTATTTTGTTCTCATGAGCCATTAATATTGCTTGACCCAGAGCAGAACTCAGTAAGTGAGAAACCCAATACAATTATTTTTCCTTTAAGATTATGTTGCATCTTTCATTGCACTTTTTATTTTCCCATTTTTTATCACTGTCGATTTAACTTCGATTTCACCAAACAGAATTACTTTTTCCATCTCTGGTTTTAGTCTCAGTTTTCTTGTACTATAATAGCTGCATATCGTATAAAAATCCCGATTCTGAATGAAAAACAGTTAATAGTACTACCAGGTGATTTAGAAAACTTATGGATGTTTCCCAAGATAGGCACTTAACTGCCTCAACAACAGATGGTGCATTGCACATTTTGTTTTTATTTTTCCCAAAACAGTCATGACAATATTCTTAAAGATGCTGGTACAAAATGTTCTGAAGCAAAAAAAATGTAACTAACAGTAAAATAATAAACTCACGGGGTTGTGCACTGTGTGTTTGCAGTGAAAACCACATGATTTTAGTGTCATATGATGATGCTTTTGCTGCTACTCATGAATGATGCTCTGCTGCTACACACCATGAGCTCAAATCCATCAGATTATATTTAATTTTAATAGAAAAGCAGATAGTTGCCGTTGTCAGTTCATCTCTTCGCATTTACTTCAATATCTATTTTTCAAAGCTCGGAACATAAACTGTGCATCCTCCTTTAAAATTGCATTGGCTTGCAAGAAACACAAGACTGGTCTAAAGGTGCGCGTTCTTAAGGACTGAAACTGCCTTAAGGGAGCTTAGGAGACGAAACCACAGAAGAAAATAGTCTTGAAGAAACTCTAGCGCCTAGACAAACCGCTGTTTGTGTATTCCTCAATCAACCTTCACCTACACAAGGTTAAACTGTGCAAACATTCGCAGCCTCTAATTTATAGGCTGTTCAAACAGACTCTGGTGTTCCTGCCACATCAGACACGACGGGGAGGAGCAGATGGATACCACTGCTGACAGGGATTTAGTGACACATCTCTTTGTGTATGTGTGCTGAAATATCCACCGTAATATGAATTATTGTATTTTCAAGTAATCAAGAAATATGCCTGAACTGTGACATTCAGTTGCTCTTAACTGTTATTAGAATTTCATCACATCATTAATCAGGCTCATATTGTAAGCTGTAAATGCTCCCAAAACAAACCAGATGAGAAAGTGTTTGGATATGTTTGGAAAAAAGACTTCCTACAGACAGTATATGTTGTCAGCTTTTTTGTATAGTTGAGTGATTAAGGCTATGACCTATCGTTTAGTTTTAACCTGAAAATTATTCTTATATAAACAGTTCAGTGAGGGTTTGCTGATTTATATTTAATCTATGAAAGTGGATTTATGTTTTTCAGTTGAAATCCACTGCGCTGTACTGGTGTGGACTCTTCACTTGCATTGAAAGTGCTCACTTGAGGGATTTTGTTATGTTGCAAATATTTGCTGGACTAAGCAACACACAAAAATTTGAATACACTCTAATAATTTTCCTCTTTTTTTTACCGCCTGCATCCGGTCGTCAGCCAAGCCTTTTGAAAAAAATGTCCATCCTCACCAACTGTCGGCAAATGAAAAATCTTCAACAAGAGTTTGTCTCTCCCATTCTGCTGACAGCCCATATGTTTGGTCCTAGATCTCCACTCCAGGGGTTTCTGCAGCTGTCAAAATGTCTTGGAGTCCAGGTGAAGCTGAGAAAATGAGAGATGAGAACATCTCAGCAGATGATGTGCTTTAATGTTGGCCCAAACTCAAGTCCAGATTCTCAACTGGTGTCTAATGCTCATTAGGGTGGAGGCTTGGATATAGTGTATAAATATACATGCAGATGTTTATTTGCTCTCTTTCGTTGGCAGGTTATCGTGAACAGATTGCGCCTTCTTAGCATTGACACGGAGGTGCTGACACACAGACAGATGGGTTGCTAGTTGCCCCTTGGTCTCCGTCTGATGGCGTCTACGAGGATGGATGGGCTTATTCTTAAGGTACAATTGGTCATCTCACAGCCTGCTGTGTATTTACTCAGTGATTTACTCACATCGATCCTGTTACTCCTGGTAAATAACTTCTAATCACGAGCACATGGTGTGCTTGTATTGGAAGTCAAATGAATAAATTCTGCTAGTGCATATAGTTAACAAGGACGGCACTACGAGCACACAATTCTTTGGCCATTTCAGCAGAGTATGTTAGTAAAAAAACAGCATGTTGGAATGCTTACGCCTTTGCCACATGTCACAGCTGTTCACTGGTGATGCCAGTTATAATCTACAAAAAGTAGAAGCAAGCAGCTTTTTGAGGACGCTACTTTGCATTTCTGAGCTGCACTATGATGCAGCCAGACTGTGTGTATGGGTGTGTGTCTTTCCGTGTGTGTGTGTGTAATGTCGGTCGGTCGGTCTGTCTGTCTGTCTGTCTTGCAAGCTGCTGTGCCAAGCCAAAGAAGGAGTCAGGAACAGTTCCACAGATCTAGGCATTAAACTAATGTGCTGGGATCAGGGGCCAGTGCCTCACAAGCTGTCTCTTTGGCTGAAGGCTATAATACGAATGGGCAGTGAGTGAGCACTGGCGCCCGAGATGGCACAGAAACCAAACACCTGCCGAAGTCCTGTTCCAGGCCCCATAAACACACATATTTCCATCTATCCAGTGTCTCCTCCGGTTGTGATTAGTGTGATCAACAATGGACCCAGGTGATGAGCTTAATGCGTCTCTTCCTTGGCCAGAAGGACCGTTGAAAACCCACGACTACTGGGATCATAATAATTGGTTGCACCATTATACTTTTAGCAAACATGGTGCTGCTAGTGAAATGTGCACCTGGCTCTATTTGTCTCTGATTTAGCACCCACTCATCACTGCTGGTAGAATTGATAATGTTCTGTGAGATGTTCAACAAAACTAGTCATTATTTCCAACTTAAACTTTTAACATAGCACTTGAATAAATGAATATCAGGAATTATGTATCCCCAGGAGTTTCCATCATTACAAAACAGATTTATTTTAAATAAAGCTTTGAGACTTTTACAGATATATTATTAACTAGATATTTTATCAGTAAGAATAACAGCTGCAGGAAGACTGGGACTTAATAACCTGATATGAAAGGAGCTTTATTTTTATGCCTAGTGATGAATTCCTCTTGACACACTCGCTGGTGGAGGAAGTTTTCTGTCGGCGCTCCAGAGTGAAGCCGCTTCTTCTGTTCAAGAGGATTTTTTTCAACTCCTTCAGTCATCTGTATGTCTCTCTAATTTCATTTCTGATATCTCTCTGGGCCAAACCAAAAGAGAAATGAAATGGAAAGAATGGATCTGTTGTCACTCTGCCATCAACTTCTAGCCCCTTGACACTAAGAATAAGGTAAAGAAAATGAAACCTAGATCCCTCTGAGACTTAAAGTACTGCTGCTTTTTGAGAGGATACAATGCACAGTTTATTTTGATTACTGACTGCAGTGTGAGCATGGTTAGGGAGAGCTTATATCTGGTGATGCCTGCTGTGTAGGATTTTGTTCTCCGGAAACTGTAGGTTGCTGCCTATTTCCGTCCTTGGTTCTCACCCACTTCAGACGCCACCAGATCCAGATTTTCAAAGCTGTGGCTCATAAGAGACTACATTTTCTCCTTGTCTGGCATTAGCAATTACCGCTGCTGTGGAAAGGTCAGGAGATGTTTTTAAAATGCGACCCAGGCCTTTCCCTGACTGCTCCACTGAAACGCTGTCAAACATTTATTGGGTATCAAATGAGACTTCCACAGGTAGTGCAAAGTACAGAGCCTTGACATTCTGACATTTTATTACCAAGGTTAAAGCTTGCCAGAAGACTTTCTCTGCATCTTTGGCCTGTGTCTCTTACACCATAATCCTTGGGGATTGATAATTTATATTGAATTTGAAATAGAACTGGTTATTTTAATAGGGTGAGATCAGTATGTGTACATAGAGCAGAAGCAAGAGCAGAAATTAACTGACTTAGCCTCTTTTTGTCCAACAGTAAATTATCATAAGTGGTGACAGATTTGACAGATATGGATATAATTACTTTGGTCTGTTTTAATGATAATAATTTTAAACATTTGGAGAGACAATACCATATTTAGCAAGTCAGAAATTTAATTGACTTTTTTCACAAGATGCTTAATTTACTCCGATGCTGATAATGGAGTTGTCAAATATATGCAATAAGCACATTACATGAAAATAATTACATAAAGTGTCTTAAACTCTGTTTTGTTACCAGATTAATCAGTCATGCATATTTGCAGACAAACGTATTCATATACTTAAGATAATATATAGTGTATTCTTTAGACAACCGTTGACTTTCTTATGTGAGCTTTTAATTGCTCTCCCAGAACAAATAAACCCTCAGGCTTATTCAAAGTTTAAACACTGTTCATTAACCTGAGTCTGAGCTATACGCAGCTCTTTCAGTAGACTTTGCGTACTCTCCTCCATTTTGATTGTAATGGTAAAATGGGAGCCCTAATGTGAACCTAATTCACTTCACCCCTCAGCAGTTTAGGTTTTGCCTCATCCATCTCACTTAGAAACTGCATAGCTAGCCAGATCCCCGCTGTATAGAGACATCAGGTTTATTACGCTGCCTAACACAAGGATGCTAAATTATTTATCTTATTTATCCACGGCATTGCAAATAACTGTTGGACACAGAGTTGTAGCATTCTAGTTATACTATATTCTGTCTACTATTCTGCAGTAGTGAATTGCGAAGGAGGGGCATGAATAATAAAGACAAATCGAAAACATTTTTTGAAAGGTCACGTCTGTGTATTTCAGATTTTTTTTTTCTCAATGTGGTTGCTTCGTGAATATCCATAAAGATACCGGAATAAATATAGTTGTCTTATTATTCAACCTGTCCTTTTTAGTAAATATAACAACTCCTAAATATTCATTGAAAAAGGTAGATGTCAGAACAAAACAGGCATTTTATTCTTTAAAGAACTAAAAATACCGAACAAGGGGGATAAAGACGTTAGTTTGATATTACAACATTTACAAATGAGACAAGGCACTGTTGATAGCAAGAAAATATGTATTCTGCTCCATGTGTAATTATACCCAATGCATGCTGGGATATAGATTTGCTCCAAGCTAAATGGAACACAAGATGGATAATGGCCTTTTGATGCATACATTTTCTTTTTGTCAAACACATGAGAAAGCACCAAATGCATCACACTGCAGAACCCTGTAGCCACGCCTTATAGGATAGTGCAGTTTTTCCTGCAATATCCATTCATCAAATTGCATATTTTTGTAGCATACGTAAACATATTTTTCCTTTCTATGAATTATTACATATGTTATGATTATGCTGTATTCATTTTTGTAATTAATAGACACGTTAAAGAGAAAGACTTGTACTGAACTGAATCATTTTCCCCTTTTTTTTGCTCTCTGTTTTCGCTGGGTTCGTGTTGAAGCGCTCTTTTTCTGTCTCCGTACTGTCCATGATTGATAAGAGCCCCAGAACAATTGGAGAGCCAAGGTGCATCATTTGTTTTGTTGATAAATTATGGATAACATTTCTGATAGGAGACAGTGGCCTTTACCATGAGACATGTGACAACCCTGTTCCCCTATACTACATCCATTATTTCTCCTATAGAATATCCACAAAAATGATAAAAAATCAACGAGAAGGGCAGCCATCATGCATCCAACACTTGAAAAAAAAAAAAAACAAGACATCAACTTCCTTTAGACTTTGCAGTTCACAGTTCAATGTGTTTGAAGCATGTGTGATGAGCAAAAAGGAAATCCACATTTTTGTAGTTTTATGATTTAACATCTTTCTTGTTATGGCTCTAACTTGTCTCAGTTCTCAGTTCAGTCTTGGCTGCTGCCCGTCTCCGTCGCAGTTCTCATCTTGCAACACTGGTGGTGCTGTAATTGGCTCATTTTTACACCTCCTTAAAAGTCAGCCCGAGCAGGCAGTGTTTGTAGCTACACACAGGGTTTTAACAAAGATAAATACACAAGCTCACTCATCCACCAATCTTTTATGAGATCTTTTTTGGGAAATGGATGCACAAGCAAGTGATGTGGATTAGTGTTTGGCAGGGCTTTATGTGTGTCTAGTGCAGTCTAGTGTACTTTTACAACCTAAAGAGCAATTTTTGTCTCGGAAAAACAGAAAGAAATGTGACTGGAGCCATGAAAAAAATATTTCAACTCATCTACATTTTACCATGAGGTAGCTGCTCTGCTGTAGCCTATTTGGGATTAATTTGCTATTTAACTTTAGATATCCATTACAATAATGAAACGACTGGTGCAAGAAAGAAAACATTCAAGATTTGTATAATTTTTATAATGTTTCCAAATGGGAGAAAAGGTGCCACTTTCATGTATAGTGACTTTTTATAAACTACAAACGAATGCAAATTGAGCATCATGTGTTGAATTTGGCAAGAAAATAATCCATTTTGGTTTTTATTCTGCCACAAATGATTGTATTCCGTGTAAAGCCTACATATTTCTGCAGATGGACAAAGTTAGAATAGATTTAAGCCTATAACAATGTTAAAAAAGTAATAACTCATTCAGTTCATTTCAAAATGTTCATGTTTTTTTTTACTATAGGAGCCATAGAGAGATACTTGTAGGTTGTAGACTAGTGTGTTGCACTAATTACATTCCCTCATTCAGAAAGATGTAAAAATGTGTAAATGCACATTAAATCATATGGAAGCTTCAACCTGTATATGTTAACAATTATGAAAGGTATGGATGAATAGTTGTGCAACATTTTTACACAATAAAAAACAACTTAAGCATGATTGTAGGTTATTGTGATACCATGAAACAAACAAAAAAAGGTTCCACAAACCAGAAGAGCATACAACTACGTACAAGGTAAACTATAATCAGGACTCCTGTGCAGAAAGTGGAAAAATAACACCTTGATTTAAAGTGTGAAAAAGAGCCACATCCCTCTGAAAGACATTCCACTCAAAAGTATTTTTGGACGTAACAGGGACAGATGTGTGCAATTTCAAAGCCTCAGTCAGCCGACACCCTCAGAAACAGGAGAGAGAGCTTTTTTTCCTGTCATCGTGTTCCTCGTATTTTTATCTGCCTCTCAGTGTGATTAATGCCAGCTAAAAGTCCCCCTGACCTCATGATAGATTTATGGACTTCATGATACAATAACTTAGTGTTTCTCTCTAAATTCATTTCCTTTACAATGATATTTGTCATTTACAGGATTCAACGTTTAGCCTTTTCCCTCCTACATAAATTGTTTGCTCCTAAGTTGATTGCCTCACATTCTCTTCTCAACGGGATGTGTAGTAAGTAGTGCTGTAAAAGTACTCTGGTGTCATCTCTACTGCTAAAGCACAATCACTAGAAAAGCTTGTGAAATAAGAGGATAAGAACCATTTTTCTTTGACACAGTTTGGTTTATAGTGTATTTTCTTATTCTTATAGATATACCAAGCGGCATCAGTCAGTCAAAACTTAGTAATAATAATTAATTCATTAAAAATAGTTACTGGCTTGTTCACAGATATGTAGTATTTTAACACTCGAACCTCCAATGAGTCAAAAGTAACTCACAGATGGTTTTTTTTCAGTTGTGCTCCGCTATGTTTTAATAAATTATCTACATTTATTAAAGCATTGTAGCCTGTTTTTTAGCCCTTTTTTTTAACTGTGCTGTGACATTCCCTGTTGTTAAACATTGTGAGCATAAATCCAAATTTAAAAACACGGGTTTTCATATTTATAACCTCCAATAGGTAAAATTGATTCCAATAGAAATCCATTTTTGTAGACTATTTATGCTTAAATAGTTTTAAGCATTTGTTCTATGTCATTTGAAAAACATGTCAAGTCATTTATAACAATTTACAATAGATAAGAGACCTGTGAACCAAATAAATATTTAAATATTTTCTTCTAAAACCCCATTTTCAGTAGGATCGTAGACAGATTTGTACTGATGACCGTGGAAAACAACTAGCTTGGTGGTCCGTCCGTCCGTCCGTCCGTCCGTCCGTCCGTCCATCCATCCAGTATTGTAGTTTGAGTTTAGCAGTTGTCTGACAATTTATTTACAATGACAAAATAAAATGCTCTTTTACATAGAACAGTAAATTCATTACAGCAGGGAAGCAATAAAAAGTGTAGGCATGAAAAAAAAACAAAACATAAATAGATAAAACAGATAAAGGTCATTCTCATCAGTGGTTATGGGGTATAACTGTAGGTGGACATAACATACAGTCACCCATTGTGTTTTAAACTATCATTATCAAGCCTCAACTTTAGATTTCCTATCTTCATCTTGGCTTTTTGGAAACAGAAATTAGCATTTTTAAATAAAGTTAATTCAAATATCCAAAGTTAATGCTGCAGGTAGTTTACTGACATGGTAAAAAAAAAGCTAAATTTATGAAACTATTTGAATCATAAAATCATTTGGCAGTGTGTAACTTATGAACGCATTATTTTAGAGTTCTCTGTCAGAAAAATAAAACGCATATTTTTCAACAAATCTGAGGTGAAAGTCTAGTGAGCTGCGAATCACCC
>JAPTYQ010000028.1:9041642-9070666 GCA_029814465.1 Ostorhinchus cyanosoma | reverse complement strand
TACACTCCAAATAAATCAAAAAGTTGTAATAGTAAAATAAGACTTCTTTTTATTTTATGACACTGAAGGTATTCATATGTATACTCAACACAATAATGACAAATTTCATCGTTTTCTTTAGTTTTGTTCTGTCATTTATTTGTAGTTCTATAAATGCACTGAAACTTTGATTTCGGTAAAACACAGGATATATTTTAGCTCCAGACAGATTTCCTTTTCTGTTTCTGTCCTATAATGGCTCTTTAGATAGCAAAGGTTGCTGACACATGATCTAGGGCTAAAATATGAAGCCAACACAGAAGTGCCAAAACCTGCCGTTCCATAAATGGCCACATGAAGTCGGCTCCAAATGTGACTTATGGTTCATTCCAAAGTGATGGGAGGAAGAATGTGTCTCACTTGGATGTTGAACGTAAACAACAAATATGGAGGACTGCAGATCTAAGCTCCTATTTGCTTTCTTAAAAGACATTTTGACTGTCGACAGTACGCTATTCTCATAAATGCAAACAAGATGGAAGGGGCAAAAATGATGGATGAGATGATTATAAATTATGACGTTTTTTTCATTGTGAACTTGCACGCTTTGCGCCACCATTGTTGTGTTGACGTCACGTTGTAGTTCGCGTTGAGGTCGGGGTACTTCGATCTGGCCCCACTTTGCAACTAGGACCCCTGGCTTCAACAGACGTTCCAATTCATTTTACCTGGTTGGATGTCGGAAAACGTCCCACCCCCCCAGCACTTTGGAACGCACCATTAGTCCCCACATGTGGTGGCATTTAACATGACAGTGATGGCTGGAGTGGGTGGTGTTTTTGGTAAGTTAGCTTGATGAGTCTTACCTCTCACCTTTCACATCTCCACCCTTTTATGCAAATAATGGCATTTACGTTTCCAAAAAAAAAACTAAATGGCAACAGACAAAAAGCCATTTCCATGAAACAATGAGAGTCATTATAGAGGTTTTGTCTACTTTTTTTTATGTAGCTTGATTTTCCTCTAAAACAGACATCAAATGCTTTGATGACATCATGCTAATACTGTCGACTCTAACACTGACTGAAAAAACCCCCCAAAAAACTATCAGATGTTCCTTTGTTCTTTCTAGTTATATCTGTTTGGTGCAGATGATATAACAAATACTAATGTTACTTTCGGAAAGACAGATGTGAATCCTTCCTTATGCATATGCCATCTGTGTCTCCAGGAGTGTGTCAAACGTGTTTTTCAATCTGCTTTGTTGTACCTCACATTCTGGCCTCATCTGGGCCATTGTTTCATCAGGGGGTTTAAGTAACTTTGTTATTTTCAGCTGACTCTGCATACTGTAGGTCAGCTGTCTCTACTGAGCCCCATTCCGGAGACTTTTGCTCCCCAGTGTCCCCCGCAGCCAAACAGCCACACTAGACGTCAGGCCCATATAACTTCCGTGCCTGACAACTCACAGAGACATCTTTGTAATTTAAGACGTAATTCCCTTTTCCTGGGAGCTGTATAAAATCTATATTGCAACCATAAACAATCCAGGCTTTCCTGTGAGCCTCCCCATCCACCTTTTTATGTATGCAGAGAGATATTGTTGGAGATGTGCAATAGCAAGCAGTTCTGTTTCCTGAAAGGCCAAGCAGCAGTAAAATGGAATGAGGCCATGTCCCTGGTCATCCTGCTGGAGCTCGTTTTTACCCTTTCTTTAGTCTATCCTCCTTTTTGGACTGTGATGTAAATCTTCATTTCCTACACTTTACAACCTGACGGGGCCATATGGAGATATACTGTACGTACTTTTCTACTGTCTGAGTTTAGAAATGTATCTCCGTGGCACTGAGATACTCCTTCCTTTGTTGAATTGCAGGATGCCCATATTTTTGACAGAGCCTGCTGCTTTTCACCATTGAGAATGTTTAAGTTCAGAGTGTAATACATACGGTAATGGTTAGGGTCCTCATTATTTCACTGTGTCATTGCCTCTCTTGCTGAAACACGGTGCTTCCATTTTAGAGCAGCGGATACTGATTCATGACAAATAAGTGAAATAATCATCATTATATTTTCTGATTATTTATTATTTGCCTGACAGAATGTCAAAAGCACTGAATTTCAATTTTGTATTTCTCTGCAGTGAGGCTAATTATGCATGTCTAAGTCTCCAGCTACCGTAACAATTTTTGCTTATGGGGCTGCTCATTGTGGCAGTTCCATGTGTCTGCTGCTGCAGGGGCTCCAGGCATTATTCCACTTCAGCCTGACACCAGTGTCTCTTCCAATTCCATCTCATTGCATTAGTCATTAAGCTAGGCACTGACACCACCCATCATATCATTGCCTTAATCACATCTGAGCTCCACTGTGTCCATATGACCATATCATTAACACAGACTTCCATCCCTTCACTCCCCCTCCTTCCCTCTGTACCCCTTCCATGCTCACTCTTTACTTTCTGTCACAAGATCGCCACAGATGTGACCCGGCGTTTCATCCATCACATACCGTTGTCCAGGTATCTGTGCTGTGACAAATGACATTCTTTTGCAATGATTTATCCAGTTATTATTTCCACCACCTCATATGCAAAATTATTCATCCTCGGGGCAGGATCGTGGGTGGTGGTGGGGGTTAACTAACAGTGATTGAGTGCAATGTGGGTTCCCAACCTTGTGCAGAATGAAAAAATGAAAAAAAAAAGTCTTCCCATGCTACCATTAGCTATCTGACAGAGCAGGGACATATGGTATTGGTGAGATTTCTGTATCTCCTGTTTCCTGGGGTGATGATGAGGCAACTCTGTCCGGCTACACTGATTATTGAAAGGTGTGTGTGTGTGTGTATCTATGTGTGTGTGTGCGACAGTCTGTATGAACTTTGCAGAGCTGGTGATTACAGACACCCAGTCACAAGCCTAATAGGTGAGACCCTGTACCATCAGCAACCCCGGATACTGGAAAACATGCACACACAGTTATGCTTGCAGATACACAAACAGAACATCACATATATAGAGACAAAAATATGTAAAAAAAAATATTTGCCCATTGGTAATTCTTTTCTCTTTTCTCTCAAAACTGCAAAATGGTGAATCAATAATGAATTTGTCAATGTGGAAGGCTGCAGTGAAACTTTCATTTAGATAAAAATGCTTAACCATGCCTGCAGTTTTTTTTTGTTTTTTTTTACTATATAGACCTTGGTATACAGAGCGTCAGCCCATCCATCTTTTTTTTTTTTTTTCATTTTGCCAGGGCTTTCCTGCTCTGAATAAGTGATTGTAATATATGAATTGACAAATCTAATTCATAGTATTCTCCGTCTATGGTGTACTGAAATTTACAGTTTTATTTGCTGCCCATAACAGCATTTACCTCTTTGAAGCGGTTGTAGCTCTAACTATTTTTAGCCCTGAGTAAAATCTTGCAGGGGGCATCATTTCTGGACATGAATGCATAAAACGTTCATTGGTCGGCTGACTTCATATATATACATACTAACCTCATAAAAGTGACAGGGGGCAAAGTATAATTTTATTTGGTCATCTGCTCATAACCTATTCATAGTTGAATTTAACATACAGTTACACAGTTATTCCTGTTAACATACGTAGCTATATCATGCTTTGATACCATAGAATGGGTCTCACCTTATTGTCTTATGGATATACTTTATGAATGTTTCCAACAATTTCTTGTCTCTTTCATCTTCAGAGCAAAATTATGGTAAAAAAAAAAAAATCTTTCCAAAGACGGATTGCATGATGGATTAAATGCACAGAAGCCATGACATTTTATCATCCCAGTGCAACAGAGGTCATTGTGTGGAACTGTTCGCATGCACACCTCTCTCTTATTGAAATGAGTTGTGTTGTGACTCGAGGGACTTTGAGATAAGCAAGAGAGTTATTTAGGGGATATTCTGTGAACTTTCATTGATTTATCTTTAAACTTTCCCGTGGCTCATGGAAATGAAAATCACATCATTCAGTCTGATTTTTTTATTTTTTTTTTTAACCCTGTACTGTTCAGCAATTTGGCCTCCGATCTCAGTCTGAATTGAATGCACTCAAATTCATTGTATTTCATTGGCCACTTTTAGCTCAATATGATCTCAAGTGGGCCAGACAGACCAGTAAAACAATGAAAATTAAAATATTTACATCTACAAATGTGAATAACATGAAGAACCTGAAATTTCTTAAGAAAATAAGGGCAGTTTTAACAATATTATGCCTCAGTTTATCATTTACAGTAGATCGACAAAGGCACAAGACATTTAATAACAGGCTGAATACTGTTAAAATGCACTTCTTTTAAGATATTTCAGGCGATTCATATTTTTCTGGTTATTCCCATTTTTGGTTAAATGATAGTTTGTCATTGTAAACATTTTCATGTAATTTTACCTTTTTTTTTTAAAACACCAAAACAAAGAGAAATATTTGCTGTTTTCATTATTTATTTAGTTACCCATGGGGACCTCTGATACAATTCATTTCTTTACTTTCTTGGTAAATTTCACTGGCATTTTCAGTTGAATAACCTCTCAGCTGGCATCTCTGTGTCTGCACATGAAATTTGACACCTTGGCAACGTGGCCCTATTGTTTATATGTTGCTAGGTAACCACTTCAATTGTGTGATTCTGGGAAAGACTATTGTAAGGCTTCTAGAATTACTAATATCTCACAAAATATTGGTACTATCAACTTGCTGTTTTTGCTCGTCTCTTCCTTGACCGAAAATACATAAGGACCAAACTATAACAGTCAGCTCTTTCAGGATTTTGTGTGATTCCTAAGACACACAAACATACAGACAGTGCCCACTTCTCTTTTATTATATAAGATCATGATAGTATTTTACTGATCTGACTGGTCCACTTTAGATCATATTGGTCTGTATGAGGAAGCTGAACTAAAATGATTTTGACACCCTTGATTCTTAATATCTTCAGTGTAATTTTTGCATTTCACAAGTTTATCCCATGGGCCTGGATCACAACGTTTGTCAGGCTGGTTTTGGCCTGTGTGCCATGCATTTGACACCTGTGCACTAGATTTTCTACTATTTGGATTGGTTTCCCAATACAGACTTGGGAAATCCAAAGTCTGTTATTTGTAGTCCATTGTTAAGTGAAAACTAGCCCATGTGCTGCGGGGGCCTACAGTGTCTATGACAACAGGGATCTTGGCATCTCCTCAGGTTATAGTGGATTAACCCTATCTGTAATATGTCCTATTTTGAGGCATGAATGATGACTGTCAACCCGAGGTCCTCTGGAGACACTGCAGTCTGCTGCAGTCAGAGATTTATATGGAATTAACACAGTAGGAGCTGATGTTAAATGACAGCTGCTGAGGCCCACCAGGGACCCACCTTAGCAGGATAAAGGTATTTCAGCACACTTTTTTTCCAGTGTGTGTTATTCGCTGTAATGAGCTTTTCCTGGCCACTCAGGTCCTAGGAGAGATACGAGATCTCCTGTTGGCTCTCCTCACCATCCTGACATAATATCACCGCAGAATCAAATATAATTACAGGAACATGTCGGCACCATCTGCAGTATAGCACCATTATTCTAACTAATGTTTTCGTTGTCGATTAGTCTGTTAGCTATTACCAATTTAGTAATTTGCAAATATGGTCTATGTAACATCAGACGTTAGATAGCAATTTAACTACCTTCTTTTTTCTCTGAAGGCACTCAACAACCACAGGTAATGGCCCTTTTCAAATGACTAGTCAAAGAATAATCACTGAAGAGAAAGCATGTAACAGTCTAAGTAAAAATAAATAAAACACATGAATCACTTGGAAATCCTAATTTTTTCACCCGTCATGAGTGGCATTTTTATTTTATTTCCTCCTATGTAACATCATTCACAATGTGCACTTTAAATCTTAGATACACTCAAAGTTCAGCTCATTTTCATTTTCCCTTTTTTTTGCAGTTGTATCAAGAAAAGTGTGTGAGATACAGATGAAAGAGAAACGTGATACCTCCACCTTAAAAAATGTGCTCTTCATTCATGTGAATTGGCAGAATTATACAGTCTGTCTTCTGAATAGTACATAATATTGGTAACCCTATTGTTACCTCGAAGAGTATTAAAGAATTCTTTGTCTTGAATCTGCTGGTTTAATTAAAATATGGCTGTTATGACTCTGTAAGTCATGCTAAGTGGAAGCCATCTTTGCTGTTTTGACTTCTTTTTTGACTGTCTCGACTTATTTTGAATAATGAATAATTCTAATTTAGGATAGAATTTAATAGGTCGATTTAACCAAAAGTTTGCTCTGGACTTTTTATTTCATGTGCCGTTGTCTCTAGTACCATATTCTTAACTCAAGCGTCATAGGTGACAGCTGACAATCCAGCGTGAAGTCCAGTCTGAGTTAGTGTAGAAACATGGAAATGTAATATGGTGGACTCGATGGAGGTGAACCACTCTATCTGCAGACTCATTCTTTTGCATCATTCTTGAAAAATATTATTCTGAATATGACATTCCCTTTAAATCTTAAACTGTGGACATAAGCCTTTTAAAGCAGCAGTGTTTTTTTTTTAGCATCACTAGGCAAAAAAAAAATCATATCTACTTTTCAGCATATTTTAATTCTAGTCAGCATGGGACTAATGCATCTATTTAGTGCCTGTGTTTTCAGACTGAAGAAATATACCCTGTGATGCAGACTTTGGCTAATCACAGCCGTTTACAGACACTTAGGGGAGTTTAATACATGACCAACAGCTGTTATTACTGATCACTCATCAGATTCTATCAAAACGTGACCATGATGAGATTCTACTGTTCTCCTGCAAGGAAGCATGGAAAAGAGGCTTCAGATTTCCATTATAACAGCATTATACAGCATAAGATCATCTGTATTTATAGTTAGTTTTTAATATGGACTAAAAATAGAGAGGTGTAGAAGGGAGGTTTGTACTGATTCTGGTCTTTGCAGTCTTACCTGTAAATAATGAAGGGTAAATGAACTGTGATCTTATAAACAGGCAAAAAAAAAAAAAAAAAAAAGTTAGTGTTATACCTGAGAAAGACAAACCTGTTTATAACATGTATTAATGTAAATATGTAAGTAATATTCCCAAAAGTATTGATGTTTTTTAGGTTAGTCTTGTCACTACCTACAGTGCAAATATTTTTGGAGGCAAGGTCATAACACAATAACATCAACACATATAATTTCCTTTTTTTTTTTTTTTACCCCGTCCCCAAAGGGAAGGCAAGGGGTTTTGTTTTTGTTTTCATTTGTCACCTCCACCAAGGAGGTTATGTTTTCATCAGGGTTTGTTTGTTTGTCTGTTATTAAGATAACTCCAAAAATTATGGACAGATTTTTATGAAAATTTCAGGATATGTTGATACTGGTACAAGGAACAAATGATGAAATTGTGGTGGTGATTTGAGATTTGAACCCTAACCCTTGGTGAAGGTTTGTGCTCTCTGAGTGCTTTTCTAGTTTGTTTCTTTGTTTGTTTTTTAACACTCTAGTAGTAAAACTATTGATTGAATTCATACCAAATTCAGTTTATAGATTGCAAGTGACCCAGAATAGATGTCATTACATTTTGGGAACAGTAGGTCAAAGTTCCAATTTTATGAATTTTAAAATGTTTTTTTTTTTTTTTTCCCATTCAATTATAATGGGCGAAATTTCATATGCCTATAGCTGCAAAACTATTGGATGAATTCATACCCAATTTGGTTTTCTAGATTGCCGGTCACCTTTAATAGATGTGGTTAGATTTTGGGAAAAGTTGGTCAATTTTTTTTCTTTTTTAATGAATTTTTAAAATCTTTTTTCTCCCATTTTCTTATAATGGGCGAAATTTCAAATGTCTATAAAACCATCATTTTTGTTTCAGTTTACTTCAGACTTGTCGCATATATGGAGGCATTTGATATGCTGACATCACCACATACACAGACATGATGAGATCAGCTGGACTGATGCCAAAATAAGCTACAATAGGTGGAGGGCCGGGGGTTGTTGTGCCTGGTACCACTTGTTTTGTCTTCTTTAAAGTAAAAAAGGAACATATAACTTTCTTAAGTGCCTATGGTTATGTCTTTCTGTAGGACTTACATCCTTTGCATCTCTATTATTAGGTCATCTTAAACAAACGTCTATTTCTTTATTTTAAAGTTAGAGTTGTTGTTCTTTTCAGAGTTTCCTTGTGTTTTTTTTCTGAAGCACTGCTCTTTTTAAAGCCATTCACTTCAGGTCCTCAAGCTATCTGACATCAGAGTCTGACAGACATTGTTCATCAGGTGTGTTCATTGCTCATAACCCAGAAAATAAAGTAATTTCATCTCCTTCTAAGGAAGCTTCCTTTCACCTGTGGGCTGCAGACTTTTCCACAGACACTAATTACACATCTGGCTCAGAGCGAAACAACACCAGGTATAAGAAACATAAGGTCAAACCATACTTTCAGTGTCTATTTTTTTCTCTGTAGGTTTTTTCCACTGCTTTCATGACACTGAATTCCTTCCCATCCTCAGTGTGTGATGTTGCTGATTCTGTGTATTTCCAAAAAAATATGATAAGTTAAATAATTTATGATTCAAACATGGTCTTTACAAATACTTTTGTTTGGGTAAAGTCTGTATTTCCTCAATAAATCTATTATGTAGTATACAAGGTAAATGTCAGAGCGAATGCTAATGACTACAGTGGCTGAAATCTGCTTTATTTTAATAAAAAAAAATCATGTACTGAAAGTCACAACAAGACCTGTGACATTAAATTACCTTTTTAAATTATAACATCCAAGCAAAACAGAGCTGGTTCACATTTCACAAAAAATAAAACAAAACTTACCGACTCTGAACTAACCAGGCATATGTCCAGTAAATGTAAGTTCTAAATTCAATGACCCCAATGCAAGTGGCAGGTCTGTCCTATTAAAAGGTCTCTCCTCCCTGTCTTTGTCTCTGTGTAAACAGATCTTTAAAAGGCGGACGGTCTCCCTGGCCTATGCTACTTTATCCACAAAGTTACAGTTATCTGGAGAAGATGACCCCATGGTATTGATTCCTTATTTGCACACATACACACACCTGCTTTGACTGTCACCCTCCCATTGGCTTTCCAAAAGGTTATTTCCGCTGATCTCATGAGGGTTATGAGCAGGCGTATTGATATCCACATCAGGGAATTGGCTCTTTGCATGTACACCACTGATCAGAGGGAAACAATCTCCATCTTACTCACAATAATAATGATGTATAAAGCCATCTGGGCAAATTGAAGCCCCATTTTCCCACACAACCTTGCTATTTCTTGTCACTTAGCAGAAGCCTGACTGTGTCAAATCAATGTCAAATTTAAATGTTAATAGAATCTTAAATTATTCACCATGCAGTTTAGCCCATTTGACCTGTTCCCTGGCTCCAAATGACTGGCCCATATAAATATATGATGGAGAAAAAAAGGGTCTGGCCAAATTCCAAGGTGTGTTCAGTGGCAGAAATATAGAATTTAATTGTAGAACATTTCCATACTCTTCAATTGTGATGATAATGATAATAATATTTGTAAAATTGCATTAAATTGCTATTGTAAAGAGATGTCAGGAAGGGAGGCAGTGAGAATTAGTATGAAAATGATGAAAGCACAGTTTTAATGAGTTGGTCTAGTGATGATGGCTGATTTAAGGATGAAGTTGACTGCTTGAAGTTCAGATTCAGTAATAAACAACTACTTGACATTGTCACGAGAAGCATGAAGCCACTGTGTGATCATTTCTAAGTGGTAATGTGCCTTAAACTTTCTTTGAGGCATGCAATGACAGAGCTTCAGGGCAGATAGCACATTTTCACATGTCACTGTCAGAACCTTCATTGAAACCACAGAGGCTTATACAGTAAATCCCAAAATCACAGCGTCCTTTTGATGAGTGCTCTAATAATTGCAGTGCTCGTTCCATATTCCAGAGCTTCATCTGCATGTTACTCAAAAGCGGTAAGTCACAGAGTACGTAAAATCGAAAGTTCAGGCTAATAAACTGCAAAACATTCCAGTGGATTCAACAGTATAAAGTACTGGGAAAAACAGGGGGTGGCAATGAATATAACATTAAGCCTATAAAACCTTTTGTATCATATTTGCTACGTCAGGTTCTGAGACCGTTATGTAACAAATAAGATCAATACTTTCCTTAAAAACTTGTATATGATCCAATACTTATTTTATGTCATCTGGTGGATTATCATCCCACTATAGCCAGTGGAAAGGCTTTTTTTGTCTGCTCTTTTCAATGATTCAACAGATATTTTATAGGAAATCTATCGTAATTTTCTAAAAATTACATTAAGAAGAACATTTATATTGTTATTCTGTTGAAAATGTAAAAATATTGGAAAAATATGGAAATTATATTACCATTCAAGGCAAATTAAAAGGCTATAGACAATTTTATGTAAAAATAAAAAGAAAGAAAAAAAAAAAGTATTTTTGTATCTAAAGTTACTGTTGTTGCCCAATGTATCAAATATGATACAAAATGATATCTTAAACAGAATGATGTAGGAACATTTTTTGTTTAGATTATGTTAAAAAGACTAATAAACATTTCAATTCCAAAAAAATACAATTTTATGGCTAGTTTTTAATGGGTCAGATGTTACAGGGTAATGAAATGGGGTATTTTTACCAGGATTAAAAGTCAAAGGAAAGAGTTTGTGTAAGATCTTTACTCTTCCACACACTGGTTATAGGATATCAATACGTGGTGCAATAACTTAAAGAACCTCTTATTTACTTCATTCACTGTCCTTGTAGGTTTGCATATTTTATTTAACCCATAAAGACCCAAACATCCAAAAGCAACTACTGATCTAAAATGTTTAAAATCTGTTAAACCATTAATTTAAATCAATACATGTGAATAATTGGTGTAAAATGTAGTAAATCCTCTTTTCATTGTTATCAGATATGACCGTAGTTACCGTGGAAACACTGTCATCTTCTACAGCACTGATTCACCAGTAAAACTCATGGAGTTGGATCAATGACCATAGATAGAAATGTATGGTTTATATTCAGATAATGAGAGATTTTGCAGAAAATCTTTTTTTTCCTTCAGTTTTCTGTATTTTTTTTTTATATCATAACCCTCAACTTTACTCTTTACTTATGAACATCTACATGATTAGTAACTTGAATGTAGGAAAATACCTGATTTTTACAGAAAAAAAGCATAAAATACAGACGATAGTGTTACAATAAATGATGAAAAGACCCTTAAGGACGGTTAAACATAAAGAAAAATTAATTTGGGAACTGTCACAAATGTCACACTGGGTCTTTATGGGTTAACCTTTTTTTTTTTTTTTTTAACCAGGTTGGTCCTATTGAGATGAGGGATCTCTTTTTAAGTGAGACCTGACCGAGACAGCAACAATACTGTCACATAATTTACAGTTTTACAATAATAAAAGCATAAAAGCAAACATAGAAAAAAAATCTATACAACCAGTCAAAACATTTACAGACCAGCAGTCTTGATTCCAGAGTTTTAACGCCTCTTTAAAATCAGTCAAAGGAATCAGTGTTTGTAGACGGAGCTCAGACTGAAGCTTGTTTAGACGCTGGAAACCTAATGCTGTCCTTGTCTTTGGAACAAACAGTTTCAAAGTGTGTAACTACCAGAAGATTTCCTACCAGAGTGATCCAACCTAGAGCCAACACCAGAGTAACTCTACACTTCAGACAGACAGAGTATAATGTCAGCACTTTATGAAACATTAGGGTTGAAAAGGTTGAGAAACCTCTCAGAGGAGGAAGTCATGATGAAAAGTGCCTCCAGAGGGAAACATTTTAGATCTACTTGCTCAATACTTTGTCGCCAAATGGGCTGAATGAAGAATCGGGCATTAGGGTCTTTCTGGGATTTTTTATTTTTTTTATTGTTTTTTTTTTTCATTCCTGCCACATATTGATTACACTGTGTAAGGAGTGTGCAACTTTAACCTATCAACCTTATTTTCCCTGAATATTTATATTGTTTGCACTAGTTTTTATATCGATGATGATGATGATGATGATGAAGATGATGATGTAGATGACAGTGATCCCCCTAAATGGTCGTTGCTCTTTCAACTTGGCTGAGTCTCACCAGGTTGGTTCGGTCTGAAAACTATAAATGTGATGTCTTTTCTCAGTAAAACCATTTTCTTGATAAATGCTCTGTAGTTCGAAATTATTGCCTAATACATTTTTTAGGGCAGATTCTTCATCTTTTTTGCTTTAGGTTATAGTGATACCCGGCACCTGGCCCAATTATTGTTGGATATGCACACAACTACCCTGTTTAAAGTGGGCAACGCGACATCATTTCACAACATAATTTATTACTGTAAAGGTAGAAAGAGCTGAAATGTTCACAGACGCACCAAGAAATCATTTATCACATTTATTAGTCTGAAATATTTCGTTTGCAATTCAGCCGAGAGCTTTCCAAATAAACACAGAGAAGGAAGTCAGAGAAAGTCGGCCTGTAATGGCGGCGGCAGAGCGGCAGATTCTGATATGTTCCAGATGTTTTATGATTGGACATAATGGCCTTCTTGAAATGGCAACTAAGGCTGTAGCCTGAAACTATTAAACTGTCCATTTTCACCCATTTGAGAACGATGTACAGCCCCAGAGAATGCTTAACATCTATCATGTAGTAAGAGGGCTGCATACCATATGTAACATCGACTCTTTCTCAGATTCCTGATGTTAGAAAATGACAGAAATGGTCGTGGTAAATGGCAGTCGTCATTATTCTTACATCCATCTGTTCACATCACATAATCACATCCATTGCCAGGGCCTCCAACAATAACACACAGAAAACCACCTGCTCACTCTGGTGCTGTAGGCATGTACTAAGGGAGAAAAGATAGAAGTTTTACTATTTGACCATGATGGCAGACTTACTAGTGTTTGTCTTGAATCCCTTAACAGCTTTATTCCACAGGGCTAAACCATCGCACCAGTGATGAGCTTTTAACTGATGTTCCACTGAGATGCAAACAAACAATGACAAGTCTTTTGTAATTCATCAAACCTGTGCTTTGACTTATGGTATCTTTCAACCAGCTGGTCTGAAAGCCCACTGCACGTCTGTGACTTTTTTTTTTTGTACTAAGACAGGCTGTGTCTCTGTTGTATTTGCCTTGACCTTGACATTTTCCTAGTGTTCCATATGCATGCTTTTATGAAACCACATGCCACTCTTAATGCAGTTGGTGTGCTGTCGTGTCAATTTGACGCTTTAAAATGTGTGACAAGCTTTGAAAACAACAAAGCCTCCGTACTTCAATCAAGGAAATAAAACGCACACAAAGACAGACGTGTACACACAAGCATCTACACGCTAATACACGCATGTGAAGATACACATAGGAAATATGAAAACACAGAGGGCTGGGCTGTCAAAAACACACACACACACATAATTTGCTGAATGAGACAACTAAACAATAGCCCATGTGCGGTGATTTATTTTTTTTTTCCCCCTGCAGTCATAGCCAGACAAAACCCAACAGCGAATGGACAAATATTAGTTTTCTTCATCTCCTTTGGTACATAACTGGAGGGGTTCACATTCCCTCCCCCTTCTTTTACCCCCAAATTGCTCCCGTACTCATTACCTCTGCAGGATTGATGTTTTCTTTTCATAAAGCACCAAGCTGATATCCCATGGATTTGGAATTAATAAAATATGAAGGACATTAATATTCCCAGCATTCACATTTTGCTATTATTGCGGAGGGGCCGCTGAAGCCCCTGGCTTGCCCAGCCTGTCAATCACCCTCCAGGTATGCTGCTGCCTCTCTGCCCCAGTCAGGCTGGAGGTGAGCACCGCTGACAGACTTCAAGCGGCTCCCTCAAGGGCATTAAAGGGCAGGTTATGACACAGACAGTGCTTGTCTCTGCATTTAGGACCTCCTTGTGTTAATGTAGACTGTGTTCAGGGGACAGCGAATCAACCTCCCCATATGATGTTTTTGTCTTTGATGAGTTCCGTTAGTGTGATCTGTGTCATATGTGACAACACTGACCTTCTTGTTTCCAAATGGAGACCAGCAATGTCACATGACAGGTAATAAAATCTATAATAGATGGAGCTTCTGCTAAGACCGTTGTAGCATTAGTTTGTATATGGAGCATATAGTGTAGGAAGAACCGAATTCAATTACTATAATTATTTTTTCACGGAATAATAAAGTAATAAAACAATAACACAAAAGGTACCAGTGGATCAATAAATGCAATTTGAGTAAACATTTTACCACAGGACCTTTTGTTTTATTTATTAATTTTTTTTCATTTCACTTGATATGAATCTAATCTTCTGGTGGCATTGTACAAAACATGTTTGTTATTTCACTCTCTTAATAAAGCCTCGGCGAGGATGGTTTTCTCACTATCCATAAATACAATTTGAAAGAATTAAGATGAATATATGAATATATGGAGCAAACAAAAAGGCTGCATTTAACAATGTTTCACGGGGGAACATACACCAGGGGGATGTGAGATGGATTTTCATGTGCGTCCGAGGTATTACATTACACTGCTTCTACCTTTTCTACTTAAATTCTTACACGGCAGTATTTTGTGTACTTATTGTTTATCTCTGTTTTTTGTTTTCAGCGGGATAGAGGGAACTAAAGAGCATCCAGGGAGAACTAGACATGGACATATAGCACAGGCTGATTGTCTAATGTTCCTTTCTCTCTGATTGTGGAATAGGTTGTCCGGTGCTGTGGCTCTAGGTGGGTTTGTCTGACAGTCTTTAAACATGACAGATAAGAGAGAATAATTAATTTATCAGAGCAGGCCAGGCTTTAATCCCTGGTGTCCTGGTGATAAGGGAAGGTTTCTTCTCCCCTGATCCCTCTGCCGATAGGGGCTTTTTCCTTGGCGGTTTCCCGTTAATAAGCCTGTCAAAGAGGCACACGACTCTGGGCTCCGTCCCGTACAGGTTATCTCGCTGCCACACGTTCCCATCTCCTTCCTGACAGCAGACAGCAACTGGGTCGCTGGGCCTTTGAAACCCTGGGAGAGCAGGGCCTGTGGGCGTCTCTCTGAGGCGGCCCTGTCATTTAAACCAGCTAATTCAAACATCAGGTGGGTATGAACCCACAGGAGACGCAGAAGAAAAGATAACACCGTCCAAAAACATCCAATGGACAGCACTCACATAGAACCTGAACTTTAATAATTCTCTTTTAAGACAAAAAAAAAAAAAAATCTGGGTGCGTTTCTCTCTCTTTTTTACTTCTTACCTGTCAATTTCTTTCACTTTGTGGAAATGAGTTCTGTGTTGTGAAGATGTGCGGACTCTTTGCAACCTGAATAGAACTATACGTCTGGATGGAGGCTTGAGAAGGTGTGTGATGAAGTTGTTTTTGGAGAAAATATGGCAGTGGTTTAGAATACAAAGCATATTCGTGTTACAGTAAGTACAGTCTGAACGCCTCAAAAGTGTTGGTTTGTGAACACTTTGTACTGATACATTAAATGAGATTCTTCCACAATCCTATTCGAAACTCAGTCTTACTGTAAATACACCACATTAAAGATTCAACAATGATAGTGGCCTGTTTAGTCATTAATTTGGAGGTGGAGTGGCCCGGAGAATAAGTGAAGAGGACGGCGTGTATCTCAGGAGAGCAGCAGAATGTCTGTTAAGTAGCATTGTGCATGGTGGCCTTCACCGCGCTCTGGTCTTTCATCATTTCCCTAAAGCCTCACCTATTTTGCAGGCTGACTGCATGCATTATCATATTTTATGTGGGTCGTGAAGTTGCACTGCTCAAGAGAATTTATCTGCATTCCATGTGTGTGTTTTCCACTTGCACATGTACACTATGCATAACAATGTTCTGGTACAGGCACAACGTACACACTCATCATCTTTTCTCATGGAACTTTAAACTACACAGCTGCTGGAAACTACCTTCTCAAAACCAAATTAACAGAATATTCAGATCTTAACACTCAAAGACCTAAACAGCCGCCAGCAGCCAAAAGAATCTACTGATCTAAAATGTTTAATAACTTTCCAACCACTAATCCTCTCAATGCCTTTAAATAATTCAGATAAAATTTAGTTTTTCAGCTTTTCAATGCCATCAGATGTGACCCATGTTGATGTTCAGAGGCTCTGTAGTCGTGGAAACGGCATTGTTTCCTGCAAGATTGATTTACCTGTATGCTGCAAAAAAACCCCAAAAAACCCAAAAACAAAATACTAAATCTGAGGAAAAAAGTACTCAAAACAAGTGAAATATCTGTCCATGAAGCAAGATAATTTCACTTCACCAGATTTCTTGAATGAAGGTTGTTAAATAAAATAAATAAAATAATAAATAAATAAAATAAAAAAATAAATAAGCATGTCTACAGATGTATGAACACTTAAAATAAGAAATTAACTCTTAAAACAAGATAAATCCGATCTAAATCTAAGTTGTTGGGTTTTTTTTTATCTCAAATAATTTGCAGTGTAGCTTGAGAAATGGTGGTAGTTGTAGACACTTGTTTTTTATGTTCAATGACACATTTTGCTTAAAAATGTCTCTGTTTTGACATAATTTTGAATTTACTCTGAGCTTTTATGACCATCTACGTGATCAGTCATTTACATACATGAAAATACCAGATCTTACAGGAAAAATGCAAAGTGCGGAGGATAATAGTCCTAAAGCAATTAGGAAAAGTTAAATGTGGAAAAAGGATCTTTTGGATGGTACAAACGTGATATATCCTTAACCCTGAGATCCTCATGCAGATCTTAAAAGAAAATCTAAATTTATAGAGTATTTTCAAAGTCACTCTTCATCAACATATATAATTAACAAGTGTCTTCCTTTGAGTCCATTATATTATAATTATACTAATTTTTAGATTTTATTTACAGATTATGGTTGATGTCACCATTGTACATTTCAATTCGACTGATGTGCTGAGATGGATTGTCCCCAGTATATCTACGTTTCTCATGGCTTCACTGTGAGTTGATAAATCCTGTCATTTTGAAGTAAATGTGTTAAATTTGAACCTGTTAAGCCACTCGCCAAACTTTTACTCATTTAAAACCAAGCTTTAATAAGACAATTTAGTTTGTTGAGCTGATCTTTTTTCTCCGGTTACATAGAAGTGTAGCTGTAATATTACTACAAGCGTCGCGTTACCATGACAACACAGATGAGAATACAGATGCTCCTGTAACTAGGGGCAACCGGGCTTAAGACAACTTTTTTTTTTTTTTTTTTTTTTTTTTTTATAATGCTATTTCAGAAAATCTGGTTGTATTTATGTGTTCCGGTGTTTAGACCTGTGGGAGCTAATTAACATGTACACAGTTACAATAACACATTAAGTCACATCTGAAACACTTGCCGTGAAGCCACAGGGCAGAAAATATTACATAGCTGTATTATTTTTTTTTGTCTTTTCAGTTTGTCTTTTGATCGTGTGAAGCCACTTTCCACTATTTTTTTTTCAGCATGACACACATAATTTGACTTTATATGAATATATGTGTAGTATATGAATGTAACAGAACTACATTCTTGATACTACATGACTGATTATGTGCCGCTTCTTTGAAAACTTTCAACCGGTGGAACAGTTTATACACAACAATCAACTCAAGGTCAGTTCTGAATGATTCACTTTGTGTCCTCACCTTGCCAGTCTGTCTCTGTCTATTTGTCTGTCTTCTGGCTAACTGGAGCGCTTCAGCTTTTTCGATCTGTCCAGCCCAGGAAAAAAAAAAAAAAAAAAAAAACATTTAGCCAATGCTGCCTCTTATCTCTCTCGCTCTTCTAATCTCCTGTGAGCTGCAGGAGTGGAGGCAGAGGGGCTGTCATTGTCCAGGGATGTGAACCTGCAACCTTTTCAATTTCACCCCACGCTTCAAAGCCCTTCCGCCTGGACGATCTCACGTCCTGGACAAAGGTGCCATTTGCTTTTCATTTCCTCCACGATAAGAGAGGAGAAAAAGTATTGTATATTGTAATGCTCTCTCACCTTTCTGACATCAGCAAAATTGAGGTTCAGCTTAAAGATCAATACAAATTAAAAGTAAATACAAAAAAAAGGCTGTGAAAGAAGAGATACATTACCATGTTTAGAAATCCATTTGCTTTTTTTTTTTTTTTTTTTCCCCCCCGACTTCTTTCAGCCACAATGCTTTGTTTGTTCAAGAGCTGACAAGAAAGAATGAGCAGGGAATTAGAAAAGGAGAAAGTTAAAAAGGGGAGACTTACTTTGCAGAGTAATTAAATTCAGATGAAGATAATGTTAAAGGCTGCTTATAGGAAGTGTTTTTTTTTTCCTGTTTCTTATGTATCGAAAGGTTTCAACCTGACATCTGCCACCGTGCAGCAGCTGGTGTCGCATGTAAACTGTAATATAATCCTTCATCTGTACTGGTCTGACTGGGGGTCCCAGCTGCAGAGTCAGTGTGGTGGAGAAACACACCGTCTTTACACACACTGCTTTTATTTTTGCTATTGTGCAATGAGCCACACTACTCCAGCCTCCCGTCTTGATTTATTGCAAAATTCTTCACTTATTTTCCAACTGGACATTCCACTTTTCACCATTTCACTTTACTCTCCTGGCATCTTCTCCCCCCGCATCTCCTCAGCTGCATCAGTGTAAACCTACAAAGTGATATTCTATCATTATAGCAGCAATATCTACACAACATTAAGCAAATTACATCTGGCTGGCGACATGTTCCAGTGTCTAAGCACACCTCATAGCGTGGCAGGTGGCCTTGCATCGATCAAACCCAGCACTGCCAAGAATGGTTGGCAGAATGGAGGAAATGGCTGCTACATGTAATTGTGTTTCTCTAGCCACCATTCTGTTTCTCAAACAAATCTGAATTTTACGAGGAGTGGTTTGATCATGTTCTACCCATTCACAAGGGAATAAGGACAAAATAAAGATGAGTTTTTTTTTTTTTTTTTTCCACACCTACACTTAAATTATGACATCCCCAGGTGTAAATGTAGATGTACTCTGGAAAAGGATAAAAGAAAAAAATGTTTAATCTGCAAAAACCTCGGACTATCTGCATAATCTTTTTATACAGTAAGAATACAGGAACAATGTTTGCATAAAAGTTCAGACTATGCGGCGGTTGTGCAGACCTCAGGTTGTTTTGTTTTGTTTCACAGAGTTAGTATAGTATAACAGAGGTTTATTAAAACCAGAAACAGAATTAAATAATATATTTAAACCTATTATTATTTCATATCTCTTCTCATGGAATGATTGTGACAATATGATGCATTCTTTTTAGATAACTAGGACTTAGTATGTAATCGCTGCATCTTGACAAAGGTGATTACTGAAATGGGTAAATAGGATTAAAATGAAGAATGTGTGTGAAAACTAAATTATTCCAACTTCATAGGCAACAGTACAAACAGGCCTACAGGGTAGTACAGCTCCAAAAAGTATCTGACAAGCAGATTTAAAAAACAAACACACACATTTAGTGTTAATGAGCTGAAAGTACTCCTGCTGAAGTTGGTAAATTAAAATATGACAGCTATTACGCAGGCATTACATTAGAAGCTCCGTAGGTAAACCTTGTATCGCTGCCATAGAAGGAGGTTTACATCATGTAACTGCTATCTAATATTTGTGTCACACATAGTTGTAAATAACCCGGCTGTTAATTAACTGTGTATTTATTAGGGTGTGTGTGTCTATTTGTCTTTTTGTAACACTGACAGATCCCACAAAATACCTTGTAAACCAGCCATTACAAGAAGCAAGCAATCATCCGAAGCATCAATAGTTCAGGTGTTTTCCACTAACATGCCCACTACACTTACTGTGAAAAGGCATGTGCGCAGTAAGTGGACAACAAGCAGGCACCCTGGGATACGCAGTGGCATTTCCACTGTTATTACTTCTGTATATCAAACCAGAGCCGTGGGATTACCATCAGTACAAATTAAAAACAAATAAAGGATGCGGAGGGAAACAGAAGGCAACGATCTGGATCTATTATGCTCTGATTTATGGACCACTGATCCATAGGTGGTTGGGTCAGTGAGCTAGTGAGTGTGCATTCTAGCAGCCTCATTGCCAACTCACCTGCCAGTCAATAACCTATTTAATTTAATGTCACAGCCTATACGGGCAAAGCATATTGACAAGCTGCAGAATACACCTTCAAGAGGCCCCCAGCTGCAAGTGCCAGATAAACTGCATTTGAAAAATTCAATCTTGCTTTGACTGATGCCCCTGAGTCCTTATAAATTATTAAAGCCCCCCCCCTCCCCATAAAGTATCGGCAGAAAGTTATAGTTGAGGAGCTAATATCAGTGATTTGAGGATTGTGTTGCAAAGACAAGTAACTATTCCCACATTGCATTTTCAACAAAGTCCACCTATTCTCTGAGGTGACTCAGTCACTAACTGGCCTTTATGAATCTTTCAGAAGGGGAGAAAGGGGAAAAGATGGCATTTCAACATTTAATAACATAGGATTCCTCAGGTGTATTGCTGGTTCTATATATTGCTTTAGACTGACAGTTTAAATAAGGTCTTATTTGCTTTTTGGAAAATATATTCACCAAGAGGTAAATATTAAACAAGATGACAAATTGAAATGCACTATGAGAGTTACAGCAGCTCTTTTGAACGCTTTCTTACTGAAAACAAAAAGGAATGTTGTGTAAACCCACTGATGCATCCTTATTGTATCTCAAAGAGTCTGTTGGTTGGATGACATCTGAAGGTGACTTCCTCTACAAGTCTACATTTTTGATGCTTCTGTCTTGTCGCAGTCAATAAGCCATTTAATCTTGGTGCTCAGCCGAGTCGATGCAGCCGATGTCGTGTCCGGGGCTTATAGTAGACAAGACGAGGGGTTCTGCCCAGACCTGATAAACCATTCATTTCCTTCAGCTCCTTTGTCTTCCATTTCCTTCAGAGAAAAGAGCTCTTGGCCTATTTCAATCATGGGTGCCTGTCTTTAATGAGCTGCTTTAATCCTTGGTAGTGAGCACAGCTTGCCTTTCGGCATGACAGAAATGTATTAGATTAGAGGATTACTGGCATTTTTGTATTCATGTACTAATTTATGAACACAAGCAATTCTAAGAATTCCTTACAAAAGAAAAAAAGCTTTCAGTGTTCATTTCAAAAGCCTGTGTTACATAAACTGACATTACTAATATGTCTCATTCATCCCTTTGGGACTATGTGCAGCTGAGTTTGTTCTCTGTAAGTCCTATGCATTCCCCATACTAACTAGTATTAACATAACTTTATTTAATTAAAAGTGAAAACTTCAAATTCACAAAAGAAAGGTAATTGCTTTATATTAAATATTTTTTTGATCTCTTATCTCAGTTCATCCTTAGGATTTTAATAAATCTGCAATAATTCTACACTTTCATACGTTTAAAAATACTTTAATTAGAAATGTCTGATTAATACCATTAAATGAATGCAGTGTCTTCTGTATGCTTCTCTGATTGATTTTTAAAATGGGACAGTACGTATTCATGAACATTTACACATAAATACGAGAGATTATAGCCATACGGTTAATTTCCATCTCGAGACCCATTAGCAGGTAAAAAAGCAAACAAAAAACAAGAGCTTAAGATAATACCATAACTGAACTAAGACATACGTACAAAAAGAAAACAAACAATAAGCAACAACACATAGTGCGAACAAATGGACAAAAGGAGGGAGACTCAGACAAACCACCAAGCATTAATTGATTAAGGTTTGCACATGATTATATTGCAAATACCCATTTTTGCAATTATATATATCCCTCTATCGCTATTGCACACTGTTAAACTGCACATATCTCCCTCTGTCATTATTACACATAATTGTATTGTACATTTCCCACTGTAACTATTGCACATGATAATATTTCACATTTCTCTTAATCACTATTGCATATATCCCTGTCTTCATCACACATAATTACACTCTACATGTCCCTTTAACACTATTGCACATATCCCATTATCACTATTGCACATAACCCTTTAACACTATTACACAGGACTGTATTGCACAAAGCCCACGTTTACCCACTTAAAACAAATTGCACAGTTATGATCACAGTTCTGGTTTTCCAATAGGTATGATTAAAAGCCACGGAGTAAAACACTCCAAAACATTTCAGAGATAGATTTTTAATGTTGCACAGTTGAGGTAACTTTTAAGATAGGAATATATTTGCATATTATTAAAGCAGAGCGACACAGGAAGTAGAGATAATTACATGAGACACAATTAGAGTTTAAAAACATGTTGTCATGTTGTTTAGCTCGACTTATTTAATGTGTACAATATATTTACAGTTCAATGTACGTTTCTGGAAACCTTTAAACACACTTAAACTGCTCACTTCAGGTACAAATCAATACATCCAAAGTTTTGTGTGAACAGAAATTCAATATGGAATAAAAATGTTTGAAAGAAATAAAATGCACACTCATCCTTAATACTGTTGTGTAGATGAAAGATCAGCTCCATTGTAGGTTTTTTTGGGAAACAATCAGTGTGACGGGGTGTTGGGGAGCAGACAAAGTGCAGTGGGACGCCTCCCAGGCTCCTCGGGATCTGGCCACAGAACATCTCGGTAAATGCGGTCAGACAGATGAGTCTCGCCTCGGAGCGCTGCCTCCCAAGGGCAGAGTGACATTTTCTGGGGACAATATGGGACTGCAGTGACATAGAAAACATTTCCCTCCCCCCGACATGCTGCAGTTCCGTGGCCCCTCTCCTTTCCTCCATCTCTCCATCCTGCTCTCCATTTCCCAATCCCACCCTCTGTTTGCTAATTTCCCAGGTTTTGAGTGCAGCAATAACTGCTTTGGCTTTTTCATTTTGTTACAGGTCAAAAGACTTGACAAAGTTCCAAAAGCCCGGTGGAAGTACACGAGGGAGCGAAAGAGATGAAAATGTGACTGGGTTCAACAAAGGAAAATGATTACAGACAGAAAAGATATACAGCATCCAGTACATTTTCTAAAAAAAATCTATGAAATGCTCCAGAGTTTTAGCCTTTGTGCATATGTCATATACATCTGAGCTCAGAAAGGAGTATTAAAAGCACAGGGGAACAGTCAACAATGCAAAAGAAAAAACTGCTGAGCAGACATAGAGACTTTCTTTGTAGGATTTAAAGTTATTGTCTTGCACACAGTTTTACAGAATATCTCAGTAGTTCCTTTTTAGTACTTGATTAATGTGAAGACACTGCTAACACCAGTATTAAATACTAATTCCTTTATGCGATTTAAAACAATTGTATAACAATGTATGCAAATAATGAAAATCCTTGGCACGTCGAACAATATCCATAAATTAATTCACGTTATGTAGCCTTATTATATGAGCACATGCATACATATATCTTCACTCTTCATGTAGAAAAACACTTTATGTTTAATGCCAGCTGTATGACAGTGTCCACACATGTATTTACTGTTCAGCCTGTTGTACTGTTCTGTCATCCGTTTGAGTCAGACAGCACATCTGTCATTGTAGATCGGTACGGTGGTCTGTATGACAGATGAGTCCTTCCCTCTCAGCGGGCACTCTCTCCAGGGAGGTGCAAATTTCTGCGCATTCAAGCATTGGCAATCATGCATAGCACCTTGATGAGAGACAGGCCCGAGCTACTTGATTGACTGGCATACTAACATGACGCGATGGCTACGAACACCACAGGCACGGTAACATAAAGACCGCCGGCGCACAGCCCTGTCCTCAACACTAAGAAACACGCTTGGACACACAGAACGAATCACTGCGCATTAAGAGCTCATCTTTCTCCGTCTCCGCTGTACTAAATAATGTGACTGGCTGATATCCACAGCTAATCTCATTAGGGTACGTCACAATATAGGGGACAGGTTGCCATTGACGCCGCACAGCCTAGGTATTATCGTTGATTGCACAAACACAAGACTCTCCATCATGAAGGAAGACGCTTCATTGTACACTCCAGAATAAGAATAACATATTCAATCACGGTTTGGAGAGTTTCTTGACATGGGCAGCAGAGGGTCAGAGACAATTAACTTTCAAGGGACTGGGGAGAATCAGGGTTAAAAGCATCCAATCAAATAAAGCTAGTAATTTTCTTTTCCTCTCGTTGCACAGCAAAAGCCAGTTAGTGGTCGATCCAATTAAGACCCTGGTTCAGACCTAGACTGGTCCTGCAGGCAGACCTGCAGATAACAGGGAGAGATATCTATAGAGGGCTGTCTGTCACACAGGGATTGTTTGACACTCCTCTTTGATTGCTCAATTTTTCTGCGCTGGGTTCCACTGTAGGAGGTTAACTGGCCTTGTTCAAGACTGTCTTTTTGTCTGTCCTCCCCAATGAGGACAAGGGTATTTCCTGCTGGGTCAGCGGGACAGTGATTGGGCAAGAGTGTCTACACCTCACTGGGAGTGAGAAAGAGGATGGACCCAGCAGCCCTGCTGTTTGTTTAAGAGCAGGAAGCCATGTGGAAAGGGCTAATGTCTTAATTGGTGTGAGTGGCAGCGGACGGTTCCTGACGAGACTCATTAATCAGAGCGGGGTGAAAAGGCTAGAGGCTAGGATAGCAAGGCAGAGGGAGAAATGAGGGAGGGAGACATCAGGCCAGGGCTTTGTGTCAGCAGGGTCCCTGAGTTGCCTTGTCTCCCTGCCTCACACCAAACCAAGACACCCACTGACACCCTCGCAGCTGTGTCTGTCACAGTCCACCACTCAACCACAGAGTGCAGACAGAGCATGGCAACAATAATTAGAGTCCATTTACACCCACACGCAAAAACACTCTTCACATGCATGACACAAGCACAACAGTGTTTAAAAAAAAAGAAAAACACCTGTAAACACTGGCCTGGACTCAGAAACACAGATCTTTGTCGCACAGACTATGTCGTACTTTGAGTTTCATCTCAGTTTGTCATGTCCAACATGGCCCGAGCTTTTCGGAGGCCATTTCAAGCTCTGTCACACATTCCTGACAAAAAGCCTCGAGAGACGGAAATACACAACACACACAAATGCACAAACGCACACATAAGAGGATGACTGCAAATGCACATATGCACACGTACAAACGTTTTTCCTTTAGGCCAGTCCATCAGACACCAGCCATTGTGTATGAACTGATGTTCCTCTGCACAAAGTGAAAGAAAAAAAGCTCTTTTCTCCACTCTGCCTTTCTCAGGGTGTCCTTTCAACATGTTTGTCCTGATCTTGTCCAGGTCACTTCACCTAATGGAGTAAAATTAAAGCCCTGAGGCCAGGAGTTGTCCTCTAGACACAAACAGCCATGTTTGAGAAGAACTTTCTTTGTTTTTCACTGCTCTACCCCTGTATCTGTGCCCCAGGCTTACACAGACTAGTCACTTAACTGCCTCTTAGGTTGCCATTTCCTCTGGCTATTCATGGGCATCCCATTAAAGCAAGGCTGGCACTTTATGTTTGTGTCACTGCATTTGTTTGTTGCCTTTCTGTGCTTGTGTCCTGCCTTTGTATCGTTGGCGTAACAACCAGTTGAAACATGATATTAAAGTGAGAAATGAAGTGCCCTATATTGTAGGTCATAAATACATCATTTTTATTGATAGATCTCATTTTATAGCTGATCCGAGATACAAGATCTGTGAAAGATTAATGTTGCTGTTGTCCGATAATAACTTTATTTTATTAAAAGGTCAATGTAGCACATGGAAGGTTTAAACTACTGCATTTCACTTGTGGTAAAGTGCATTCATGTAGCTGTTATATGTAGGTATGATGAAAGTATTTTTTTTCTCCTTTTATTTATACTGACTGCTGCCTCATTGCATCACTTTTCTTTTTCCATCTTTTGTCCCTTACAAAAACAACAAGACAGTTGACTTTAAGCGTAGTACAAAAATGCAGGCGTACCTTTGTAGAAGTTGTCAGTGGGGTTTCCATCCATACGAAACAGTTCAGCATGATGAGAGAGAATGAAAAAACATCCATGGATGTGCTATTGTTTGTGTAAAATGAGTGAAAGACTATTTGAGAGATGATGAAAAAGAAACTACAACAGTTTTAGGGTTTGTTTTTTTTTGTTTTTTTTTTTACATCATTCCTGGTCTCAGACTCTACAGTTTTTCCTCCCTTTTTCTTACAATGTCGGTGGCAGTTGATATAAATGTGCAGAAATGAAGCGTAGGTATTTCTTACAAAAGAAACGGACAAGTATCTCCTCATCACACACGGTCAATTTCATTTAAACTGATCTGGACAAACTTTGACACACTATCTCATACGACCGCCTTCGCACTGTGTCTGTGCGACGGCGCAAAATGAGAATCTCTGCTGTATATGCCACCTACAAGTGAAATCCCACACTATGCCTAGTGGGCACAGTTTTAATCAACTGTCCGCCCACCAAAACTCATCATCTTAATTGTCCCTTCAGTTGATGCGAAATTCAATAAAAATGACAGAGACCATTTTGAATTGATTTTGAATAGATGGCAGTGCCTGGCTGTCTCCATTCATGACAGCTAAAGGGGAATTGATGCAGTGTATTAAACAACGTGTACGTGTGTAATGTGTGTGCATTTAGGGTGGGTTTGGGGGCTTCTTATTATCCTGACTTGAAAAGTAGTTTACTTGGAAATGTGGCACAGTGGTGACGAATTATGTCTGCATTACCCACCCTCTGTTTTTTGACATAACCTTGCTGGTAGTGCATTGCAAATCTGTCTCTTCATATTTGTGTTCAGTTGCTCACAGACTGTGCATTCCCTATAGATGCAGGCAAAAGGGGAAGTGAAAATGAAAAACCATCAAATTCTTACTTCTCGCATGGTTACACTCGACTCATTGCTCTTTGATAACATGTCCCTACAACATGAGAAAAATGATGTATTTTAGTCCCTTTGACCTTGCTTCATATGTGTGTACAATCTGACAATCCTTTAACATGTTGCTATTTCCTACATCTGCTGCCTCACAGGACGCTGTTATACAATACTCTTGTGAAGTTAAAAGGTTCAAGGTTAAGGTTAAATTTGTTACTGTCACACTGAGCCATGTGGTGACGGGTGATCGTCCGGAAAAAGCAGTAAACAACGACTGTGGATCAGTTCTTTGATAAAGTTCTTTGATAATTTTTTTTTTTTTTAACTCAAAATGACATGTTTTGAGGCAAGAAAAGCATGAAATGTATTTGACTGCTCCTTTTTTTTTTCTTTATAAATCAGTATTGATCCATAGAGTGTGCTCTTCTTCAGACAGCAATCAAGACATTGCAATGCTTGGCACCCGTTTCCCCTCTCAACCTTAAGCTACATTGATTTTATGAAAGCTTGAGTCTTCTAAGCCTAGTTGGTACTTTGAAACTTCATCGTCCTCCAGCCCGTTATTATCATGGCTCATGAAGCTTTTCTACCTTTGGGAATGACAGCTACTGCAGAAATGTGTGCTGACTGTTAGCCTCATTCGCCTCCATGTTCTGAAGACGTCTTCTCTATTTATTTGACACTTAAATCTGGGTTTTCCTGGGACTGTTAAGTGTTTGATTTTTGTCTGATAACTTCTTTTAACCGCAGCATCTATAAAATCCACTTCTAGAAATCTAAAATCTGTAATCTGCCAATCTGTTTGAATCTTTTTTTTTTTTTTTTTTATGTTGCAAGCGTAAGAATCTTCTTAGACACTTGAGGTCATCAGGGACAAGTTTACTGTGTGTTCCCGAAATCAGAACCAAACAAAGTGAAGCAGATTCAGTTCTTCTGCTTCTCACCTGTGGAATAAACTTCCTGGGTACCTGATATCGGCTCAAACTGTCGGCTCATTTAAATCAGGCCTGAAAACATTATTGTTTACAGTCGCTTTCTCTTAAACTCTTAAATAATTTGTTTTAAATGAACTTTAAAATCACATTTTATCGCTGATGATTGTAACCCTTTATCAGGCAAGTGACTATTTTTGGTCATTTCCACAAGCATTACAAGACAGTGACAGCAATCTCAGGTCCAATGTGGTCTACAGGGTCTGGAAGGTCCACCTCTGCAGGATCAGTGTACCTGCTTTGTTCGGTACCATGAAGTAATGGTACTAATGTAAAGGAATGATGTTCAAAGGGTTAATGTGGATGTGGACAGGGCTCTGAATCAGCTCTAATGTTCTAAAAGTGATGCTCTAATATTCTAAAATATATATTCCTTTCTCCTTACATGTGTTTTTCCTGTTCACGTCTTGTTTTTTTTTTTTTTTGCCACTTATGCATAAGGAACCAAATATGGTAACTTCATTAAATTTCATTTTCCACATAACAACAAAAAAAAAAAAAAGCTAAATCTCACAAAAGTAATAAAGTCTTGTTACGTCCTCCGATAAAACACTTAGTTTGACGTTTAGAATTTCCGAGTATTTTTATGAGTGCCCTATAAAGGGTTAAATTCTATTTTCATTTCAATGTTAATGTTTTTCATATAATTCATGTCTTTGATTTGAACTTTCTCTCATTTTAAAGGTATTTTTATGCCTTTCCCGTCATGCTTTTATGTTTTATGTAAAGCACTTTGAATTGTTCCGTACATGAAATGCGCCGTACAAATAAACGCGCCTTGCTTAGTTCCATGTGTTAATCCAAGGTTGTTCTTATAATAGCGCTAAATACTGCACTGTGTAGAATTTGAATTGAATATGATGTTACTCAATATGTTTTCTTTTGCGTATAGTGAAGTGAAAATAAGAAATGATGTGTTTTCATTACTTTATGTTCTTTCATTGAGTTTACAGTTCTGCAAAGTATTTCTACCGTAGCCCAGAATGGACAAACTAAACACTGGTTGGAGCGATGGCATCCCAGTTTACTTAATGATCACTGTAGGTTCTCATACCCGTTTGGAAGATGTATTTATTAGCCTGCAATTTATATCCACACCACCAGATGACATGAAACCCCACACTATGCACCTTAAAATACGCCAACAGCTTTAGCTC
>JAPTYQ010000028.1:9023955-9041542 GCA_029814465.1 Ostorhinchus cyanosoma | reverse complement strand
TGCAATTTATATCCACACCACCAGATGACATGAAACCCCACACTATGCACCTTAAAATACGCCAACAGCTTTAGCTCCACTACAGAAACATAACCCACTACAGTCGCTTGACAAAATGAAGAATAAACTCTCTTTCTTTCTCTCTCTCTCTCTCTCTCTCTACATTAATTACAGGCTCAGCATCAGCAGTGCATCTCACAGCACGGGGTTAATGTAGAAGAGGATATGTCGCCCGGGGAGGCTGATGCCTGATGCCAGAGTGAGTTCCCCACACCCGTCACATCCCACTGTGCCACCCACATCCACACTCTTGCTACTGGTGTTAGGCTAAGTGCACCTCTTAATCTGCTTACAGAACTTTTCTAAACACTGGGCATATTTCCACCCCAAAAATTAATTTACCTATTCAAGAGTGGAATGGTTAATACTGTTGGGGTCTTGGTGTTTCCTTTTAATTCACGCTGAGCATTATATTTTGATTAATTTTAACATTTTGGTATCACAATGAGACCTTTCACATTAGAAAAACCTAGAACAGGTGGCTTTTAGATTTTATAATAATGTGTACTGGCACATGGGTGAGCTTAGAGGTTTTACCCGTTTTTAGAGAGATTGGTCGCCAGCATCGATGTTGATGTGTTTTGACATTTTGTGGTGGGATTACACTGTTGTGCTCTGCTTAAGTGTAACATGTTTGCACAGTTGCTGTTTATTCATGTAAATGCGTCACGCTGTTACCTAAAGCTGCCAAAATCAACTGAAACACTCACACTGTAGAATTTGCAGTAGGGTTTTTAATGCGCTCCTCAATCACATGTTAAGTATGGCGTGAAAACACTCCTTTGAAATTGTAAGTGTGGTCATTTTTACATTACCACAATGTACAACGTTAAGTCTGTGGAGAATAATACGCCTGTGCTTTGGAGAGATGCGGAATACATAAATAAAAGGATTAGTAAGATCAATGTCAGTCACCAGCTGAAATTATTTATATTGCCTAAGGTGTACTTATTCTTCTGAGACAAAAACAAGTCACAATTAATTAGTAACAAAACATTACATTATTACAGTGACTCAGAAGATGCATAAAATAAAATAAAAAAAAAAAAAACGGAATATCTCTTCACTCTGACGTGTGAATTTTGATGGTTTGCTTGTAATTGTACTCAAACACGGTAAATCTCCTCGTGCTTTGTTCGGTGAAACGCAACTTTCACATCTCGCCTGGGAAATACATTCGGCGATCGCGTCGGATAAATAAATAAATTCAATTACCTCCTATGCGTCGGATGTCTTTGCTCTCACTCAGCTCACTTTTGTCTGTGTCAAAATGATTAATACTGCAATAGAGAGCTGCAACTAAGACATGGGGAAGCCTTATTGACATTAAAGGATCTATTATCATACTGACTCAGACGCCGCCCTTTAGTCGTTCCTTCATCTACAAACCGTGCAGTTCAGAACAAGAAGTTTCTAATTTCAACCTGGTTCACTGAGGCATCGGATTGCACCTGCCGTGGGCTCACACTTGGATGGCCTTTCAGACCTGAACTTTCTGTCTCAATCAGGGAAAATGATTGCCTGGCTGGCTGCTACCTGCCTTCGTCATCCTGTAATTACACTTACTTCCATTTAGAGACACATGCCTACAGCTCTGACTGGAATGCAGCAGCTCCCACTGAGGGACTATAGGAAGGGTATCAACAAGCAGGTACATGAGGAGGAGGTTGAGGGATATTTAAAAACGGAAACTACACAGTTACCAACTCAGTGTTACCTTTTTTTTTTTAGCTTCCCAGTTTTATGAGCAGAAGAAGGGTGGATTTTTATTTTTTCTCATAGCACTGTAACGGCTCTGGCACATGCGATGATGCTCACCTCTTCCAAACGTGGCCCGTTGTGCCCAGAGTTTGTCCACCCTAACAGCTGCATGCCTTCACAAGTTTGGCTCAGTTTCACAAAGCTTTTGTTGTGCCCAGTTTTGTTTGTTCTGCAAGTTCCACCAAAGCAGTCTGTAGTCACTCTATAAACCCTGCCCAGTTGTTTAGAAGTTACTTAGGTAGACTGATGGCACAATAGACTGCGTCGCCATCTGTTTAGAGAAAAATACATGAAACACTCCTATGCACAAGTTGGTTCTCGCTGTCTTTTTTAATGAGTGATACACATTTATGCCTCCCTTGCAAAAACATTACACATCAGCACCACGTCAGTCTTCTCATTTCCATTTGTTTGCAACCATACAGGTCTTTAAATTAAACAAAATGTGTCTTTGTGAAGATGATTAATGATTTTTGATAATTAAAAAACTCAAATAATGCAATTCATGAAACTATATTAGTCTTCTAGGACCCACTGTACATGTTTTTGGACAAGAAATTAACAGCTTTATTAAAAAAAACAACAACTGTCCACTGCAAAAATGCACCTGAAAAAACGGTTGCATCATGATTTTTCCAATATAGGCAATTATTTAATTAAAAAACATGTCCTGGGTCTTAGGAGGTTAAAACTATGAAAAAAGTACATTTACACCAGGGGTCCACATTCAGCCTGATTTCATCTCAAGTGGGCCGGACCAGTAAAATAATAACCTGTAAATAATGACAACTCCAAATTTTTATCTTTGTTTTAATGCAAAAAAAACAAACAAACCCAAAAACATTACATTATGAAAATATTTAGCTTTATAAACTATTCAAGCAAAACAGATGTGTATAACCTGAAAAAACTGAAATTTCTTATTAAAAATATGTACAACTTTAATAATATTATGCCTCAACATGTGCATTATGGATCAGATCTACACAGACACTAAACACTTAGTAACAGACAGAAAATTTGTTAAAATTGTGCTTTATTTTCTTTAGACATTTCATGTTGTTAATATTTGTTCAGGTTTTTCACATTTTATTGCTATAGGATAGTTTGTAAATGTAAATATTTTCATAATTTAAGTCATTTTTTGCACTAAAATAAAGATAAAAATTTGAGGTTATCATTATTTATAGGCATAATGGAATATTTTTTTCATGTCAAACCGAGAACAAACTATGGAGTGATTATTTTTTGTAGGTTATTATGCTAGTATTTTACTGTAGATCATATTGGTCTATATTTGAAACCTGAACTAAAATGAGTTCAACAGCCTTTGCACTTTGCAAATTCATCCCACGGGCCGGATTGGAACCTTTGGCGGTCCTCCTTTGGCCCCCGGGCCGCATGTTTGAGACCCCTGCCTTTACACCTTTTCACCACTAACTCTGTAGTTTCAAATGAATGACATATTAGTTCATAAAGGCAATTGGAATTTAGACACAGGATTAACCGGCAGAATAGTTTAAGAGTTGTGGTAGTTGCAGGAAAAAAAAATCTATGCACGCAGATGGGTTTAGTCATAGTTTTTAAATTTTAAAGTAAATGCAAGATAAACATGACCATACAGACAGATACAACCAACAAACAAAACATTCAGCTGAAATTCTCAGACAAATAACACACAAGCCATAAGTGACGCACCACAGCTGAATGCCTTGACAATGGCTAATTTATCTGTCATGTCCATGGCATATGCCTCAATTAGAAAGTAATTTTCTACAAATGTCACCGTTCAGCTTTCTGGCCTATTTTCTGTTCTTTCAACAGTGATTCAGCCGCAACAATGCTATACATTAGGCACATTATCACTGCCTCCAGGGGCTGTCTGATCACAAAACATACCATCCAGGTTTCCACAGGACTGCAAGACAGAAATTTGGGGCAAGGGTTATATATTGCATCACGATGATGGGCCATTTTGCTGAATGGAAGCCAATATGGAATGAGTTTCTTTAGAAAGTGCAGAAAATGGCCATCAGAGCTACAGGCCAGAACAAAGAGGGTTCAGCCTGCAGCTCTTATTCTGATGCTCTGGTAGTAATAAGACTTCAAGTGTAAGTGTAAGGAAAAGTACAAAAAGCAGGAGTAAATGTTTAAGGTTACAAAACTGTCAGGAATGTGTTGAAGCCGTAGTTTTTTGTGTTGCTTATCAAATCGCATTGACTTCTTAGGGTGGCCATAATACATTTCTGCAGGATATAAAGGACAAGTCAACCTGCATGAGCTGTAATGAGCTTTTTGATTAAGAATGAAAATCCGCTGGAGGAAAAAAAAAAAAAAAAGTCCTGTGATAGAGTAATTTCTCTCATGTCACATCGCTACGCTTGCCTGCGTAAAGCATTAGCCAAACATTCTCATCCTCCTCCAGCTCAGCCTGCCCAGCCAAGACACCAAAAACAAGCACTTCTGTTCAACACTTATGCATCTGTGTGCATTGTTATTTAAAATTAGATAGCTTGGTAACAGCTATTTATCGTTTGAACATTCCTATTAGTGTTGGCTTCAGCCAGGCTCATTCTGCTTTAGTTTCAGAAAGAACGAATCCATGTCATGGAGGAAACTGAGCAGAATGGCCTGAAATAGAGGAGGGTATTGTTGAGCGAGCATTAACAAGGGGTGTGTTCTTCTGACAGTCCACGGATAAGGTCTTTGCCATCAGCCTTGTGGTTAACACACACTTTTTTTGTCCCACTTCACCCTTGTTATCTATTACCTCCCCCTATTATTATTTTTTTTAAATCTCCATTGCTTTTCCTTTGTGTGTTTTTGCATTCTGCTCTGCCTCTGCTGTACGTTTGTCCAATGTGCAGAGTTCATTACTCTCTTTCTCGCTTCATTACAGCCTAAAGATGGGCTGTCATCATCACCGACGGCTGTGCATAAACGTTTCCCCCTCTCTCCTCCTTCCACTACGACAGGACACCCTAGTGTAGCACAGCATGAGTGGTGGCAGTGTCATGTGGCATTTTGTGGCCCCTTATTTAGTCACGGAAGTATTTCAGTGCTCTTACAAGACCCCCAGAGCTGTTATAAAAGTCACCTGCCTGTAAGAGATGCAAGCAAATCAAGCAAGAGAGTCCTAGAGGGAGGATGAGGCAGTGAGTGGGGGGGGTGCCTCTAATTACGGCTCATGGTGATTTTGTTGGTAGCAGTAGGGTGGTGGTAATGTCTGTCTGTTTTCCTGTAAAGCTTTGGAGCTCTGCTAGACTTCCACTGGCCACATATTGATGACACGCTGCGGCTGCTTGTAGAGATAATCAGCCTCTATTCAGATGACGATCAGGCAGGTTTGTTTGTTGGAATCCTTCGCACCCAATCCCCCGCCATATAAACACTAAGCATGCCACGCCTGGCTTGAAGGATGCTGCTGCTGCTGCTGCTGTTAGGGGTGACACAGATCAGCCAAAGTTGCTGATTGAATTACAGCTTACATCGAGTGATTTTCTTTTGAGTTACTGCATGAGTCACAGTAGTTTCACATTTTCTTTCTGAAAAAGCATTGCTAATCAGGATGAACCATTTCGCTGAGCAGTGTAGCTCAGAAGACTCTGATAAGTTGTTTTGGTGTGAGTGAAGGCAACTGAAGCGGTGGAACATCGAACACTTTTGACGTGACTACATGCGTCACTGTAGAAACGTCTAGAGGAAGAATAGTGTGAGTGTAATTGACTGAAAATTGCAAATTCAACCATTTTAATTTTCTTTTCTATCTGTTTTGTAGTGCTTGTTTGTCCTTAATGCTCTTAGTACTTATTTTAGCCTCCAGGGGGCAGTGTGGGAGTCTGATTGTTCAGATGTATAAGATAAATGGTTGCACCTGCATAAGATATCCAACACATGCTCATAAAATGATGCAGCATTGGAACATCTTCAACACTCAAGTGCTTATGATGTACAAGTTAAGTATACATACTGTATGTGTATTCAATAAATATGTAAATGAGACATCTATGTTTACTGTTACTTTTCAACCCACTCTTTATCTCTACTGGTGCAGCTGTCCCACATTTTTGCAAGCTGAGGTTGTCTTGTTGCACTGTCCTTCATCCTGTTATTTCTGTAAAAAAAAAAAAAAACTGACAAAACTAGACGTGGGATGTTTTTCTGCTGTGTGATAAACTAATGTGTCTGTGTGCGAGTAGGCAAGACCCAGAATGGTTTGAGGGTCGTGGGTCCATCTGTGGCAGAACAAGAAGGTTCCTGTGTCATTACCCACTCCACTGCACTAACATCTTCAATTAACAGCAGCCAGATACTGATTACATGTTTGCAGGGTGTTGCTCTGCCTCTGTGACCGATCTGCTCACACTCTGCTGGGCTCCAAACTGCCAGACAGCAAGAGGCGTACAGGAAGTGAAAGCACATGCACCTTTAAATACCACTTCCCACTGGTTTCCTCTGCTGCTTTTTCAGCCTGTAGGGGCAAAGAAAACTAAATGTGACTTAAGATGTGGTGCATAATCACATCTCCAGGTGTAAAGGAATTGCAGCATGTTTTTCCCCTGGCTGCATACGGGGTGCATAATCAGTTAGCACTTGACCTTGACTTGTATCATTAATTCAGTGAGTAAACTGTCAGCCTCTCTCACCAGATGCGTTCAAGACTGCAACCTACGTTCCTTGAAGGTCAAACACTCTAAAGAGTTTTTACTTGTCTTATGGGGTGGAAAAAAAATATTCAGATCCTTGACCTGGGTTAAAGTACAAATACAGAAATATAAAGACATAAAATGCAAGTTGTATGTAAACTACTTAGTATCTTTAAAGCAGTGTATGACTTTCATCACAAATTTTTCTTCAAATTTTTAAAACCTGTGTGAATTATCACTAATCCATTAGTCTTTCTATGCTTATGCACCTTAATCACTTCCCGCGCTGTGAATGACTTTGAAGATGACTCCATCACAAGCAGTCTGTTTTTTGTTTTTTTTTTACATACCAAACCAAACGTCACTTGGGACTTTTTAGAAATTTTTTTCAGGAAATGCATCATGGGAATTGGAATTCCAAGCAGCTGCAGCAGCAACAAACACGATGACAGGCAATAAAACTGCATCCACTACTGAGTCAGAGGAAATGGAAGGAGTCAATTGTCATTTTATAATATGGGGTGTGTGATTGTGAAAAACAATACTCAGACATCAGTTTCATGGCATTTTTAGAAAATGTCATTGTGTAGGCTTATCACACATGCCTCCCAAGCATATATACAGGGTATGACCGGGCACTCACCATCACTTGGGGCATACAGTACATGTATGATAAATTTTTAAGAAAAATTTGGGATGAACGTCACAGGTTGCTTTAATGTTTAGAAAATTTGACTAGTGACTGGAATCTAAAGCAGATACTGTATGTACACGCATACACGCTTGAAGTGAAGCGAAATTTGGAGGCATTTTTTCAGATCGCTGCATAAATTAACAAACAGGAGTCAGACAAGCTAACGCATATAAGAATTATATGGATAGCAATGGCAATTTTGACAACAATGTGTGAAAATACATAGAGGATAAGGACAAAAATCGACGCTATAAGGAGAAAACTGAGTTGTGTTGTGATGAGAGGACCAGAACTGAACAGATGAGCAGTTTTAGCTAATGCTGTTTTCACTGTATTAACACATCACTATCACATATTACACAGAGCCAAAATCAGGAGTGATTGTCTGTTAGTGGTAAAACTATTTATACTCACCAACAGAAAGTATCTTGGGACTTGCATAATAGCTCCACACTGTTATATCGCTGCAGAAGTTAGACTGAGGGTGATGATGGAGGGGGTCTGCTAATGATCTGTAAGAGTCTGAAACTGACCAAAACCTGAAGTAGTACGAATCTGGAGGTCAATGTGTTTTAGCTCCACTTTCTAGAGAAGAAAAGTAGAAAAGTCATCTCATCTCATGTGGAGGGTACAACTTCATGTGACAACTAACAGCAGCCACTTCACAGACAGTCAGTGGTGTGATTTTTTTTTTATATGACCTGAATAAATCCTGTGGAGGAAATCTAATATCAAAAGTAGATCATTCATTAACTGAGGTATCAAAAGTAGATGTGTTGATATATTATACATATTATATACAAGGAACTGTTAGCAAAAGTCAGTGTAACAGACTCCGGCCTGAATCATTTTCACTTGAATAACTGTATTGTATATGATGTGTTTGGAAATAACATCATGCATAAATCTAGAAAAAATGAACCTACAAATTGTAATTCAGATTAAAGTGTATATAGTAGTTCTTTAGGATTATTGAAAAAAAAAATAAAAAAAAAATCCACAATTACCCTACCTCCCAGTATGTTGTAAGTGAAGCGGTCTGAGGGTAAACAATTCCACCAGCTCACATGGAGTCTATTCTCAGTGTAAAACCCACACTGTGACACATACTTTGGCTAATCATAGATGTTTTCAGGCAGGCAGGGTGGTTAAATTCATGACTGACAGCTGTACCTATTGCTGATAAGATACATGACTCTCCTGCTCCACTCCACGGGTCGACATCCTTCTTCTTTCCTTCCATGGTAAATGACAGATGTCATCAATCTTTATATTCTAGTGTTTCTTTGGGCAGAGAGGAGACAGATGCAGAAAAAAGGTGGTCTGTGTTCAAGTGGTTTCTGCTGATTTTGAGTTTTAAATTGACGTTTTAACATTAAAAATGGTACTTTACACAAAAGTACAGGTTTGGTCCCTCCAGCTAATGGGATTTTTAGTGACATTACGAGGTAAATGTTGAAGCACCAGCTTTTTTTTTTTTTTAAGTGAGGCAAGACATGATTATTTGGTGATGAAAGAAGAAAAACTTAATCGGATACAAAAATCTATTTTTCAGTTTTTCTTTGGTTTGACATGAGAATTTTAGAGAGGAAAAGTATTCTTTGGTCGAGGTGTTAAAAACTCCTCAACATCTAAAATATGAGCCCTAATATGCAATGCTTCTAGTAACATACCAAAGAGTAAAGAGTTGAAAACAACTGGTTTAATATTTTATAAAGTGTTAGAATTTAAAAGTTTGTCATTTTAGCAATTTTGCACATTTTTCTTCAAATGAAAACATTTTTCCAAGTAAGTTATTTACATGGCCAGTGAAAATGAATATTATTCTGTCATTCCTGTTGACATGCTCATTAGATATAATGTTTTTTACTGGTAGCAGACATTCCACTGTGTGAACTCAGGCTCCCTCTTTTGCTTCTTCAAACAGCGTCTGGAAAAGAGTAAACTTGTCCATATTTACTCAAATCCATAAACCTGTTGATATCCTCTGACATAATGTTTAACAGTCGATGTGTTTCTCCTTTCAATCCGAAATGTCTTTGTTTGGAGCAGAAACAGGAACCATGTGTGCAGCAAAACATGCACATTCAGTTTCCAAATGCTCTTTATACATGTCCAAAGAATCCTCATAAACCCAGACTAATATCGACATAACCCACATGTCTGAATCTGAAAATGCGCCATATGGAAAAAAGGCCTATTTCAGAATATCCAAGTGTAATATGTTTTGTACACGACACCTGTCAACTTCAGGATATTGTCAAGTTCAGAACCATAGTGCAATATTATTGTGCATGTAAACATACTCACTGTAGTGAAGAAAAATGTACAGTATTTGCCTCTGAAATGTTACGGATTGCACAATAGAACAAATATGTATTCAAACACAACTGTGTTAATGTGAACAGCTCTGGAAAAAATTAAGAGACCACTGCAGTTTCCTCTGATATCAGCATGTGTGCATGTATGACAGCCATTCCTTTCCTGTGTCTGTTGAATACTAACACAAACACACCTTATTCTACTGAATAAACCCCTGATCCATGTCTTATTTAAGAAGGAGAAGTAAAAACCACTACTGTAGCCATCACAAAATTAACTATTGACATTGCTCTGACAATGTTCCCAAATTATGAGGACTGGTTTTTCTATCAGGACAATGTTCCTGGTCAATAAAGGTGTGGATAACGGACCACCAGATGAAGACCCTGTCATGGTCAGTCCATTCTCCAGACCTGAACCCACTTTGAAAACTTCTGGAGGAACATGGATGGACACAAGCCATCGAACATTGCTGAGCTTCTTGAATTTCTCTGTCAGGAGCTTCATAAAGTCATCCAACAGCAACGGTGGAGAGCCAAGACATGTGACAGCTGTCATTGAAAATCAGGGTTATTCCATCAAAATATTACGTCTGAACTTTTCCCACGTTACAACATTCGTATTATGGTGTTTAGAAATGAATATGAACTGGTTTTCTTTGCATTATTTGAAGTCTGACAACACTTCATCTTTTTGTTATTTTGACCATGTGTCGTGTTCTGCAAATACATGCTCTAAATAACAATATTTTTATTTGGAATTTAGGAGAAATGTTGTCAGTAGTTTAGAGAATGAAACAACTTTTTTACTTTTTACTCAAACACATACACATAAATGGTAAGATTAGAGAAAGTGATCATTTTGCAGTGGCCTCTTATTTTTTCCAGAGCTGTGTTTAAGTGAATTCCAGACTCACCATATGCAAACACGACTTTTAGCAGTCAGCTGACGTTTACTGATTGAAAAGACAGCCCCTGAATGCATCTTTGGGGCTCCTTTTTTCTTGTTTTCTCACCCTCTTGTCTTGCTTTTCTTCTAATGTCATTGTTTTTTGCCACTGGGGTCGAGAGGCAATGGCTCCATCTGGCAGGTATGGGAATATATATACGAAGTAAAGGTGCAATCTATCGAGTAATGGTGTAGTAGCAGGTGAGCAACTGAGTTACCAGGCAAGGAAATTCAATTAGAGCCCAGTTCCTGCCTGCATTCAGTTTATTATGGAGGGACTGAAAAAGCCGAGTTGCTTTTTGATGGTCCCATCAGAGGCTGCAGTACTCAGCTCCTTCTATGGCCAGCTCAGACTGAACTGTAAAACACCCACTGTTCTGCAGACTTTTACTTAAAATAGTTTTTCCCTTTGTCTTTCCACTAAACCTCCATCTGCTTTCAAATTACATTAAGGGTCCTCTAGTACATTAACCACTGGACAAATCAAATTGCCATTTCAGGAGGAGGATCAGAGTTAAATGAGCCTTTCAAGAGATTTGGACCCTGACTGACTTTTAAAAGCTCATCAAGCAAAACACTTACCCTTGGCATGCCCTTTAGACCTCAGTGCCTTAGAGTAGTGTCTCCTCAGTTTGTGTTTACAAGGATACAATGTCATCTGCTCTTCCCTATTTGCAGAGCTACACTGCTCAATCAAATAAAGTGCAGCTGATTGAGGCAGGGTCACTGCATGGATGTGCTTGTCTTGTGTGTGACGTGGCTATCTCATGTGAAATGAGGTGGAAAAGCTGCTGTCATGAGGTGGCAAAGGAGACCCAGAGCAAGGAGGGAAATGGATTGTAGTCAAAGCCAGATCTGACTTTTGATAACAGGCAAGACAGCCTTTGTGTGAGCGGACACACTGATGTGCAGTTAGCAGGGGCAGTCATCCTCGGTGTCGATAAAAGTCACATGAACCGTGAAGGGCAGAGGTCAGCAGAGGTCAGGAGCTCACCCGTGCATCAGATAGGCGCGGCGCTGAAACGAAATTACCAAATGCTAACTCCAGAACAGTATCTGAAAACATGTGAAATGAATGTAGGAAGCACAGACAAGTCACATCTGCTTTAGCGGCAGAGTCGTTTTATTATAGGTGATAGAGCATGACGCTTCATCAGTAAGATATGATCGTAGTGAGAGATACCAGGTAAGTGACATGACATTATATATTAAGCTTACAAAAAATAATCACATTTTTAATTTGTGCTTTCAGTTTTACATTCTAATCTTTAGGGGACATTTGGTCCTTTCACTTCACATGTGAACATCCTGCTAACGTGTATTTCAGCGGAAATCTGCTCCCCGTAGCTTCATTTTTGAGGCACTTCTGCTGTTTCGCTCGTATGTGTGTTTTGCAGCCAACCTGGGGACTTTCCACAATGAAGCAGCACTATCCTATTAGCAGAAGGCTTAGTTGTGACTAATAGTAGCACCTCTTGTGTATATAACTGGAGGGGAAACAGACAAGGTCACTGAACGCAGGAAGACCGACTAAGTATTGCACCATGTCATATCTGTTTGACGCCATGGATTTTAAAGAAAACCCTTTAAATCAAATACATTAAATTTGTGTACATTATGAATGCACATTAACCCCTGACTCTAACCCTAACCCTTACTCTATCACAGAATATGAGTGTTCAGCGTCACAGAACTTAGCAATTACTGTCCGGAAGAAATAGTGAGTGTGACACTTTTTCAGCCGTTTCATTGACTGAACTGTCTATCGGCTCCACAGGCCTTGAAACAACAGAGACGTGGAGTATACCCTCTGTTATTATCTAGCTTAAAAACCTGATGGCCACTAAAGTGTAATTGCTTTAATGGGGGAAAAGGTGAAGGCAATTTAAAGGATTGATTAAGGGATTTGGTTTCACACTGAACAAACCAAAGAGGGAGCCAAGGTCAGAGCCAGGGGCCAAGGCAAACAAATATACCTGTCAGCCCACGCTCTCATGCACATTTACACCTACATACAAAAACACACCTCTACCCCTCACATGAATTTTTTTTTTTTATTCATTGATATTTTTTTTGCCAGACATGAAAGCCACAGTGCATGATCATTTTTCATTCATGTATTATTAGGTATTAATTACTACATTAAGTATTGGATTATGCTTGAGCTTTAATAACACCTACTGTAGATGATCACTCAGGCATACTTTCAAAAAAAGAACAAGAAAAAAGAAGCGTATTTGAATAACACTGCCTGACCTTTCAGCCATAATTTCTAAGGTCTCTAAGGGGTCCAAATGTCATGAATTGTGGTTTATAATGGATGAGCGTTTACCCTTCAGTGTAAATTTCATGACACTCCCTCCTACCCATTATTTTTCCAGTGAGTGGCTCGGCATAACTCAGGGTCAGTGCCACCACTGAAGACAGTGGGATATAACTGAATTAGCCAATTCAATCTCCTAAAACCAGATCACTTTTACTTCTGCAGACACTCGCTGCACACTTTCAGTGTAATTGCCAAAACAATTATGATAATTCAAAGGGTCTGTACTTAATTCAGTGTCTGTTTGTTCTGACTAAACTCTTATGTTAATTTGTAGAGAAAGATTTCTTCCAATTTTGAGATAAAATCCATGGGTAAATGTCTCTTCACCAAGTATTTGTCATTCCAGTCAATTAATTCCCACAAAAAATATGTATAGCCTATTAAAAAAAAGTAGTAATTTTCTAAATATACATTTCTTAGTGTATGTTTAATCATATGGCGTGTTCTAAGCTTTAAAACATCAGAGTATGACCACACTTGGTGTTTCCGTTCTCTGGCCTCTGCTCTTCCCAGCTGGTCACATCTGTGTGAACAAGCGTACAGGCAATGCAGCCTATGTACACCACTCATGAGCAGTTGTTGCTTGGCAACCTTAAAATTCATGGTGATTGGGGATGTCTAGCTCTGTGGTGGATGGGTAGGGTTAAACAAAGAGGTGGTGAAAGGGCTGCATTCATCTGCGACTGACCAGCCATCTGTTTCATGCAACTGACTTAATATGATATGTGCCATCAGTAGTGATTAAGGAAGTCCAGTATTTTCAACTCTCAGGTCTTTCATGCAATTACCTCCTTCTAGATGTAGTTTTAACTCGAACACTTGAACGTCATCCATCCCTCAAATGACAGCACAAAGGCAAATGATGTCATGGTAAGATATTTAAATCGTACTGAAGATGATTTAACGGTTAAACCTTAACCCAGCGTGTCCTTGTGTGTTAGTGTCATGTGACATATAGCCTTCATGTGTATGTGTGTAGATTGTTGAGTGTTTATGGCAGTGCGTGATACACTGTGCCCTCATGACACATTCCTAGCGTATAGCCAAGGGCAGGCCATCATAATTGCTGCGAGTGATTCAATTATGATCCAATTCTATCTACTCCACAGGGGGCAGGATGTGCAATGGGACATTAGAAATGGATAATTTACTTCACTGTCAAGAGATATATACCACTCTGTCTTTTATCCATCACTAAACTCACATGATGTTATGCACCAGTTACCACACTGCAAAAATCACAAGCAAATATTTGTTGCTCTAAGTCTCAAGCTCCAGTTTTTGTCAAACAAGAGGGAATGTGTATTTCCACCCTTCATTCCTCTTTGATGTTTCATTGGGTCGTGGCACCATTAACTCTATAACTCTCAGAGGGAATCTTGCTTCATGCTACATTAGGAATATGGCCTTATGGATTTCCCATTAAGTGACTTTTTATATCTTTTATATTGGAGCTTGACAAACACACACTCACAGACACACACACACAAAATGCACACAAACTGCAAAATAGAGAAAATGTAACTATGTCACACTCAGAAGGTGTGTGCAGTATCTTAATGTTTGCTTCCATCCTATCTGCGGTCATAACGTGATGAGGCCTGCACTCTGGCAACAGCAGTCATGTGTGAACAGTAATCATGTGATGTCAATCATGTGCCTGAAGCTTTCACTCAGGAATCAATCAGCCTTGGGCGGCTTACAGGCAAATCAACACTTTTGCAGGTGGACAGGATGGACTGGCTGACTGGCAGCTTATTCTGTCTGTCAGTGGAGAATTAAGGAGAAATCGAACACCGTCTTGCAAACGGAACACAAGAGATTCTAGGACTTTTTTAGACTGACTTGCCATCACCAAAAACACAGCAACCCTCATTTTCCATTCAGAGTGTGCATGATTTCACTGTGTTTCTCTGTTTCAGGAAGTTAAATATTATATATATATATTTAGTGTGCTGGTAGGAGGCATTATAGGCTGTTGTAATGGATGAAAACACAGAGGAAATTACCACCTATGGCTGGTGTGGAAGGAAATGAGGTGGGATTAGGTTCAGCCTTAGTGGACAGAGGATGATGATTTGGAACGGGCTTGTGGTTTACTTTTTTAGAGAGAAGAATACTGAAGTGCAGAAGCAATTTCTGCCTGCATCTCCATCTAGTCCATATAAAGAAGTCCTTGACAGTACCCAGTGCCTCGGATGGACCGTGGATCAGGAGAAAATTACACTTTGATGGTCCAATTCTCCACTTGGATTTACACTCCAATTAAAAGGCCAATTAAATTCCCATTCTCACTGTTTCCTGGTAATGGTTCAAATAATAAGAGCTCTGTCGCTGTGGGGAATGTGTATGACTGAGCTGCCATCCAGTTTCACTTGGCCATCATTTCATATGGCTACTTTAGGTCCAAACCTTGTGTTGATGTACCTGACACTTTTATGTAGCTGCCATTTTAAAGACCTGCAACAAATCATGCAGAAACACACTGGATGTACATAATAACCCCTTCTTTAAAAAAATGACCGACTTTGTAATTTACCATGCAGCTGGTAATTAAACAAGGGCATTAACTAAAAAAAAAAAAAAAGACAACATCAAGCATACAAAGCCCAGTATTATATCATTAATCTCCCATTAGAGTGCCCGTTTGGGAGTGTTATTTCTACCTATCTAAGCACTGCAGAGATACTTTTATGCACATCATTTTAAGATGTATAAATTACATTACATTTTTGCAGCAGACATCAGGCAAACATCATTAGCCTTCTGGGCAACAGGAAATATGATCATAGATGTGATTCAGCATAGTTTGTTTTACTCATCAGTCATGTAAGCACATGTCTGGGGATGGGTGTTTGATGAGTGAGAGTGCACTAGTTATTATGGACACTATTCAACACTAGCGCATGCAAACCTTGAATATGCTTAAATGTCCTCTATGGAGCTATATTAAATTATTTATCTGCAATTGTAAAACATTACAGATGAAGAACACCATCATTTAAGAGTAATATTGTATCTTTTGTAGCTACATTTGCACAAAAGCAAGTGTTATTCTGTGAACCTTCTGAATCATCAAGAAAGCAACTGCTACAGCCAAATCTTTTTTTTTTTTTTTTTTTTTTTTCATCTGACATTTCCTATGACCAAAAAAATCCAACAGCAATACTTTTGCCTCACTGAAAGAAATACTGAAAAGCCTGAAAACAAGAGCAAAGATCTATGCTCCAGGTACAGTCTTTGGGAAGACTCCCTGCCATCAGCGATGTTCGGTGTGCAACACGGGGCACATGACAGGGCAGGCAGTACAAAAATAGTAGCGTTACTAAGGATCTTAGAGGGGGTTCGGTTGGTCACGGCTCCCTGGGGAGGAAGTCCTGGTGTACACTCACACACACCTACAGTACATGCACATATACGTAGACACACAGAGGGAAAAAAAAGAAGAAAACCAAAGGCCACGCCACAGAGGTGAGGGGTAGACAGTTCAAGAAAGGGTATCATTTTCTTTGCCGTGTTGCCTCGAAACACCAGTAACTGAGCATGAGACAGCCAGTGTGAAACATTTACAGGGTCAGACATGACCAACATATACAACCTATAGTCGCGGAAATTTTTTTTAGACGATCAGAAGTCATCAAAAACAGTGGTTATGCAATCAAGTACTAACGCCTGTGTGTATCATGTGACTAAAACAGACAGAAAGGAAAACACGGAATGCCTAAAAGCACTGTTTCGGTCAGTACAGTGACATAGATATTGATGTAAGAACTGAAGTGATTTTGGTTATTATTAAGAAAACATGGAAAATGTATAGATATCAGCTCTGAAATTCAACTCCTATGAGCTATTTTTGTTGTTATCATTATATTTGTCCAAATAAATGTCCCTTTAGTTGTACCAGGCATTAAAATGAATAAGAAATTGAAAAAAACAAGGGGCGGTTGAATATTTTTTCCACGACTGTATTACAGCTCAAAAATAGTTATTCTAGACACAATACATACTCTTTGCACATGTAATGAAGCTTTATTTTATTGCTAAACTATATACATACATCAGTACTAAATTGATGCAGAGAAAAGTACATAAAAATAGGCGAAATAGAATCTTCTAAATGAAATCGAGAGGAAAAATAAGTGTAATTGCAGGAAAAAAATAAATAAGAGAGCATGAAAATACAGACAGAAATGGTACCTACTAGTGCAGCGTAGTAGCAGTTCTTATTTGACAGGTTATTCACAGTAACACGGTTTCATTTAGAGATGGATGATGCTTCTTGATGCGTCTGAAGGATCAGAGATCACACTGTTCAGCTTAGGCTTGTACCCTTGCCCTTTGCTCACTGAAATACATCCATATTTCTTCAATCTTTTAATTCTTTTACGGACTGCAGACCATGAAATATCCAAATCCCTTCCTACTGTATTGCTTTAGTGGGATACAGGTAATCCTCAGCACATCTTTGCCCCCAAAGGACTCGACCTTTTGTGAATTCTGTTTTTCTATTAGAGTTATCTGGTTTATATATCATTGTTATTTAATGATTTCAATTTATTATTAGTCCATATTGGCCCTTATGCATGCCAACTTTTTATTTGATGTGTAAGAGGATTCAATGTAAGGAATGGATGTATTTTTACACACGAAATGAGTACATTTTAATACTAAACTTACATAATACAATTCAATAATATGTGGAACGGGAATAATTAATTAACTATACAGCTTGTTTCCATAGGTTCTCAGTAAGTAATAATTTCGAATTACCATTTTTTTTGTGACAGGAATTCTAAATCTAAATAAATATACATATTTTAGTTTCTATAA
>JAPTYQ010000028.1:8990951-9003633 GCA_029814465.1 Ostorhinchus cyanosoma | reverse complement strand
TTTTTTCTTTTTTCAGTTATTATTGCTGTCTGCTCATGTTCTTTATTGCTCTATTTTCTCTTGATATTGCTGTTTCCTTCTCTCTTTATTGCTCTTTTTCTTGCCTCTCAGTTTTTGGCTGTCTATCTTTTTGTCTTTCTCGCTCTCTCTTTTGCTTGGTGGGATCTGGTCCCAGCCTGCCTCACTTCCTTAACAATGAAACAGATGCTAATTTTAATCATCTTACTAGCAGAGATTAGTCTTTGATCAAAGTTAATACTCAGAAAGCAACTGCGGCATTCAGCTTCACAGGGAGAGAGAGGCTTGTAAATGTGATCTGGTGACTAAGGCAATGCAGGGCACTCCACTGGAGAGCTATTAAACTTAAGTCCTGTATACATGGACTCCTCTTGTCCAACGTTTTACATGATGAGCTGTGTAAGAATACAGTGCATTTCATACCGGAGCTGGTTTTACACATTTCCTGCTCTGAATGCCAATGTTTCTCCCCTCAAGACATATTATGCGCTTGTAAGTGTGTGTGATTATATCAATGACATGCTTTCCAGAGATCCAAGCCTTTCCACTGGGTGGTTTTATCAAGATGTACTACAAGAAGAATACTGATGGACAGTTGTATGAGGCTCAGTGGCCACATATAAAAGATGCTCTCCAGTGTCTGTCTGAAGAATATGGATGGCCTGACTATCTTCGTGTTCCATCTACTGTTTTTGCAGGGGACAGCCTCAACAGCCTCTGGCCTGTGAAAATAAGCATGGAGCACTTATTCCCAGGTTCCCTGATGTAGTAGAAGGGCTGCAGGAGCTCTTCATACAGCTCTGACAGACTCAGAGCAGCTCTGACAGCCTGAAATGTTGCACCGTATCCTACCGCATCCTACGTGTCTGTCTCACTGCAGCTGCCTCAGTCACCTCTATTTTATTTCAAGCTGCTTGTCTTTCCATACTTCTCCAAAGAAAAGGTGGCAAGTTCAAAGTTATTGCAGGTGTAATGACCGGAAGACAAAAAGGATGTGAGGAAAGGTAGGATCATCTGAAGCCCACTATAGACAAGTAATAGTGTATGATGCCCAAGGCTTTTCAGAAAGCCAGGTTTTGTAATATAATCCTGCAGAGTCCATAGGGCCATTTCTCTTTTTCCCTCTTGTTCCTATGACTTTGAACATAATGAGTGTTGGACCTCTTCCCCTTTAGTTTCTTTGCTGCTGCCTGTACTTCATCAGAGTGGTGGATGATAATGCTCAAGCAAACGCTGCCTCCGCCGCTTGCACATTATACAGAACAATACTCAACCTTCACCACTATAGTGAATTATACCATACATTGCTCTTACTCTGCCAACACACTATTTTTCATTAGAGGCCTTCTAGGTCACTATGACATTTCTCCATACAACCTCCTCATCCAGTCTTTTGTAAGCAGGTGGGGAGCAGTGTCATATGTGTAATGAATGTGCCTCATGGTATTGTGTGCATGTTGTGGACCTATACACCAATGCACATGCTATATGTCACTGCTGTACTACTGCCAACTTCCCTTGTTTTTTTGCTGAGTTTCTGCTTTCTATAAAAAAAATGTAGGCCATTTGTATCATCCCTGTCAAATTCTTTTGTACTTGTACAGTATTGTAATGTAGTGGTAGTGGTACAATGGTAGCATGAAATTAAACGGTCCACTTGGTAGAGTTCAGAACGATCTCTAGTAACTTCAAAGTTGAATGTTGATAAAGGGAATAAAAACATGCTGGCTGTAGTGATATGCTTGACTCCATGACTCTCACGACACTGGCTCACAGGAAACCAGTCACTGCTGATTTTCCACCGTTTCCCAGCCAGCTCTCCATCCTGTACACCATTCACACGGAACAGGCCGGAAGGCATGCATGTGCACTTTCAGCACTGATCCAGCGTCAGTCAGCCGGCAGGTCCCATCCCATTCTGTCCTGGCATGGCCTGGAGTCACCTGCTGCACTCCAGAGGACAGTCAGGTGGATTTTTATACACTTAAAATGCACAAAGGTTTCTGCAATGCTCACTTCTGTTTTATTATTCACATTCATTGGAATTCTTAGTTGGACATGCATACAAATTTAGTGTAAGCTTCTCTTTGAACTAATGTCTGTGCTCCCCTATTGCTCCTCGACCAACAACTTCTGTAGGATAGCTTGACCTAAATCAAGTTTTTCCTATTTTTTTTTTTTCTTTTTTACAAATCGCAGTTTAACCTGGTACTACCCCATACTTTATTGATGAATATAAACTCTAGACTTGTATTTATGTTGCACATGGCCCCAGCGTAACACCCCATGGGCTGTTAGAGTAGCTATAAAGTCTGCTGTACACAGAGAGTTCTGTACCATTGTTCTGCTGTGTTTTGTGTTATGTACACAGCCTTCACAGAAAACAGTAGATTCTGCTTGCAAGGCATGTATCCTTCTGTGTGAGTAAGCACCCAATTTCCTCACCACATGCTGTTATTGCCTCTCATCCAAAGGGAGATTGGGCTAAGTAACTAGCCGCAGACTTCATTTTGTGGCGTTTTATCACCTCTGATGAAATTAGGGGGGCCTCTACAAAGCTGGAGTAGAAATAAAAAAGCGTAAGAGAGGTTGAATGCTTTGGAACTATGTGATGATGTATCCGTTTATGTGTGTTTCAGCTGAAAGGTCCTCAGAATAAGCCTTAATATACTCAGACAGAGGAGTGTGTAGTTAAGGCAGCCGCCTCTGTGGGTCATAGCGGTTCTTGAACATAATTTAAGGTTTTCTTTCAAAGTGTCTTCGTGTAAAGATTTACATAACAATGTAGCCACTATATGAACTGAAATTCCCTGCGTGTTCTCTATAGAACTGCAGACGTTACTCGGCAAGTGATGTGTTTGACTAGTTTTTTTTTTTAAGTCTTTTTGATCTTCCAGTTTCAGGTTTCACATAAATCACATAATTGTGCTTAAATTGCTCACAGGCTATTTAGCTTTAATGTTAATTTAACTACATTTTTCCATTAACGTAATAAAATACAGTTGCATGATTATTTTTAGTTTATTCTAATTACATAATTCTGTAATTCCCTTACACTATCAGTTAGTTTTTGTAAAAGGACAGAGAACAGACAGTGTGATATCAATGAATGATGTTTATACTTTTGCACTTAGTCTGGACCAGAGAACAGTGGGTCATAGGGGTTAGTTGGTTTAACTCCTCACAACTGCTTCTATTGCAATAAATCACAGCCATGAGTATGAGATAAGACTGCAAAATGTGTATGTCTGGAGCTACCGCTGACCCTGAGCAGACAGCGACTGTGAGTCAAGTATGACCAGCGCAAGAGTCAGTGTGATATTTCAGCAACTAGGACTAAAAGAGACAAGAGAGTCACATTTTTGTTGCACTTGTATTTTTAAGCACTGGACGCGATAGTAAGAACCTTATACATCTGCCAGCCAAGAGATTGTTTATGCAGTTTTGCTGTGTTTGTCAAAAAGTCCGTGCAGCCATGGCTAGCTGTAAACATCATTAACCCAGAGGAAAAGTCCCAAAGAAACTGTCTGCTGTCCTGTGTGGATGGGGAATTAAATGGGCCACATGTGTGCTGACACAGTAACTGTGCGCACATACACACTAACCACAGCTGTAGACACTGGCAGTCAATCATATGACAGTTGACATGAACAATTGAGTGTCTCCTGCTTTATCAGGAGAGTGAAGGGTGTACTATAACATTCATGCAGAAGTGTGGGTGTTGTTGCTCTTGACAGGTATCATATAGAATTTTGACCCCGGGGTCACTTTTCTATATAGAATGGTGACCCTGGGGCACTTTTGTTTATACATTAGGGCTCATAAGTTTACATACCCAAGCAGAAATTTTGATTTTTTTTTTTTTTTGGCTGCTTTTCAGAGAATATGAATGACAATACAAAATGTTAAATTCTACAAGGATTTGTAAAATGATCCAAACTGTGTCCCACGGGTCAATTTTCTAATATGGAAAACTGACTTACCCCATACCATTTTTCACCCCTTATATAAATTCATACTCTGTTTATAAAAATGTTCTGAAAACACATATAGGAGTAATTGCACACATTATTGTGATGTTCTATCTTTTTTTCAAGACTTTTCGTAACTTCGAAGGGGGGAATATGAAGTATCTGAACTGCCTTGCATGATCTGAAACACTTTAGGTAACCTGGGTCAACGACCTGAGTGACTTCTATGAGATTTGGGATATTGTGAGCTAAAGGTGTCTATGGTTTAGAGAGTTTGCTTACATTGGGAAGAATCATTAACTTTAGGTGGCGTTGAATGTACCCCTTTAGCACGACATTTCACAAAAACAACCTTTATAAGAGAATGACACAACAGATTGGGGGACATTATTTGTCTGAAGTGTTCTATGGTACCTGTTGTGATGGTCGTCTTGTTGTAATAAAATCTTTTTATGTAATCAAGAAGGCATCGGCTGAGTTTTTTTCTTCAGCATTCACTCAACGTCACTTTTTGATTAGACGACAAATCAATAAGTAAGTAAGTAATCAATGCGTAAAAAACAGGCGCTCAAATATAATCTGAGAATGAATCTTCAAGTATAGCTGAGATAACACCTCTGATACAAAGTGTTAAGCAAAGTTATGAGTCATTTTAGAGTACGTTTTTACACTTAGCCGGTGTTTTTTTGAAAGCTGAGATTTTTCTCTGCATTTGTGCCTCATCTACACATAAAAAAAAAAAAAAAATTCGGCAAATCTCCGTTTTCACATTTGCGTATAAACAAAGGGAAACGGAAATCTCGGAGTTTGGCCTGAACAGATAAAGGACTGATCAACAAACTAGGAAGTCTAAAGATGTGGAAACAGCTCGTAAAAGTCTTACTCTGTATCAAGTAAATACACAAAGATCCTGTTTAGCAGATGCAGATCTAGAATTTGGACCCTTTGTTTCTATGTTTTGTTTTGTATTGTAGTTATAAGATGTAATGTATCGGGACATTAGATATTTTTTTATGATTGCATGATAATACATTTATGTGCTTTTCATAATATGTTTTGTGTTTTTCTCTACCTTAAATACTACTTTTTTTTTCAAATTTGATTTATTAACGGTGGGTCACTTTTCCATGGACGTCACTTTTCTATCTGACACCAGACAGTACCATGCATTCTACCAGCTAGTTCCTTCCAGGCCACAGAGGGGATCACACATACTCGACACTCTTGTTAATTGCATTGACAGATAATTGATTTAGCATGGCCAGAGCTACAGCTGGCCCAGCAAGCATTTCATGGTTACACGTCTGTATTACATCATAATTCCCAATCTCACTTTTCACAGTTACATCACAGCTGTGGCCACCATACTCGATAACAGCACACCATATATTTCTTCACCTGTCTAGCCTATCCCCTCTAAGCCATGAAGCATCTCATCGTAATCTTCTGCAATGTTTTAATGGAAGAGCGCTGTAGAATAGTGTATTTTCGCTAGCTTTTCCAGTGCCTCATCCTCTCAGCCAGCGTGTGATTACAGAGATAGACCGGGCTATATCATACACTCCTTAGATGAAACAGTAACAGGAGAAAATGAAGGGATTACTTTGAGTGACAGGATTCCCGTCATATTTTCCTCCCCCAAGAAACTGTTACATAACCACTCCGGATTTTGGCTGTTGCCTGCTGCGTGAAATAACAGGTCTGATCATCTAATGAGTGGATATAATATACATTTAGCCCAAAATAATAGTACTGTTTGGATTGTTGTTCACCTCCTTTTCCGTCCATGTCTCTGTTTCTCCTTCTTTCCCCTGCTCTTTGACCACCCTCCTCCTTCCTAAGTGTGCCAGCCTGGCTGTGTAAATTTGCCTCAGATAATAGTGGATACACTGTGCCAGCTTCTGGAGTTGTGGCTGCTGCTGCGGCTGTAACGGCTTGTTACCCAGCTGGAATAATGACCGTATAGCTTCTTCGTCTTCTTTCCTTTCTCTCCTTCTTTTGTCTACCATGATCTCCTGTCTTTCATTCATCTCTCTATCTCTTTTTCACACTGTCAGACTGGGGAGCATAATTTTGTTTTGTCCTTCTCACTCACTCTCAGAGGCCATCATTCACTGTTTCTGCCCCCTTATCTCAGTTCCTCTCTTGCAGTGTTTTATTGCCTGCCCTCCCCTTCTTCTCTTCCCTCTCTTTCCTGCTCTCGGTTAGTTACCAATCTCTTCAGCTGCAGTTGCCTTGGCCAGAGAGCCATGCTCCAGCACCACTGTGATACCAATGAGACAAATGATGAAGCGGGTGGTGGGGGAGTGTGTGAATGCGTGAGGATATTTGTAGCTACTGAAATGGAAGACATTTTTTTTCCATAACATCATTTTCATTTGTCTTCTTACTCTAAGCGCCATTCATGCACTGGAACAAATGCTTAATCAGACTCGTTTCAACTGCTTAACCGCAGATTTGCCCTGATTATTTGACAGAAGGTTCAGCCTATTGTTGACTCATTTCGACTGGGCTACTGTGCACCGCAGGTTAAAGTCCAGGTTTTGTTTAGCAGAGTCAAGCTGCAGACAGATAACACTTCTGCATGGGGAGTCTGTTGATAAAGAAAGCAAATACATCATCACAAACCATGCATACATACAGTAGAAACACTTTAATAATAATCTACATTCTCTCATGCACACACGGGTCATGCTGTGACCTGAATCTGTTTGTATTAAATGTCATCTGTATCTTTTTTGGCTTCCCTCCTCAGTCTTCATTCATTATATTGACTTATGCAGTCCATTAATAACCTAGAGTTTATGTAATAATGCAGCAAAACTAGAAAAAAAAAAACGGAGGCATTCATTCCAGTCCACTCCACACAGGACACACACTTGCCTGCTCACTCAAACCAAGGCCCCTCTGGCTGTCCTTTGCACCTGCTACCTGGTGTACCAGCCAAGTTCTTCAGTTTGCCAAGTCCATTTGTCTGCTTCAACAACTCTTAAATGTGCCATAAGATTTGGCTAAAAAAGAACACAGACTCTCCTTAAAAATAAGCGAATGCATTTTCTAAACAGCATTTGTAGAGTTTAGTTATTTAGTGGCATTGCTAATGTATCTTCATACTAGATCAGATGAATTATTTATTTATTTTTATTCTTAACTCAGCTCTCAGTATATATATACGTGTGATGGTAGAAATTATTCACATCACTCTAGTATAACAACACAACACAATGCAACATCATCACTTACTTGAAAGTTACTTGGTGCAACAGTGTAACATCTGTCAACATACACATCTATATATAAACATTCATTTGAATTGCAATACATTTATATTTTATAGGTGTTTTATACCCATTTTTTTTTTGTATATCTCTTCTCCTTAATAATTCATACAGACATGATTCATTTTCAGATTCACCAACCGCTGAAACATACCGCACAGCAGGTATGTTGCTTTCATGTTGTACAATTGCATCCCACCACATACAGCGTTCATTGTATCACGTTCAAAGTGACAGCATTTGCAGTCCCCTTCAGGTAGTTAGGCCCTCCGATTGATAAAACGTCGGTGGTGTCAATCAAAGAGTTCAATTCCATTCCAATCTTTATGTGACTGAGGTGAGCTATCTGATCCTATGGCCTCCAGTGACATCCTGCTCTGTTTGTTTTCTTCACCCACTGAGGATTCCCTCTCTTCACGCAGAGGCCCTTTACAATTTAGATTTATGGAAATGTTGCCTAATAGAATGCTGCTCGCAGGATGACAGACAGCGATGAGGCATACACCACATATATATATATATATATACTGATAGTGGGAATGCCTGAGAAGATCATGCCTTAGGATTCAGTCTCCAATTTAATAGGAAAAGTAAGTGGAGGCTGTTAGTTCTGTCTGTGGAAACACAGGTTGAGGGGGTAAAAAAGAATAATTCATATACGTCTGTGTTGTATGTGTGTTTTTGCACCTCTTTCTATTTGCACAAGCTTTTATTATGGGTCTGGATATGTGCATGTTTGAGCTTATACCAGAGCAAGAGAGCGAATGTGTGCACACCTGAAAATTAGGATGAGACGGTGTCTGGGGGAGGGGAAATAAGAAACATTAAAATAACAATGACATTGTAATCTCATGGATGTTATAGGTTTTAGACATAATACTGGTTTGTGTTTGCTTAAGCAGAATTTGAAGTGTGTGAAGTAGGAGGGGGCCTCAGTAGAGACGGGGTTAAAGGAAAAGATTAGGTACATGCGCCTTTATTTGCTTTTAGGGATAAGCAGCTATTCTAAGACTGTTATTCCTGACATGTTTTTTTTATGTAGCATCTTTAAATGTGGTTGGGTGGGTGTTTTTAATAATCTTTTATCGCAGGCATAATACGTCTGAGAGGCTGAGGCAGTGTGAAGTGCTGTGACTGCTTTCAATGGGTCCAATTCACTGAAAGGCAATTGAAGGCTTAGCTGCGGGCCTCTAAACTCAGATGGTCATGAGCAAGTGCGCTGATATGGGTCACTAACACAGATAGTGCTATTAAACACTGTATGCAAAGCGCTCTGTTCGAGTGCCCTTAGAGCACATGCTTAATTGTGGACAAGTGCACATTAATTTACCATGCACCACTAAATTACAGCCATAGCTCAGAGCAAGGCACATGTCACGTCTAAAAATAAACAAAAACAAAAAAGAATGATGACATTTAATTCACTTACAGCGCTGTGATTTATTTATTTATTTTTATCCAGCTGCCTTTTTTTTAATACTAAAGTCCATTAATGTGTTGTGAGTTTGCTATAGTGGTAAATATTGAGCATAACGAACTTCCTGCATTACCATAGGATGTGGAACATTGGAAAAGTGAAATGATAGCAATTACTTCCTTGTGGTTTCTTATGGTGTTATCCCTCTACTTTGCTACTGTGTCATTTCCTTGCGGTGGCTGGAAGGATAAACAGATGCAGAGTGCGTGTTATGTTTCCTTGGAAGCTGATGGATAGAACTGGCATTGATGCAAAGAAATCCATTTCCTATTGAAATAGAGGAGTGATATAAATATAACTCTAGCTAAACAACCCAAGATGCCAGTAGGTCTTCTCATTATTTCTGCTCTTGATAGCAGCAAAGAGAGAAGAGTAATGGACTAGCTTCTACTGCTAATTGTTTTTTTATGGTCTTCCTATAGAAAAAGGCTTCTTTCTATAGATAACATTAAACTTTTTGTTTTTACTGAGCAAAAAGCCAGCTTAGTTAAGAAACTAAGTATACAATGAGCAAGATGTAAAATATTTTTACACATTTCACTTTTCTTGAGGAGCTGATTTGTTTATTTCTGTTCCAAGTTGTCTCTTTGATTTGTAGCGTATCACTTTTACTTAAGCATTAAGATTTCACGCTTTACATTAATCATTCAGGGAATAAGGCATTAATCCAAGGCATGAAATTACAATCTTCTATTTTTTTTCCTATTCGGCAACAATGGATTTAGCACCGTAAACGGATTTTGGTTTGTGTTCTTTATCTTCTGGAATACAATTGCTGTAAATATGAATTTAGGAGATTAAGCAAATTTGGCTGCTTTGTTAAGAAGCTTAGTATGTATGAGGACAAAACAGAAAAAAAAAAACAAAAACGTCAAAATGCTCAAAGGCAGACGACCTGCTTCCTATTCCAGGGTGACAGAGGTTTAGAGTTGCTCCTGCTCCAGAGGCCACTTCCTAAAGCCTTTGAAATCCAAAAAACCCTGATTCAGTTTGCTGGTTGCTGCATTGCCCTCAGGCTACCGTACCCACAATCCTCTGTGATGGTTTGTACAGCTTATCATTATTCACATTTTCTCATGTTTTGGCCTTCTCGCCTATCCCCGTTGATGCATCTCTTCAAGAAGTAATCTGCCACAATGTTGCACCCACTGACCATGGTTGGCACAGCGCCACATTTTGTCCTGTGGCTGGGGAAATCACCATCATTTCAGCACAGGGACCCACAACCAGACACAGAGACTGAGCCACTGGGAGCAGTTTGTTTAACAAGCACTCAGAAGCAGTCTGACTGAATGTGCCAATGCAGTTTTTTTTTTGTGCCTGACTATTCATTATGAATGGGAAGTTTTGCAAAAGTATCTTTTCTCTGAGCCATGATCACAGCTTGCATGTGTGCTGGAATGTGTGCATTTCTGTCTCTCTCGACTTGATGCTATTCTTTTGTTGGCTTCTATTTCTGCCAAAGAAATTGTTGGATTAGTGTTGTAATGGAAATGTACTGACACTGACCATGATATTTTTCGGTTCCTGATTTCTTTTGCTTTTGATATTCTTATGTGATGTACCACACTGGAGCCCTTGAAAGTTTGTCAACATGCCAACCGCCTTTATGCTGGAGTTACAGCCACAGATGGGATGCATCTATTACAAAGTATGCTAAATTTCAGATCCAGGACTTACTGTATTTTGGATTCAGAAACACAAAGATTTTGATCATCAGGTGTTAAAGAAAATGCTGATATCACAAAGACTTTTTGAAGGTAGAAATGTTGGCTGAGGCAACATTTTTATAATTGCTGACTTACATTTGCAATTAAAACCTTAAAGTGCTCCTTTTGTTCTGCTTTGCCTGCAAATCTTTAGACTCTGAACACAGTCATGCCCTTGTTCTTTTTTTTTTTTTTTAGGTTAGTAGGTAACCACAGTATGTTTAAGAGTGAATCATCTGTGTTTGCATTTATATGTTAATTTTCTTTTTGGTAATTCTGACTCCTCACAAACAAACAATGGCATGACTTGAGCACATGGGGTGATCGGTGTTGTTTTTATTTCTTTCAAGTCTTTGCCTCAGCTGCATTATACAGAGAGGTCTCTGTCAAGTGCAACAAAGGGGTGGCCGTGCAATCACCTTAAACAAAGCCTTCATTCCCTCTGTTACCGAAAGCAATATGAATGGATAACCTTTGTGGAGCCATTTATTTACACCATTCAGTCCCTTTCTTTCTCTGACTCTGCAGCTGTTGCCACAACATGAGGGAGTGATGCATATATTTCTCCTAAGGACAGGCAGAAGAAGAGGGAAGTAAAAAGAGAAAGACGAAGAAAAGATAGATGGATGGGTGTAAATGTTGTATACACATACGATTAAGGGGTGGGGGTGAAGCTAAAACTCTAAAGGGCAAAAGGCTGTGGGGCTTGAGCAGAAAGCTGGCTCAGCAGGAGGCTGATTATACCACCAAAGGGATCCACTTTGCACATCTAGCATGTACAAACTCAAACAAAGGAGCATGGCAGAGCGAAGGCAGCTGAAAGTGAAGGTAGGGGTCTGGGCTTAGCTGCTTTTTTTAGGGCGAGTGGCACTTTTATGATCATACTAATAAAGTGCTTCTGGGACAAAGCCTGTCCCTCACCTCCTCTTGCACACACACCAAGAACAGCTTGACTGCGCCTTAGGACCTGTGTTTATGGACACATGGATCAATACACTCCCAAAGGGTCTATATTTAAGTCTGAGCTCAGTAACGTGCCCGTTGATCACAGGGGGAGGGGAGGGACCTCAAGATGGTCATTATCAGATTTGAAATGCGGTTCTTAAAAGGGCAAGCACAGTTCAGAGGGAATCCCAAATCGGCTCTGTAAATCAAAATTGTCTTTAACGGCCTCTGTGCTGTAGTAGCCTGTTTGTGCACTATCTGTTCTTACAATACTCTTTTTCTATCTTCAGCAGCAAGTGCTTGTTAATTCAAGGCGTAGTCGCTGATTATTCCAGCCACATCTTTCACCCTTGATTCCTTGTGCCCCCACTGCTGGAAATGCAAATCTAGAGCATGACAAACGATGTAAGGCCGTCTCTGACACGTTCTAGCCCCTGGCGTCCCTGTGTTGCTCCCCAGCTTACCTCCTCCAGCTCCACAGTAATTACCCTTGTTGGATCGCTACGCCTAATCATACTTGATTTTGGGATGCGCTGCCATTGTCTCCACTGGTTAGCCCCTCACACTGCTTGGTTCTGATAGAGTACACTGATAATACTCTGTGTTGGAGTCACACACACACACACACACACACACACACACACACACACACACACACACACACACACACACTGCATATTCCATGGCCGGTTTTTGTTATGAGCTAGCTTTGTACAGATCTAATATGGTAACTGATTGATTTAAGGATGATTGTTGTGCTGCCACTGATTAATCCGTCTTTGATCTGATCATGTCAGCAGATAAACAGAATGAAAAAAGATTTTTGAAAAAATCAGGGAGCAATGTTTGGAAAAGAATAATTAATAGATTCAGATTCTGTAAAACAAGCTCTTTAAAGAACAAGAAGGGAGGGGAGGGGTGTGAGCAAGTGGCTCCCAATTTGTTCTCACTTTGTTCCAGTAATAAGATCCAGGCCTTCCTTTCCAGTGGACGAGATAATTAACTCCCGGGGACAGACTGCACAGAGCTCCGTCTCTTAGTTTATGGCACATGGAGATAGATCTCTGCAGCCCAGGCAGAGCATGGTTGCATAAATTGCCGACTGTGCTTGATCTACTGTATGTTTTTTAGAGATATGTAGATACGGAAAAGGGACAAATGATAGGGGGCTGGGTTCCAGTCAGACTATAAAATGAAAGATGGTGGGTGCAGAATACAAGGTCTGATGTTCTCAAATGAAAAACTAGCACAAAAATACTACATGTCTTGTCAGAGAGGGATATT
>JAPTYQ010000028.1:8978879-8990610 GCA_029814465.1 Ostorhinchus cyanosoma | reverse complement strand
TGGGTGACAGCAGCAGTGGACGTATGAGTCAGGTCAGGCTAATTTCCGTTGCTGTAACCTGCCTCTCTTTCCTGCATTGTCCAGCCCCTTACAGCAACTCTTTTGGAATGTGCACCATAATGATTTCCGGTCATTGTCTGTGTCTTTTCAGTTCTACACAGCTCACTTATGCAGGATGAACTCTGACCTTTTCAAGCCGAGACTTCTTTAATGAAAAACCTTTTCCATTTAGTCATATGTGCTTCCTTTGCAGGATATGTGACTCATACTTGTTTAACACCCTTTATCTCTCTGTCTTTTACAGAAACATGTGAAGACCTGTATGAAGCCTCGACCTGCAAGTTAGCCTTCAACAACAAACAGGCGAAGGCCTCCTCCCTTCTTCCCCTCATCCATTCTCTTCCTGCTTCCTCTGCTTTTTGTAGCCCCAGTAAATATGGAGGGCTGGCGGGCTACAAACAGGACTTTATCACGGAAGCCAAAAGTAGGAGCTATAGCTACTCTACTAGGCTTCTGGCTCTTAGTGAGTCCAGCCTTGTGCAGTGGACAGGCATTTACTAGTTTCCACCCAGAACGTCGAGAATGGGTCTTCAACCACCTGACAGTTCACCAAACCACAGGGGCATTGTATATTGGAGCAGTCAACCGTGTGTACAAGCTGTCAGGCAACCTGACCCTTCTTGTTTCCCATGATACAGGCCCAGAGGATGACAACAAAGCCTGCTATCCACCTCTGATTGTCCAGCCCTGCTCTGAGCCCCTTGTTGCTACCAACAATGTCAACAAGCTCCTTCTCATTGATTATTCCCAAAATCGGTTGCTTGCTTGTGGCAGCCTCTACCAGGGTGTCTGCAAGCTCCTCAGATTGGATGACCTCTTTATCTTAGTGGAGCCCTCCCATAAAAAAGAGCACTACCTCTCCAGTGTCAACCAGACTGGGACAATGTATGGGGTCATTGTTCCCTCACAGGGCCAGGATGGCACCCTATTTATAGGCACAGCAGTAGATGGAAAACAGGACTACTTTCCTACCATCTCTAGTCGAAAGCTGCCTCGTGACCCAGAATCTTCTGCGATGCTCGACTATGAATTGCACACTGACTTTGTGTCCTCTCTGATCAAGATACCATCAGATACCCTGGCACTGGTGTCCCACTTTGACATCTATTATGTTTATGGCTTTGCAAGTGGCAGCTTTGTTTACTTCCTGACAGTCCAGCCTGAGACACCAGAAAACAGCATGTCATCTAGTGGATCCACCAGTGACCTCTTCTACACTTCTCGCATTGTTCGCCTCTGCAAAGATGACCGCAAGTTTCACTCGTATGTTTCCCTCCCTATTGGCTGTGTGAAGAATGGTGTCGAGTACCGCCTTCTGCAGGCTGCCTACCTCGGCAAGCCAGGCCGCGTTCTCGCTGCTTCACTGAACATCAGTGCGCAAGATGATGTCCTCTTCACCATCTTCTCAAAGGGCCAGAAGCAGTTCCATCGCCCACCGGATGACTCAGCACTCTGCATCTTCACCATTCGAGACATCAATGCAAGAATTAAGCAACGCCTGCAGTCCTGCTACCAGGGTGAAGGAAGCCTTGAGCTCAACTGGCTGCTCGGGAAAGATGTGCAGTGCACTAAAGCGGTGAGTTGAAGTGACAGACGCTGATTAAAATCATAGAAAAGTCTCTTGAAAGAGATTTTCAGTCAAAGCCATTCATACGATAAATTAAATTATTTCCACATTATTGTACATTTGTGAATACTTTGAGGTCATAGGGGATCTTGTCAATAAAAACTACAGGTTTTCAATTCACAATGAGCTGTTACTCTTACTCAGCAGACAAAAGAATCATCTACTGTATTATTTTACTAAGAATTTTTTCTGGTTTTCCGATTATACATACTTCTCATTTCCATTCCTCAGATGTGATTTTAAAGATTTAGTGAATGACCTCAGATTTTCAATGAGCTTAACATCCACAGTGTTTAGAGTTTTAAGGCGTTCGCTGTAATGAAAATAAACACAGTGATCATTCACTCATCACTTGATCACATGATTCTCATACTACACATAATTTTGTTTTGAAGTTCTAATATCAAGGACCATCCACTTTCAAGTAGATTTTAGTGAGATATACTTAGAAATTACAGGCTTTATTTTTTCTGGCACCCATCAAAGTGATAACATTTTCCTTGAGCACAATACAAATAAACACAATCTCCCCTTCTAGAGTGAAAGAAGTAGTGGGGGCGTTGCTTGTGAAAGTCTGCTTCTGACGCTAGCGTAGATCACACACATCTATTCCTTCTGAAATCCCCAATTATCTTATAATAAAAGGCCATGTTTCTGCTACATGTTGTCAAGTAGAATTAAGTGTCGTGGTTTTTCTCCCACTCCCAGGGGGCTATAGTCCTCTGTGTTTTCATTCTGTAATTGCTAATAGGAATTTAAGAGTATTAAGAATTAATGACTACTTAGACTACTCCTTCCAGTGTGTGTACATGCTGCTTATTCCTAAAAATGTATATGTGTGTGTGGAGCTTGGGTGTAGGTCTTAATGTATTTTTAGAGTTTAATGATATCCCTACATTCACTGTGATGAGAGCCACTGATCAGCTTCCTTTGTTGTTAATCCCCTCAGGGCACTCAATTGACCACTTTTATTGAAATCTGTAAATTCCCCATTAACACAATGTCAAAGGTGATTGTCAGGAGGAGGGAGATATTATCTTGAATTGGTGCTGTTGGCTTTCATTAGCTACACTGAGAAGGTGGGGGAACGAGGCTGAAAAATGAAGAGTAGGCGGAAAAGGAGAAATAGTGGTATATAGTGATGACAATGCTGAATATTGGAGCCTTTCTAACTGTGGGAGCTCAAATTAGATCTCTTTTTACTTTCCCAGAAAAATCCCCAATCTTTTCAATGTGCTTTCTGTGTAAAGGTGTGTTCAGAGTGCCAGGCATCACCTGAAAAGCTCAACCTCCTACTCTCTAGGCAGCCAGTACCATTCCCAGTGTTCTGCTTTCATGTCACAATCAGCAAGAATACTCAAGCTTTGTGTGTGTAGCCAGGGAGATAAGAAGATGTAAAATACAGCCCTTAAGACCATGTCCTGGTACTCAATGAACAGTCAATAATTCCATAGTATAATATGGATTATGCAGATATATGTCAATGGCTGAGAGACTCTTAAAGCCTATACAAATTACATTTAACAACCGGATATGTCAGACACATTAACACTGTCTGCGTGCTGTTAAATCCTTAACTCAAGCAGTATGACCACACTGTTAGCACATGTTTCACATCTTGTCTTCCGTAAAGAAAAATGTGCTGAATCTGTGGGGTATTTTTAGAGCACCCATGTCTGAATTCCACTAAACAGGAGGTGAATTAAACTGTGACCAGCCCAAGAGACTTTTTTTAACTGTTAACAGTATCTCGCCTGGTTAGTAAATTGCAGTCCCAGGGCCTTTCCTCTGGTCTGGTGCTAACAGCAGGTAGCCAGTAAGCTCAAAGCAGGGAACCTTAATTATACCTCCAGCTCTCATTCTTGTATTGCAGGCATTTTATAGTATGTATGGTTACATGCAGGCCAAGGCTGAGGCTGGGAATGGAACTGAGGCTGAGCCAGGGGATTCAGACACAGCAGCCAATCAAAGATTTATCACCCAGCCGTCCAGCCTTCTGCCATCTGGAGATTCACACCATCTTTGTTGTCACTCCCAAGGAGGAGAGCATGATGGGATTCTTTCTATATCAGGCTGCCTGTATGTCTCTCTCTGACTAACGCTATCATCCTATTTCACTTTTACAGCTCACGACCTACTAACTAATTAACCACTCGCGAGTGCAAAGGGGAGTTTGTATTGATAACAGTGATATCCCCTAGGAGAGAAACTTTGAAGGCAGATATCCTATCCCATCTAATTCATGCTTCATTCAAATGAAACCCTTTTTGTCATGTGTAACAAAACTATATAATGTCCTGATCACCGTAACAACTATTTCTCAGCATGGATTTAATATTCAACTGTATTGTGTGTTACTTGATAAGGATTTATCACAAATTATGATAACCTATTTTTAGCCTCACCACAGATAATGTTATTTGTATCACATGGAAAAGACTGAGACATGGAAATCTGCATTTCCCCACTTCTTCAAAGATTTATGATAAGACAGGGGAAAAACAAAAAGAGCGAAAAAAAGAAATCTCAAAAAAAAAAAAAAAAGGTGCACACACTCACACAGTCCAAAATACAAAAAAAAAAAAAAAAACACCACCACATGGACTCCAGGGGGATTTTGCTTGGCTGCCAAGTCTGCTAGAACATCATCTAAACAATCTAGATATAATCAGAACCAAATGGTCTGGAGCTCAACAGACCATATGTGGAGTAGCTGCATGCATTTTAGGGAGTAGCTTTTGATAAGCCAAAGTCTGCTACTCTCGGCTGCTTCTCAAGATAGCTGCTAGTTTTCCCATCTGATCCATTCAGTGTCCATGTCTCAGCATATGTTTAAAACAAACAATTACATACAGAACACTGTGACTTTATGACAGTGAGAGAACCATGAACTCTGCACAAGTCCTGCTTTTAAAGTTGTAGTGTGTAATATAGCCTATAGTATGTGTGTCAAAAATATTACTATGATAATGATACTGAGGTAGACTGTTGGCAGTGGCACCATGTTTTAATTTATTTTATTTTAGAAAATACTTAGCTATAAACCATACTGTACTATAAACTCTAAACTTTCCCCAGAATATTTACAACTATTTTGATATAAAAGTTCATATGCCTGGGGAAAAAGTAAAAAAAAATGCAAATATATATCATGAAAATAAACTTTGTGTATCCTCAGCTCACAACATTCATCAAAATTTTGGCCTTGTTACAACCCCGTGTATTAGTTCTTTCCAAGCTTTTGGGAAAACACTCCCTGAAGAGCTCCTCATTTATGATAGCTACAGCAAATGTGCTGAGAGATGTTGCAGAATTGTTTTCACTCTACAGTCTTAGACACATTAATATCTAATGTATCAACTCCAGCATCATCTATAGGAGCTATACTAATGTACCCGTAAACTAATAATAGGTATTTTTTAAGCCAGTTGCATAGGCATTGCTTAGGCATTTTGTAAATATCTGGCATGATTCACAGCTCTGATGTAGGCATTTGTTAAATACTGCAGTGAACTAACCCTACGCACTCTGTGCTATTTTGGGTGATGGAAATAAAAGGGAGTACCATAAAGTGGGGGTGTGACTATAAAAGCAGAGGCGATTATTCCCTGTCAGCATTATTGCTTTTGCTCCGCTCATGAAAATCTGCGTTGCACTGAAAGGTTTTACAGCCACAGTGTGAGGCTCCGTTGCCTCCAGACTGGGAGATGTCAATCAAAAAAGTCGGGTTACACTGTTCTGACAGAGACAGAGGCAGATAGAGATATAGTGACACAAGGAGAAGTAATGAGATGCAGTTAGAGAAGGTGATATACATTTTGAAGGAGAAAAGGGTAGAATAGGTTAAGAAGATACTATAGGAAAAATATATAGATGGGCTGAGTCTCAGTTTGCCTGGACATCTCACTTCACTCCATATGGCATTTTAAGGCCACTGTCTCTCCAGCCCTCTCATCTGACCTGATTCAACACAAGTGAAACCATTGCTTTGCTTCTCATGGACTTCCTCCTTCTCCGTCCTGTAAACAGAGGAGCTGAAGTCAAACTAGATGAGACTTTATGGAAGTGATTGCTTTCTAATGAATGTGTAAATACAGTTTATTGCAGACGTTTTGATTACATGCTTATTTGAGGGCCGCACAGTTATCACATAGTGTGTTTGCCAGTGCAAATAGTTATTATGCAGTATGTGTCGTCCTGCAGAGGTGTGATGATAGGCCAGGGTAATGAGCCACGGTGAGAGCAAGGTGGGGCTCAGTGAGGCGAAGCTGAAACATGTCTGCCAAGTGAAACAGAAAGGCAAACGTTTGTCTGGCTGGGAGACTCTCTCACGCACCTCCACCGCTCCCTGACCTCCCTCTCTGTCAGCCTCACCTCTCTCACCCCCTCATTTTTGTCTCAGACACCCCCTGACACCGACTATACTTCCACAACTTTGACCATTGCTCTCTCCTTCTGTCTCTCTCTGTCACCTTCATCTTTCCTTCCTTACTGAACTGTCTTCTTTTCTAACTCTGCATCTCTACTTTTTTCACCTTCCACTCACTTTCTAATGTCTTATGTTCTAAGTCTGTCTCTACAAGATATTTTTAGCACTTCCTCCCCACATTTCATGTGAAAGGTTTCTATGTTTCATGTGACACATTTGTCGAATATCATTTTTTAAATATGTCTTCTTTTCTGTCTTTCACTTGCTGTTTTAACTGTCTTCACGTGTCATTCTACCTTCTCTAACCATAGTTTTTTCATCTTTTCTGTAGCCGGTGCCCATTGATGACTCTTTCTGCGGTTTGGACATTAATCAGCCGCTTGGTGGATCTCAGTTAGTGACCGGACACACACTTTACACCGAAACCAGGGACCGCATGACCTCTGTCACCTCCTACGTCTACAATGGCTACTGTGTAGCCTTTGTGGGTACCAAGAGTGGGCGTCTAAAGAAGGTGAGTTCTATCTTCCTTCCATTTATTCCCAGCAGTTACCGGCCTGTGGTTGGAAATTTCTGCCTACTTCATCACTGTGATACATAAGAACCCAGGCTGTCCAGTGGTCCGTGGGGTACAGACACTGTGAAGTGGTCCTATTTCTGTGCAGATGGATCATGGTCAAAGGGAAACGTATCTCTTTAATATTTAATGCCTGCTGTCAAAGCGCTGGAGATGGGAAACGGTGATGGCCAGCTCACTGTAGTGGTCATTAACAGTTCCTTGTTAAGTGAGCTCTAGTGTCGCAGTGTTGAATAACCTACACTGCCCCATTAATTTTAATAGGCACCTTTCTAACTGTGGTCCATTGAGAAGCAACTGAGAGAGTTGGCCAATGTACTAAACCATCGTCTTCATTGGATAATATAGACACCACAAGGGTTAAAGGCTGCTGGCCTGTTAATAATTATAGATTTCTCACCCTAGCCACAGGAAACAAGGTATTAGATGAGATTACTCTCTGACAGGACTGGAGGATGAGGAAAGCATTATGCCTTGAAAGAATGAAAGTCAAACTGTCAATCAGAAATGTTTGGTTGGTTAACACAGAACAGCTGTTGCACTGTTTGGCATCGACACAGGCAGCTGATGGTTGTACTTAAATGCTGCATGGCAATAATATATGTGTTTGTGTTAAACTACTGTGCATTTTGTCACAGTAGTTTTTTGCCTTGCATATGGATGTTCCTTTCTAGACTACATGTAGACAGCTGGTGGAAGGATTTGTCAGTAGTCTCTTAGCTCCTCCTCCCATGGGGCTGCCTGTTTGAGTGACAGCAGTAGTGTGTTACAGGGTTGTAACTGGCTTCACAGACATCCCTCCCCCAATAACAACAGCTGCAGAAAGCTCAGGAGAAGATGCTGATAGTAAAAGCGAGCTGCTAAAACCATTTTGATTGATACCTGATTTGCCAAAATCTTTGTTATTGCAAGCCTGGCAACACAGCACAAAGGATCCTGGGCTTACTTATTTTGGTCTCCATCTATTCATAATTAAATCAATACACCAATCAGGCTGCGCTGGAGAGGGTATTCATTCTATGTAATCCCCCTGTTTGAGCTGCTCAATAATTTAGCACTTTTTTCTACTTGGTTGAAATAGATGATACAGAGAAGAGAATGTTCCTCACTTTGTAGCTGTTGCTTGTGTATTGTTTTTATCTCCATGTTTCCTTCCACCTCTTGTCTGTAGCTGCTGCCTACCCCCAGTCCAATGTGTCTGTCATACATCTTCTACTCCCTTTTGAGCATCTATGCAAAGCAGCTCTGCCTGCTGGTGTGTACTTAGGCTTTTTCGTCACAGAGGCATGACTGTAACCACAGTAACGCTAACATGGGGGAGAATTCACCAATATATGAGAAAGCCACCTAGAGCAACAGTACCACGGTCCACTAGTCAGAACAAATATATTTAATAGAGTAACCAAATAGGTAATGACGCACATATTAAAAAAAAAAAGCCTAACAAACTGACGATTGTTTAGTAGAAATTTTAAAGAATATGCAAAACCAATGGTCAGTATAAACGTGTTATTGTATTTAGTAGACATATATTTTAACAGCAAGAGTGTACTAGTTTTATATTTAAACACTGGTGAATAGAAAAGCCTTTTCCACCACTCTGCCTAAATCTGCATACAGATAGGTTTCTGGACAAGGACCAAGAGTGATTTGCATGCAAGCACATAATTTAATAAGCAGACTGGCCACTTGTGCATGAAAGAGAGAATGACTATTATCAAACTATTCACAGACAGTCTGCAGTGCTCTGAAAAAAGAAGGCATTGCTTTTTGTAATGAAATATGCATGTGTTTACATTGAGGGTGTTATCCACTCAGTCCCTCAGGTGTCACGGGGAGGGCAGAGGGATAGGGTGACCTGATGCGCCCTGGTTACACCTCCTCTGCAGAGAGCTGATAAGCCTCTACAGAGGTGTGAGACACATACAGAGGCTGGGACGCTACAGGCTGCTCTAGATCTTACAATGGCACAGCTATAGGATGGCAAGATTTGATGCATTGGAGGTGATACAATTTTGTACCTCTGCCTTTTTCATGTAACCCCAAGAAACAGGTGGGGAGAGGAAGGGGTGTGGTGTATGCTGATGCATGGTTAGAGGGTGTGAATGAGAGCCATGATGAGAAAAAAAATAGACTAGCAGGAAAAGACAGAGATAGGAGGAAAAGGAAAATGGTACTAAGGCAGGGAGGAAGAGACTGTTGAAATGTGAATTTAGTTCTGCCAAAGAAACCAGGGCTGCACCGCTGCCTGTAATTGGATTGGCTCCCTTCCCAAAGAATTCCCCCTCCCCTGCACACCATCTCCTGCTTCCCAATTCAATCCCGCTCCCCCTCCCTCCCCTCACCTCCCACTTGCTCTCCCTGCAGACCAGTTCCTGCTGTATTCACCACTGTTTCCTGGGCTTTGCTGGAGCATGGCAAAGCAGAAGGGATAGCGTTGGGCAAAACCTCTGCCTGTGGCAGGCTTATTCAGGAGATTGATTGAAGAAGAGAGGTTAAGAGGGTGGGGCGGGAAGAAGCCACCAAGGTGAGGAGAATGTAGGTAGGATGATAGACTGCAGGAAGCATATTGCAATTTTGAGTCTCATATGTTATGCCATGGTGATGTATATAGATGAGAGCTACATCATTAATCAAACTGTAAAAACAATAGCAATGTCAGCCTGTGTCAGCCTTTAATTATCATCTGTGAACGTTATAGGATGTTTGTGTGTTTTTGTTTTATCGGCTTATTATCTACATTTACAATAAACAATGACATATCAATCTCTCTTTAGGCAGTGCAGTGTATAATCATGCTAAATTGGTCGCCAAAAACATAATTCAGTGAAAGTGAGATTAATGTTCATGTAATTAGACACACAACACCATTTTTTTCTCCAGTGTGAGATAAACACAATCAAAATCAATATAACTTTTTCTTTTAATTGTGCTGCCTTAATATAGTATGTGAAGTTATGGAATTTAATGCATAATTTAGAATCAAAGATCCCTTTTCAAAACTTCTGGACTGTGATAGACATCAAAAATCTGAGATGGTTGAATTTTTAGTGGCATAAACCACCCAACAGTGATGTGAAAGACTGGGTGACAGTATGTCATGGCACATGAATGCAAGACAAGAATGAACACTGAATAGTGATTTGTGAACTCTAGAGATTAAAACATAAGAGTAATTTTGTGGAAAATTGTGTGAAGATCCACAAATTCTGCATTTTTTGCTGCTTTGGACAGTTGTCATTTTCTGGAGATACTGTACATACTCTAAATGCCATGTTTCTTTGATAAACAATAATAATTTTACTTAAACACATACTTATAACCACTGTCCTGTTAATTTTTTCTAGAGCCGCGCATCAATAGAAGGTGATGTATTATTATTGCCAACCTAGCGTAAAACCTAGAGCTCTCTTGTGAGAGCTGTGTGTAGTGTGAGTGTCATAAGGCTTTCAGAAATTGGCTGTGGACTTCTGGGTGGCACCCCTGGAGGCAGTGATTGATTGTAGAGGGCAGTAGATGTTCACCTCAGCAGAAAGCTGCAAGGGGGCAATCAATAGTTAAGGCCGAATCTCTGTCTCTGTAGATAGACCGAAACCAGTTCCAGTTGGCCCCAAACTGGACCAGAACTGATTCTCAAGCCTATTTAGAGCTGCACAGTACATGTTGTAATATGCATGTAACCCCAGTTATAAGTTAATGTTCCATTTAAATTCTAGACCTAAATTTACATTAATACACACCAGGCTGCGTATTATCCACTCCAAGCTCTATCATTTCAGTTATCACTGTTATGTTTCTAGAGACCAAAATCCTGCAACAAGACTCTGCGGGTCAAATTATAAAGATAGTCAATCTGCTATGCAGTTCTGAATACATATTACCCAAAAATTGCATCATCTAAATTGGAATTGGCTGTGTGTGGTTGACTTTGTGCTTAAGCACAGGAATATCCCACATGGGGACTGGGATTGGTGGGAAGCAACAACGGTATTAAGGAGAAGAGGAGCTGCAGGGAGCACTGCCTTTGATATAGATAGAGATGGAGGGCACAGCTGCACATGTAAAATTGGATGTTGAAACACATCCCAGCAATAGATGAATGGGGAGTTTAAAGCAAGCTCAGCAGAAGCACATTAAGGATTCCCCTGTTAATCAAAGTCAATTCTCAGATTGTGAGAATGAAAATCCAACATCCTGATTTTCTCAAACAGACCACCAGGGATTTAGAGTTGTTGAACCTGAGACGAAAGGGACGCATTCCCAGATGACTGTCATTTCCTGTGTTCTATTTTTAATATAATTACTCAGGTCTACGTTGGATTATTTGTTAAATAAAAAAAATACATATATTTATATTTATGAGTTCTTAACATGAAAATATATCAGTTTTATAAAAAGCTGATAGCTTAAAGGTATGGCTCATAGTTTGAGCACAGTGCATGTTGTGTCTGAACTACAACGCAGCATGTGAATGTTGACTGGGGTTGAAATCAAAGGTTGTTTGGTTGGTGAAGTCAAAAGTTGATTAGTAGGTTGTTTGTATCAGCAGTAAACTGGATTAAAAAAAAAATATTGTCCTCTTTATCCTTCAAGCCCTCAACCATGATGTGCTGTTTTCGGCCTAATTAGTTCTTGTCATCATGCCTTGGTGAGTAATTAGGAATCGGTTTGGATGAGGCCCCTGGCAGCTGAAGGGGACAACTTGAAAGAGAGGTTCAGGTGTTTAACTGGACAAATGTGTTGTTCAACTGGTTAACATAGCAGAGGGTGCATCGCTGACTCACATGGCTCTCACAGTGGCCTAAGTAGCAGCAGGGATTGTGTGTGCTGGGCAGACAGCGCTGGAGTGTTGCTGAGAATAGCAGCTGATCCTAGTGCAAAAAGTGCCGGGGACTTGAAAGACTAAATACAGGCAGCTGCTCCTACAGGGGCCTAATCGACAAGTGGTCACCCCTTCCCTCCCCCTGACTCCCAGCTCTGCCTTCTGCCCAAAGGCTGGTCACCTGCTTGACTTGTTCATGTCCTGCTTTGCCTTTGT
>JAPTYQ010000028.1:8934314-8949006 GCA_029814465.1 Ostorhinchus cyanosoma | reverse complement strand
TGATTTAATTCGGAATTAAGAGTGGAATTAACCAGTGACTTTATTCAGAATTACGTTTAATTCAGAATAGTCATTTTGAACCGAAATTAGGTGTTTCCATGGTCATCTTAAAGCGGAATTAACCTTTATTCTGAATTAAACAGGAATAAAAACTCATGTAAACAAGCCCTCTGTGGAATTCCCCATGTCTGTGTGGGTTCTCTCCATGTACTCCCACTTCCTCCAACCGTCCAAAGACAAACACTTAATATGTTATCTGGTCGATCTAAATCGCCTGAACATAGGTGTGGATGTTCGTCTCTAAATGTGAACCCTGAGATGAACTAGCGACACATGCAGGGTGTACCCCATGTCCGCCCATAAACAGGCTCTGGCACCCCCACGACCCTCAACGAGGACTAAGCGGTTGATGCGTTGATGAATTCTCTCCCGATGCCAGGCTTTGATTGACACTTCACTTGCCTGCCAAGTCAGACTTTCCAAGCTTCCTTTCATTGAATAAAAGATTTTTTTTTTCTGCAAACAGCTGCCGTTGTAGCTAATACGTTACACTAACAAGACGGTCAGACGACTTTGTTATGCAAATACATGATGAAATTTACTGTTTACTGTCAGTAAACTAGTGTTTGCATTAGCTCGATGATTACCTCTCTGACCCTGCACACTCCCAAAGCGCTGCCCCTTTTATCAAGCTCCAAAAAGCCAACATGGCAAGCTACTAGATTCAAAACATTATTTCTTAACCCATAAAAACCCAAATAAAACCATGTACTGATGTAAACTGTTTCATACCCGTTGATCCACTAATCCTATAAATACATGTAAATAATTGGGGGAAAATACAGTTCGTCATCTTTTCATGGTCATCAGATATGACCCATTTGGATGTTCAGAGGCTCCGTAGTTACCATGGAAACATAGTCATCTTCTTTAACATTGATTCACCAGTAAAACCCATGGAGTTTGATCAGTCCTGAACAGTGGATAATTGTTTTTTGTTCAATTAATGAAAGTCAGGTTTTCTTCAGTTTTCTCTGTTTTTAACAGAATAAGCTTCAACTTTAATCTGAGCTTTTCTGAACATTTACATGATCAGTGCATCAAATATAGGAAAATACTTGATTTATACTTAAAAATGCTTAATACAGAGTGTAATATTGGAATAAATGATGATAAATTAGTTAAGAAAGTGTGAAAAATAAAGAAAAATCACTTGGGAACTGCCACAAAGGTATCACTGGGTCTTTATAGGTTATGGGCTATGATTCCCCTGTCTACTTCTTATTCTTAGGATCCTAAATATGAATAAGTTCAGTTGAGTGGTTTAATGATAAGTAATTTACCTACATCTTGCATTCTTATAGACTGTTTGTGTTTTTACTTGTTAATCATTCCGTCTTATACTTTTTCATGTCTGTCTCTTTTTTTTTTTTTACTGCTCCCCTTCACTCTTTGACTCTCCTTTCTCCCATGATCCTCTCCTCCCAGAGTGGCCTCTCCAGCCTCAGTATGTCCGATGGGAACTGACACATAGCGCATATAGGCAGGCAGGCTAACATATGCCTTATAGGAGCTTATATTGTACAACAGGAACAGGAACAAAAGAGGCAGCGTGCTGGGCTGGTGGGAGCCATCAGACACACACACACACACATACACAGCACATTTCTACATGCCGCTTGCTACTGACACCAGAATTCTTCAGCCTGACACTGGTGATGGATTAGATGCGTTATCGAGGCGGAGAGAGGCTCCATGTTTTTTTTCCCAGTGCAGAGAAAAAGAAAGTGAGAGAAAGAGGAAGGCGCACATACACACTCATACGCTGTAGACAACTGAATAGCCTGTACCTATTTCACCTGAAGTAAAGAAATACAATAAGAGTCTGCTACATTTCAAGCTGGGTTTCCCGGACAGACATGTGAATAGAGATAGCGAGCCTGTTTGATACACAGTTTTCTGCCAACTGTCGATTACAGCCAGTTGATTTGTATCTGTATTCATGTACATGTGAGAATACTCATCCCCTTCATGAGTCTACATGTGCGGGCAGACATAGACATGCACACGCACACGCACATATGCACGTACCGTCGGCCTCGTGTCAAACACTGAAGGAAATATAGATGAGGCTGTGTGTCTTGCCAGTATCTGACTTCTGGCATATTGGTGATGAATTTCCTCCTCAATGTGACTCATACTACCAGTCCACTCGCCCTGATACGCCCAAAGGGAATGACTTCATCATATGCTCGGTATTATACATCCATCTCCAGGAGGACGGACTATAGACCTGTCAGCACACCTCATACTCTAGTGCCACCTGTCTTACACACTAGTATGTAAGATTTAGTAGTCAAACGTTTAGGTAAAATGAAAACTCGCCACATTTACACTCTTGCCCATTCTGACATATGCTCAGGGACAGGTTTTGTTCAGTCAGTACAGTCAGGGTGGTGCAATGACACGGCTGTCTCAAAAAGCTTTTCAAATAATGGATGCCTCTTGACAAGCTTCACTGACTGTCAGCAGTCTTTCACCTGTCATCTAGCCCAAGGTACCCACCAATCTCAACATTGGACTCGAGGCCATTTACTGAAGCTGAGATTGGTTCCATCAGATGAATTGGATTTGATTGGATAAAGTTTATCATGGTCATTCTCAGATCATTTTGTCCTGTGTCTTTTTCAATCACCACACTAGACTACAAAGCTCCCCCTTTCCTCTGTGAAGCTTACTCAGAGCTGTCTCTGCAAAGGGTCAGTGCATTAAGACAGCCAGAGAAAATGTGTGATGGTGGTTCACTTTGCAGAATCTAATCCAGTGTGTGGGATCAGGCAGATAAAGCCAATGCCTATCACTTTTACACCCAAGACTCCTGAACTGGATTAGTGGAGATGCATGCGATAGCCGCCAGATATGTTACTAAGGGAGTCCAACTATCACTCAGAGCTCTCTTCCTTTATTTCTTTATGGACAACATATGTTTTAACCAATCTCCTGAAAATCAACTCCCATCCTACTATTTTGGTACAACGTGTAGGTGTAAAACCCACAATTTGACTTAATCCTGTCCTAGTACAAGGTGTTAGTGTGGAGTATGTCTTACATTGTGGTTTGGTAAAGGTTTCCATGCGTGGGTTACAGTCTGCTCTGCCAGCTGAAATATGGTGGTAAAATACAGCACATGCTCATATGGGTCTGTATTGGTGTTGGCAGCCACCTGTGCACATGTGTGTCCTTTTTCAGAAATGCTAACCTCCCTCAAGGCTAAGGTTAGAAAATAGCTCTGTCTCAAATCTGAAAAGAAAGCAGCTTTCATGTAATAGTTAACAGCTGTGGCCATTAAAACAGAAACATTCTTTAAAAATTGAGAACCTAAATGTTGAATAAATACTTGGAGACAAGCAGTAAAGCTGAAACCAAATCAGGAAATCAGCAAATTATCCCTCACAATGTTTTACTTCTAAAAATATGTGAAAGTTGTTTTTTTTTTCCTGTATGAAACTAAATTCAGAATGTTTAAATTTGTGTTCCAGTAGTATCTCCGTATCTCTCAGTAGTATAACAGCATTATGCAGGTTTGGATATTGGTAATTTTGGTACATTGCAAAATGATGTCTATTCAGAGAACACTGTAGTGATGGGTTTTCCTTTTCCTTCTAGTAGAAGCATCCGAAATACGCTGCATACACACATTTGTTGCACTTTTACCTCAGATTTATTCAGCATTTTTTACTCAGCAAATTGCTTCACAGAGACTCTCAGCGTCGGGGATCAGTGTCTGGCACCATGTTCAAAACCACTGAGACCCAGAGAGAGAGAGAGGGAGACGCAGAAAGAGGGAGAAGGGCAATTTGAATTGGAATTTGGTCAATCTTCAAACGTTTTTCCAGGGTGCTTACATGCTCTGATCAAAAGCACCCCACTGGCACGAGCCCCTGTAGCCACAAGGGGAGGCCTCTGATGCCGCTGCCATGGCTTCCCTGCTGGCCAATCCCCGACTTCCCATCAGCTTTCGCCTGACTAGGTGCTGTGACATGAAGCTTGTGTCTGAAAACGAAAGTTGTTATGGTTACCTGTTTTGTTTTATGATTATGTCATGCTCTGTGAGTCAACTAAGAGATGAAGACGTAATCTTAAAAATCTACACAGAACTTGCAGACATAGCTCTTGATTTTATCTTCTTCTATTTTATTTCTGTTTAAGGATTTAGATGATTACAAACCGTGAGACAGTTATTTGTCAGAGTATCTGTCAGAAGCCTCCGTGTGTGTTTGTAAATACAAAGCATTATGCATTTCACATGACTACAAGTGTAAACTTCAACTGCTGTTTGTCATTTTTCCTCATTCAATCACTGTTCTTTTTCTGTCATTTCCTACAAATATTAACTAAAAAAAGCTATGATGCCGGGGGGCATGTACAATGTTTCCTAACAGTTTCATCCATCTTCACCTTTTGCAGCTCCCAAGAAACTGGTGATAGAGAGAAGCCAGCTAATGGCTTTAGTGTTGAAAAGGGGGACTGGGTTAGATGAGGCCAAACCCAGGACAGCTCTCTGAGGCACCCCAGGGGCAATAATATTGGTGGGCTGGGAAAGGTAGGATCCAACCTGTTAGCAGCCTACTCACCCACCCTGATAAATAATGCAGGGTCAAATGTGGTTTAGAGGGCCAGGTTTAAGTACCAGAGAAAGCAGGACAAGGTCACCATTAAGCGATGCTCGGGGAATGGATGTTTGGGGCCTGAGAGTTGCTTAACCAGCGTAGGTACCGGGGGCCAGTAGAATGGAAGTGTAGGAGTGAGTTAAGGAGTGTGGTAAAGAGAGAGTTTTCAACAGAATTATTTTTGGCCCAGTAAGTGCCATTTATTTGGCAAGGGTTTTTTTTTTCCCTTTTCTTCTTCTTTTTTTGTTGTTGTCTCATTCGCCCACCCAGAGGTGAGCCGACAAAGTGCTGTATTTTCGCCTAAGCAGCTTCACACATTTCCTTGTTTTCTTACCACTTTATGAGGATGTGTGTTTGTGTGTGTATTAAAAGAAAGTGTAACACTCTTTGTAAGATTTGCAGCTACTATAGAAAAACAGCTTCTTAATGTGAAAAGCAACTGTACGTGGGCGTGTTTGTGTATACGCAGTGTGTACACTGAAGGATGGTGTGAGTGCTTCAGGAGTGCTCGAATGTCAGTAATGATGATTCCATTTTCATTGTGCGAGTCATATGCCTCAGCTACTGGAAAAACAATACCAAAAATAAGCACAGACCAGAGTATTGTACTTGAAAAAAAAATGTTCATTACCTTTTATTTCCATGTATTCTTTTTTTAGTCTTTATTTCAGTGTTTCAGTCAGCAAGTTTTTATTTAGCTTGAGTGTATGAGGTATGGATTGATTTTATAGAGGATGTAAAAGGTCAGACAAAGGAATATATGACATGAAATTTAAAACTTATTACTGAAGCATTAGTTTAAAGGGCAGTCATTTTATAGAATTCTGAATTTACTTTAATAAAGTTCTTTTATTTGAAATGGTAAAGCAACCACAAGAAAGAAAAGATTGTACTTTTCTTTTACTTTGCATTTTCAGGTCATTGTGCGTTTGTTGATGTACAGGTAACTGTCTGCTCCTTCAGGCCTAATGCGTTTATTGGTTTTGTGGTTGTAGGGGTAGTATTTCAAGGAGAGCTGAGGTTTTCTCCTGGAGAAACTTTAAGACATCTAAGAGTGTGTGTTCCTGACTAAATTGAAATTTAGAGCCCCCCGGACAGTGGTGAGGGACTGCGAGATAGCAATCTGATTCAGATGAACTACGGGCAAACAGGGGGAAGGTCAGGTTATCTGGTCATCCCTAGTGGCAGCCCGCTAGCACACATATCACAGCATGACAGACTGCTCCTACGGGTGCACACGCATAAAGGCACACACAACACAAACACAGACACAATGGTGAATAGAACAGCGCTGGTCTGAGCATACGCCTACATGCTTTATGGATGAGCATATTTGTTGAGGTCTCCCTCCACACTGCAGTGTCAGTAACCAGATGAAGACTGGCACAGCCCCCACATCCTGCCTTTCTCCTCCTACATATGGTTTTCACATATGTCCTCCTCCTGATGTTTGGATTAGGCTGCCAAGGTCAGACGTAGGTCAGGCGTGGAAAGCTCAACCACTTTGAGCTCTGGTCCTTAACTGTGCCGCCTGCTGTCATGTACTCGGCTAACCCGCAAGCTTTGAAAGCAAAGCTCAGGGGCTTTGTGCAAACTTACATCAAGTTTCTCCTACTTGACCATCCAAAAGTTTGACACACATTCACACACAAATACACACAGTCTTGCGTGCGGGCATATTCGCTCATGTACCCTCCCTGTAGATCTTTTTTTTTTTTTTTTGACAGACATATGACCTTGACTTTCCCGTCTGTGATGTTTTATAGTGAGTCTGGCTGCTCTTTGGTGCTGTCACTATCTGAATAGATAGATGAATGTTTGGGTGGAGAGAGGCAGGCGGGGATGGACAGATGATGGAGCCATCAGCTTTCATGGGTGGAGGAGGGCCTACTGACATGCCATCACAGACACATCTCTTACATCCAGCATCGGGCCACCCCCACCCCCACACCCCTACCAAGATTTACTGTCCTGGTTATATATTCAGCAGTGATGAATGTAGAAGAAGCAGCACTGGCACTGACCCATTTCGGTCGGAGAGGGTCAGATTGCTCATATACGTTACTAGAAGGCTGGCTTTTTTGTTTTTTTTTACTGTTTTTGTAGTTAGGTGGTCTTGGCCCCAACTTCAAATCTTTTCTAAGGGCATACATCATTCATCAAGAGAAGAAGAAAGAGAAAAAGAAAACAGAGCTAAGGTTTCACAGAGGTCTAATAATATCAGAAAATAATTCTCACCAGTTGTTGTAACCCTTTCTTGCATGGAATGACAGAAGGGGCATGTGTATTTCATACATAACATTTACAATGACTTATATTTATATATTTCAATCTTGAAATAGCAGATGGTATTTTTTTTTTTATATCAAAAACTCTTCAAGACATCTGAAAAGGGGTTTAAAAATGGAGGAATGCCAGCTGTAATGATAAATTACTGTGAAGATACATGTCTACAGTGCAGACTCTGTGGCTCATCAGAGAAGCAACACGACATCTCCCCTACATGTGATATTTTAGCTTCACTTTATCATAAGGGCTTGAAATGTTGTTGTGGAGAGGACCGAGAGAGTGTTGTGTGTAAATGTGTTTCTCCTAATTTCTGCCCTACTGCAGCTGTAAATGATTGCAATAAAATGTTTTGCTGTCAATTCTTCACCCTACTCTCACTTTCAATTAATCTTTCACACTTACAGTGCAATCCAAACAGCTAATAATAAATGCAAATATCAGATCGTTTCTCACATGCCTTTTAATCTTTGTCAGTCATCCCAGTCAATCATTCTTCCTCTTCCTGTTGTCATACTGATATAAATAGCGATCGCTGATCTGTTTGTATTTCAATGTCTTCCAGATACGTGTTGACGGGCCTCCTCACGGCGGTGTTCAGTATGAAACAATATCGGTTATCAAGGATGGCAGTCCTGTCCTCCGTGATATGGCCTTCTCCCTTGACCGCAACTACCTCTACGTAATGTCTGAGAGACAGGTAGGTGTCATATGAGCATGCATGCAAGTTGTGTGTGTTTGCTGATTGTCTTATGCATGGCAATTGATGTTTTAAGTGTGTCCATGTGTGTACACAAAGTATGTGAGCTTTTGCGATTTCCTGCAGAGCCTTTAGATGGCCCACCTCTTACCATTAGATGCACCACCACCCTCTGTTAGCTATAAATAACCTGGGTAGCACAGCAGGGGACGTTGTGACAGCATTTGATAATGAAGCAGAACAATGAGGGCAGGGAGAAGGAAAGAAATAGAGAGACAAGGAAAAAGACAAGGTACAGATGAGACAGAGAAAGATGAAGGGCAGTTGGTGACTGGCTGAAGCAGAGCATGAGATGAGTGATGAGGAAAAGAAAGACAGCTGGTGGAGTGTATGACTTCAGCAGACTAAAGAGAAGACACTGTGAGGAAAAGGAGACACAGAGTGCAAGGTCATCCTTTCACACTTCTAATGAAGTGACACAGCATTGTGGAACGGGTGGGAAGCAGCCGATAGCCATCACTGCATCTGACATACAAAGTAGGCAGTAGTTGAAGATACGGGGGCAGGAAAGGATACAGGGAACGCAAGGACAGGGTAGGGGCGGTGAGATGAAAGAAAAGAGAAGCGTCGTAGGGTAGAAAGGAGATGAAAATGGGAGGAAAAGTGTGGGGAGGAGAGGAGAAGAGGCGCAGCTGCAGGGGAGCGTGGCAGCGCAGCAACCCTGGAGACAGACGACGTGCGAGGCTGTCAGTGTGAGGTGATAGATTGCCGTCCTCTCTCCTTATCTCTGCTTTTAACACACTCAACAACTGGCTGGCAAGAGCTTACAGGTTAGGATCCGCGGTGGGTGGATGTGGTGTGAAGGAGTTATTTAGACAATAGTGGCCATTGCTGACAGGGGAGAAGAGAGGAGCAAACAGATGTACGACAATTTACAGTTACGTTTTCCCTCAGCGGATGTCACGTACACATTTTTCGTTCTTTTTTTGTGGGTTAAACTTTATATCAAGGGTCATGTATTCACAGTAAAGTGTTACTTATTGGTGTATTTATGACTAGTGTACTGGCTCTTATGTTTGCCTTATTCTGTATGATGATGTTCTGTTATCCTCCCATTTAATAAGTTAAGAACATGACCTCACCTATGAATGGGGAACTTAATCCTACTTCGATTTTATTCCAATTAATTACTATTAACACTCTAGTTTAGTGTTTTATTTCATAAATATTTGTTGAATAAGTTTATAAATCTGATGAGTTAAGTGTGATTTAAGCAGATGAACTACTATGGTGCTGCTTCCATCTGAAGGACCAGTCTAAGCGAATCATATTAAGATGCATCATTACTTAATATTAAGTGTGAAGTTATTGAGTGAAAATGTTTAGTTAATGGTGGAGTAGTTGTAAAGGTAATTGCATTATAATCCATTGCCTTTTTTTGATGTTTTAGTACCAACAAAGAAAAACAGGAAAATTAACAGTACAAATATGTATCTATAAATAGTTGCAGTTGCCTTTTCTTAGAATTATGTCAAATTCAATCACAGTAGTAATAGCTTAATACTTGAGGCCACATTATTTCCACAGATTTCTTTTTAGCGCTCACTACAATAATGAGATTTGCCGACTCTCAAATCTTTTCATAATTGAAATTAATTTCTATTTATGCACAGATGCACCGTGTCTTACAATGACATGATAAATCTGCAGCAAGACATGGCATAGATTCCACAAGTAAAGAAGAGGTCGTACTAAGTCTGTTTCCCATATTTAGTAAATCCTTTATTCTCACTTATTCTGCAGATGAAACGAGCTTTTGAAGTTGAGCTCATAACTGCTAGTCATGTGAATAAGAAGTGATGTTGGTGGATGTTATTAGTATGCAGCCTGTAGACTTCTCTGTCTTCCTCTCAAGGGTTCAGGGAAGATCCAAGCACAGACACATTCTTTCACACATGCATGTACACACACACACACACACACACGCAAAAAGTTAATTGTGACAACTGACACTATCAGTCTATTATAATATTTTAAAAATATTTTTCTCAAGCTTTAACACACTTCCTCCATTCATATGTGTCTTTTGAGCTTTAGGCGTAAGTTACAATTTGTGTCTTGATAATTACGCTGTGTAATATACGGGTACAACTGTGTATATTTGTACATTTCAGTGTACCGCTAACAGAATGTAAAACAGAAACCGGTCACCTTCAAACCAGCCCTTCCTCACTGGCATCCAGAGGAAAACATCTATTTGACCTTTATCTCATATTAAGCCAAAATGTCACCTCGAGCTATACTTGAAGTCAGACATTCAGGACATCACAAGATCTATCTCTGTCTTAGCTCCACTTGTTCCCATGTGTCTGACTGATGCTGTCTGAGGCCAAACGCATGGTGATGGGAGTCGGCAAGAACAAAGGAAGGATGATATCAAACAGAAAGCGGGGCAGATTTGGCTCCAGTTGCATTTCCTACTCTGAATAACAAAGAGGCCCTCTGTGCTTGGCACAGTGGGAAAGACAGAATACAGAGGGAGCAAGAGAGAGAGAGAGACATTCAGTAGGAGAGAGAGAGAGCCAGAGACAAAAAATTGCAAGAGGGAGAATGTAATATTTGCTCAATAAGGCCACGCTCAAGAATCTGGGCTCACACTCTCTCCAGTCCTCACACCTGTCTGTGTGTGTTGTGGCAAGACTGAGAGCCGTGGGATGTGTGAGACCCTCGTAAACACAAACACTGAGGCAGGCGCTCTTGTGAATATACACACAGACACACAAAACACACTTTTTCCTCAGTTTTCATTTGCATGGGCACCGACATAATGTGCTGGCTTTCACAATCACATGTTCACTTACACAAATTACCGACACGTGGAAGCACCAGTCTACCATTCTGTATTCAAATGGATGCGCTATAAGGCTTTTGGAGGATTTTCATCTAGTCCTTTTCTCTCACCCACATATATATATAGATAACACCTACTGCATATGTATAGATCTTCTTGAGTGTGTCTCTTACACATCCACTCTCTTGCACTTCTATATTTCACTGCATTTCCATGAAACAAGTTTTTACTCTTTCTTGTTCTCATTAGCTTTTTTCCCTCATCCTCCAAACACCATCATTTTCTCACCCCGACCATATATAATCGCTCGCTGTTTCATATTCGATCCGTGGTGCTGCCATCTTAAACTGTGCTTTTGTTTTGTAGATGTAATGACAATGGCATCCACGATATTAATGATGTGGTGAGATTGGCCCAATGCGAACCAGCGCAGTGGAACTGATGAAAAGACCTGGCTCAGTGACTCTCTCTTCTCCAGGAGCAGAATGTGTGTGTATGTGTGTGTGGCTTCCTGTAGGGTGCTGTATCATTACTGACGGCCCTGAAATGCATAACAGCATGTTTTCATCTCAGGATCTATCTTCTGACATCTGCGTCTATCCACTGCGGTGCCTCCATTGAAAAAGCTCTAAAAGATGCTTGTTGCATCATTGCATCAGGATTTTCTTTTAGAGCTCACAGAAGGAGCTCAAACTGTCCTTGAGCAGATCCATCGTATGGATTTCTGCCAGATCACATGTTTGAGTCATGTTGTGTGAATATGTGGGTGTGACTACTTCTAAATTTAGACCAATAATCCAGCGATTTGGGAACTTGGCTGAGTAGCAGTGCCGGAGGCAAGCGCAGTGATGGGGAGAAAAAGGTCATAGCTGTTTGGGAGGATTCAGCTGAGCTGCCTCCTAGACATATCGTTGTCTCTTTCTTGCTCCTCTTTTCCCTGTCTTTTTTCCTCTGTCTGCATCACATGAGAAGCCCCTGAAATGTCTTGCATTGGTAAAACACCTCAGTGCATTTAATATTGCATCAAACGCTGCAGATTTCAAACTGAATACCACATGCTGTACTGCTGTAACAAAGCATTCATGGGACTGTATAACATTGAACTTTTCACATGGTAAAACACAGGGATTTAACCTTTATGCATAAGCCATACTCACTATGTCTGAATACAGTGAGTATAGTATAACGCCAACAGCATAGCTATTCCTGTGGAGGTTCTAATCAAACAGGTAGAAAGAGTATTCATGTGTGAATGGCAGCTGGAGCAGAGCTAAACCACTGGTGCTGTTGCCAGCTCATGCAAATTCAGCACATTGGATCTGCATGAGTGTTTGGCCTGGCCTCGTCCCCACTGACTGGAGCTTGTGTCTCTCCCTCTGTTTCTGTCTTGCATTCATTATCCAGCCCAGCCCTTCTGTTTTCTTTTTTCCAGCACATCTATTCCTGAAAATGCAAACATGGCTCACCTGTGGACAGCAGTCAGTCCTGGTTTTGCATATTCTTATGCGTCCCGTCAAGCATCTGGGGCATTCAGGCCCAAGGAGGGACATTAAAGCACGCCTGATGCTGTGGCCCACACAAGGCCCTAAGTGGTGCCTGCTCTCTTTGTTGTTGGTTTATCAACACAATGCAGCGCACTGGGGATAAATGGTGAAAACTACTCCAGTATCGAATGGGGTCTTTTGGGGCCTGGATTATCGACATTTTTATGAGGCCTTTTCATTCCCTTTGTGGTGTATTGTGCTGTTATGGCCGCTGGCACCCAGCAGTAGGGCGAGCACTCATCACACACGGTTGAGAATCAGTGACTGCATTATGCCGGTTGCTTTGGTCAGCGGCCAGTTTGCAGAGCCCAGACTATAATGTATTATTCATGGAGAACAATCAAGATTTAACATCTGAAAGGGTTTTGAAGTGATACCTGTGGCGTGGCCTTAGTTCTGCCTGAAAAGGTTGTTGGAAAAAACCTCTTAATAAAAAAAACTCCACAAACACACGCAAAAAGTGGTGAATTTTTTTTTTTTTTTCTTAACAAGTCATAATTAAATCCCAAGAAAAGAGACAGGTGCTGATTTTGTAATGGAGCTCAGTGGTTTTGTAATGTTTTACGGCTGTGGCACACAAATGTCCATAATAGATCTTCACAGAATAATAGTGTTCCAAGTGAAATAGTAGCTGTCTAATTGCCAGCTCTTTATGGGATGAGTGTGAAATTCTCGCTAGCATGACCAACCGAGGGATACTGAGCTGGCTTGTAAAACACACTTGTCTTTCATGGCCAGACACAGTCCTCCCCCTATAGAGGCGTTCAGCCATGTGCTCCTGTCACTTCAGCAAACATTAAACCCTCAGTCTTCAATCCCTTTACGCCATCCTTCCTCCCTTACACAGCTCCATGTAAGGAACGGCAACATTACAGCTCACAGATTATCAGAAAAGAAAAGAAGACCTCTTTTTTCAAGCCTGGCAATTTCTTCCAGGTGCTCAGCTGTGAAATTTGAAATCCATGCATGGATTCTTTCTTCTTTTTTTTTTAAACCTTTTTTTTTGTATGAACCCTCTCCTCAACCTGTTCATCCTGCAAACACACCACCTCCTCCCCCTTTTTTTTTTCCTGGTCCTGCTCCCTCCATCACTCCCTCCCTATCCCCCCCACCCCAAAACCTTTGTTTGGCTCGTGTGGTTAGACTGGGAGGAAATGGGTTCAGTGGTTATCGCGACAAGGGGAAATAGGATTCATTCACACTTCGTTCAGGCCTAGATTAACTGACATGCAACTGGCTCATCATTATGCAGGACTTTGGTGTGTATGACACACTGATTTCATGTGCTAATGGGCATGGAATACATGATGGCTTATAGCCAGGCCTTCCACTGTGCTCTGGAGGTGTGACAGCATGTACAGACTTAGAAAAAGCAACTAGGGGAGGTGTTCACCGAGAGCCTTTTGTTTCCTGGATTTATTGTTTATACCTTCCACAATAAGATCAATCTGGCTCATGTCCAGGATAATCATTGACACGCTCAAGTATGTTTAGAAATTCTTAAGTGTATCTTTGCCTTGATAGCCTGAGTTCTTATTTTAAACATATATTTTATTTATTTAAAATTTTTCAGAGCTTTGCTAAAGGCACTTGTTTAACTATCTCTAAAAGAATTATGTGCAAACTGGAAGTCTAACGATTTGGGCTCAAAAAATGGATACAACTCTAGTGCAAACAAAGCTAAATTAATGTGGCATTGAGAAAATATTCACACGTCTTATATTGTAAGCCCGTCTTTTCCAGTGCTTGTCAGTTTGTAGTCAGGTCTGGTAGGACTTTCCACAAAGATATGAAGTAATCACCCAGTGGGAAAAGCAGCCAGCTAGATAAAAGAAAAGGGGAAAAATAGGAATATAAATGTCACAAAGGTGAAATGTGTGGTGTTCCAGCACATTCTAATGACACTTTTCTATCAGAGAGAAACAGAGACTATTTGTCATCAAAGTGTGCATTAGGAAATTACAACTTGATTATGAAAATAATTTTATTAGAAAGGAAAAATAAACAATAAAGTAGCTGGCTAGGCTTAAAAGAGTTGTCATTCATACTTAGTTGCTTAGTGACTATCACTACCTCAACAACCATTTCCTTGTCGTCCCTTGACCCCGTGCTGGCCCCAGAGCAGTCCTGTTAGCTTGCAGCTGCCGGAGATCGAACAAGACCAGGGGTTTGACCATTGACCTTTGCTTCTGTGTTTTTCACCAATCTGTCCATCAGTGACATTTATACAAAGGATCCCAATAACGTGACTTCCCACCACTGCACCACCCAGGACAATCAAGAGGCTGCTTTCAGGATGAAAGCACAATCAGTGGAATGTGATGAATCCAAGAATCAGTCAGAGTCCCACATTTTTTCTGTTCCTCTCAAGTGTTTTCCCACAGTCAAGTTTTCTCTCACAACTGGGGTTCAAAAACCAAGACGCTGAAAAGTCTCCTTATTTATCCCTAAATTGAAAATGCCATTTTAATGCCTGGAAAATTCTGCTTACGTATTAATATATAATTTTCTTATATTTTTGACTGTTTAGTTTTGGCGGCACGGTGGTGCAGTGGTTAGCACTCGTGCCTCACAGCTAGAAGGTCCTGGGTTCGATTCCAACACCAGTCGGTGGGACCTTTCTGTGTGGAGTTTGCATGTT
>JAPTYQ010000028.1:8919608-8934214 GCA_029814465.1 Ostorhinchus cyanosoma | reverse complement strand
GATAGGCTCCAAGCGACCCCCGTGACCCTACTGAGGATAAAGCGGGTTCAGATAATGAATGAATGAATGAATGAATGTTTAGTTTTTCCAGTGACATATTCGATGTTAGGTTTTAAGCCATGTTAATGTGAATAAAAGTGTATTGTGCAAAGTTAAACCTTCAACTGAGGTCAAATGAGGCATGGTTTATACTGACTTACTGATTGTTTATGTTAAGGATATATAAGCTGAATATGGCTCCATGTCATGCATTATATAAATGTTATGATTGACGCTATGTGCCAACACATGGACCACACATCTGCATCCCATTCCACCCTCATTTGAGCCAATCAGGAGAGGGGAACTGTGCCCACAGCTTGCTAGCATCTGTCTGTTTTTCCAACAGACCTCAACAACAGACAAACATCTCTAGGACAGCCTGCTATCTGTCAGACAGCAGACACTGGCTCTGATAGATCGGCCGCCATGTTTTATCTGGGATGCAAGTGTGACAGCAGGGTCGGTTTGGCAGCCGTAGGGGTGAGGGCTAGCAAATCAATCGCATAGTCGCTTCCTTACCCAGGTGTTGAGCTGATGGGAGGGGGGCTAGAGCTGCTGCATGGAACCTTGGGCTCAGGTCTGCCGCTGTTTCCCCGACAGCTTCACTTGATATTGACACCTGGACAAATTAGGATAAATTCCCCTGTCAATAAGCACATCCAATGTTATTGATGATGCCATTTAGCTTTTCATTCCGAAGAAACCACTTTCATCCCTGTCCTGCTTGTCTTATTCCCCTAATGTGGAGTTCTTCGCCTGTTTTCGTAGATATGTGAGGTGGTTGGTGTGTTTGTGCAATTTTGTTATGATTGGGGTCAGAAATTTTCATAATTTTACAATCATATTTACTGAACATTATAATTGAACACTTTGTCATTGTTTGTGCGTTGGCATGTTTGTGTCAATCTATATTTTATCTTGGAATATTATATGATTACATGCTCGCTCTTTCCAGTTTACTTCCCATTGATGGTTTCCTCACTATATACATACTGTAGAAGTATTTTAAATCATGTGATTTTCTGTCATGTGATACTGTTGAGCTCAGTGTTTTGTGGTTTTAACACCTTGTTCGGCTGACATTCACTAATGGAATTATCTTTCTCTTAATGTTAATTAATTTGCATCTGCCTTATGTGTGCCCTGTTTCCTGCCCGGGTCTCATGTGATGCGAGGTTTATGGCCCCTTATGTTGACGTACATGCTCCAAATGCTCGGTTTAATTCATTTGCACTTTCTGTGTTTATGTGCTGTCTCTCAGCGCTGAGAGGCTAAAGGTTGTGGGAAGTTCAAGGGTTGACGGAGTCTGTTCATCAAACCGAAAGGGTCAGTGTGAGGGTCAGCTTTAGGGACGCCCCTTCATTAAATCATGTTTTTATAGCATCCATCTGCCTGATCCTAAAGAGTAAGCTATTTCTATCCTGATGACTGATATGAGTGTCCTACCCCTTTTGGCTGTGTTCTAGCATTGTTTTACAGGTCTAAATGTCGGGCTCTGTTTAGTCCCCTTGTGCTAGCCCACCTAACAAAGGCACCTCATTTGCATGAATCCCTGAGCAGGCATTGTTAATTGACTTAAGCCAGGATTAGTGTTAATCAGGTTTTGTGCCCTGGAACCATTGGCCAATCCTAACCTCATTATTTGATAGCAGCACACGTCCTGTCAGCCCCCATCAAGGTTTTAATTAATAGAAGCCCACGCACCCTGGATCGAGCAGGGACCCCCTCTTACCTCTCATTTCCCCATTCATCCACCACACCTAACCCTCACCCCCAACCCCCTTCACAACTAAGTCTCATAATATATTAGCAGAGGTCATCACATAGCAACACACTGCAAAAGCTGTGAAATCAGTTACCAGACCAGTAGACTGTGTTAGGAGACTGTGCAGTTGTCAGTAAAGCAGAGTGTAGTCTGATGACTGCTTTAGGTGAAATGATCCCAAAATAGACTCAATAGTGTCAAGTCCAGTTTAAATGCATTTGAAGATCCACACGAGAGACCTCATGGCAGATTTGTTTGTGTCTAGCCTTATGATCATGTGCTTGTCTGCACATCTCTCAATACCAGTTCCCCCTCCTCCCCTCTCTGGCCACTGTCTGACATAATATGAGATAATGAGGAAAGGGATACCTGATCCTTAGACTCTCTGACACCTCTCTCTGTCTGCAGACTTCCACAGTTTGCCATTAGCCAGCTGTCTGTTGCTCGCATGTAGTCACAGACAAAAAGAACATTTTATTAGGTTATTTTATTAGGTATTTGTGTTTGTATAGCAGACCAGTGTTCCAGCTACTTTAAAATATAGAACTAATTAACTAAAGTCTTGTAGTCCACATGTGATAATGAAAAAAAATATGTATAATAATAATAATAATAATAATAATAATAAATTGCATTTTTGAAGCATTTTTCATTCGCTGGAATCTCAAAGTGCTACAGAGAAGACAGTCCAATTAAAAAAAAACTAAAAAAAAAATACAGTATCAGGAATAAAACACTAAGCACTTAAAAGAAAGCATCATAGTGGGCCATAAAAAGCCTGTCTGAACTGAAAGGTCTTCAGTCCCTTTTTGAAAGAGTCTAGTGACTGTGGAGCTCTGAGGTGGTCTGGGAGGGAGTTCCAAATATGGGGGGGGGGGGCTGCAGAGGAGAAAGCCCAGTCACCCATGGTCCAAAATTTAGACCACAGTTACTCTTTCTGACCACTTTGAGGTGCAAAGGTATAGTTAATGTAGTTTCAACCTGAATATTGTATTGCTATGACCCTAATTCTTTTTCTTTTTTTTTTTTCTAATTCATATATACAGTCACATGTGGGTGTAGGTGATATGCGGTTATGTTTCTGTTTATGTAATATGCATGTGTACTTTGTCAGTTTGTGAATGTGAGCCAAAGGAACAGTCCAGGAACCATCCCGCCAGAATAATTAGCTCTATAATTAAGAGCTGTGAGTATGTCAACTGTCTTCATTTACCCCCCCCCCTTACCCCCTTTCTGTCTTTTTCACTCTCACTATCTGTCTGTCTGTCTGCCTGCCTCTATAATGGCACAGCATTTGTGTGTTTCCTCTCTGTGCTTATGCAGAATACTCATGACATTTATTGTGAAACTAATGGCAGTGCTTCACTCCTCCTAATTGTAGGCTTTAATTGCAATAATTATTTACAAGCCTAATTAGAGCCTAGAGAGTGTCAGGGAGAAACACAAGTGCCAGTTGAAGGAATCACGACAGGGTTTGTCAGGATCTAGGCGAAGAGTAAAGTGAATAGAGTGACAATGTTTGGTCTGTAATTGGGGGAGGCCATGTCTACAAGTTTCCCTGCTACGCGCACTCTCATTTTCTCAATCTCTTTTTGCGTCTGTCGTTTGCCTTTGTCCTTAGAGCTAAGATGTGGCTGTAATTGAAGTATAGAGTAGTAGGATTGGAGGCTGAGCTGAGCTTTACTGTTTTTTTGTTTTTTTTTCCCCCTCTGCATTTCTGTTTTATTGTGATACTGACAGCAGAGAGACAGGAAAAGCAGGGGAAAGAAAGGGGATACGACAAAAGGGCCCAGGACGGAATTGAACTCAGGTTACCGCGGTGAGGACTCAGGCTTGTATATGACCTAAATCTGGTGAATATTATGGTTCTCGATCTCTGCTGTTTAACCACCAGCTGTTTTCTGAGGTGGTGAGTAAATCTACGAGACTGCACTCAACCATCTTAACGTACGTTTGTCACTGAGTACATTTGTTGATGTGTGTGTTGTAACCAGGGCCGTGGTTCATTTACTGCAGTTTGGCAATCCCACAGGAGGTCATTTGTGTGTGTGCGTGAGAGAGAGAGAGAGAGAGAGAGAGAGAGTGTTTTACTGCGTCGTGGTCATGCTGCCAAGGCTGCAATTTGCTCCTTGTCTGTCCTTCAGAAGGCCAGTCTTAGTAAACAGACTACAGCAGGAGAGCTGATGGGCGACCCTCAGCCCTTTCTCCTTCTCAAAAGAAGAACACACAACACTCTCTTTGACTCTCTCTCTCTCTCTCTCTCTCTTTCTCTCGTTTTCACTGTTTTTCTCTATTTGCGGCAGTTTCCCCCCTTTCCTGCTTTCCCCCTCTTTCTTCTGTCCATGTACTGTCCAATAGGAAAACTCAATCCCACAATGCCGTTCTTCTCTCCCCTGTGGCTCACTTTGACAAAGCTGTCAGCCTGAGCCCTGGTGATGGATGTCGTATTGCACAGCACATGCAAGTCTACATTTGTTTATTTATATTGAAGTAATAAAGTGAACGTATTTATATGTTTCTAATGCTACATGAACCGAATTATTGCAACGTGTATTTGTTCATGTAACGTTTTGAATGGAATACAGTAGAGATTAGAGTTCAGTAGTGTGTCATAACATTCCCTTACGAAGAATGTGGATGAAAAAACCGACAGAGAAATGAATGAAAGAAGAAAAGACTCACTGTCATTCAACATTATGGCGGGCATTACTGACTGCAGATGAGCAAGAACACACACTTAGAGACAAACATTTATCATTGTGTGCTTCTACATATGCAAACACACATTCGCCTAAAGAGGAAGATGAATGTGTATGGATGGATAACTTATCTCTAATGCAATATTTGAGGAAAAATATTAGAAAAAGCACAGAGTAGATAAGGCCAGTGATTAAAGCAGTGCATCAACCGACAGCCTGTTGAAATATTACCCTTTTTGCTGACTTGTAAATCGGATATTTGGAGCCAGAAGGATCATATGGAGGTAACAGATAGGACCACAGAGTGACGGATTGGGCTGTGTGGGGGATTTGGTTTTTGGAGAAAACTACATGAGACATTTGTGATGGACACATACTCTTAGTTCCTCCTAAATGGAAGCTGCATGGAGGGCTGCTTCATACCTCATACATACATACATGTGGAAATGATAAAACACTATATAGCTCTGGGGCAAACGGCTTATTTATTTCACACTTTTCCAAAAGCAACTAGGGAGCAGTTAATTTGGTTGCGCAGGAGCAGCTGTCTGAGAGTCGTGGGATGAGAGAGAGAAAGAGACAGAGGGAGGAGAGAGAAGAGACGAAGAGAGTGAGACACAAAGGCAGTTTGGGCTCATTATGTTGATTTTTCCTCTTCTGCCAAACAAAGACACCCTGGCACTTTTAGACACACCACTATAGAACAGTCACTGCTTTTTTTTCTCCTTCCCACCCCACAGAGTTATTCCATAGGCAAACCCAATCATTTTTTATTCTGCAGCAGTACAATGTATTCTCATTGCTTTTGCCTTTATGTATTGTTTATGGAATCAAAATGCATTAATCATAGGAAACATCGTCTTAAGCAATATATTGGTAGACAGCAATAACCCATCACGACTGACCAGGTGGGCATAATTTCATGCATGATATACTTAACTTACTAACATTCATAGCACATCATTTTACACATGCATGCATTCATGCAAATACTCTATAATGGGGCGTGTGTATATCCACACACATTCATTTTGGGTTGGAATGATGTGTGCCCCACCACCTGAGCCTAGTTATCAGTGGCCCTCCTCCTTATCTGTCTATCCTTCTCATGTACACAGACTAACATTAATCTGAAAGCACACACACATACACTCATGCACAAGCAACAGCCCTGGGAGCAGTGGGGTGTAACCAAAGCCTTCATTTGTATGTACATCATGTACACTGTGAAAGACACTGAGACAAAGAGAACAAACATCCTTAAACACATGCACACACTGTTACACACACCCATGCACACTTACAAAAAAATCCTAACACACTCAGCCCTGCACTGTGGAGTCCCTGTGAGGATCAGAATTCATTTCTGTCTGCCTTCCCCTCCAAATCAATACCCCCGTTGGTCGACAGACAGCCATAAGTGTGCCAGGGAGGCTTCCTAGACTCCACACCCTCCCAAAACCGACACACACACACACACACACTCATGCCTGTTGGTGTGTGATGGCCTTTACAGCTTCCTTATTAACTCCTCACATGCTGACTGAAGCATGGACCTCATTACTGGCTGCATTGACAGTCTGGGATCCCACTGAGAGACACACAGACACTTTGGACTAAAACAGACAGGTTGGGGATATACAGACAGACAAAGAGGTACGGGGGACCACGGAAAACAAGTACGTCACGCAGACAGGCAGTCCAGACAAATGAGTGGTAGAAAAATAGGAAGGTCGGTAGACAGAAAAGAAAACCTGTCAAAAGGATTGAGCTGAATACATTTATAAATATGCTAAGGGCAGGTAGCTTCGGTATAATATCCAAAGGCAGTATTGAGACTTTGACTATTGTTTACCCTAACCCTAGATAGACCATGAATACAGAAATGTGTAGGAGTAAGTAACAGGTTGTGGAAAATATCACTCATAGTGATCTTATTAATGTAGATTTATTTCATTTCTGTCTCTGTCTTCTGATATAAGACAACAATTACCTACAGCCGGTTAATCATACTTGAAACTTGAACTATATTTTACTGCTTAAATGTTTGACGAAAAATGAGCAAAGAGTTTTGATGCAGTTGATGATGTTAATGGGCAATATGAGGCATTGAAGTGGCTACTCAACTACCACCCTACACCATTAGCATTCAGTTTGTTATGATCTCTAATGGTGGCTGAGTGGACGTTTTCAGAATAATAGAAAAGTATGTCTTTATTAGTCAGAGAAGACCTAGGTTCAGAAGCTTCAAGTGCTTAAGTCCTTATTGTATATACATATATGTACAAAGCATACAGTCAGTCTTCATTTTAACCAGCATTTATGGAGGACGACAAGTGTTAGGTCAAATAGAGTTGAGTTACTGGTATAATATAAAACCCAACTTAAGCACTAATGTGTCATTATGGTATGTCAGCATGTCACTTTTTTAATGCTTCTGTGCACATGGGTGCACACACTCACACACATTCTCAAACACTCTGAGGCACTTTCCCAGCTCCCTCTTTCCATCTCTTAAATGTCAGTGTGGGCCTTTAAACCAGTTGCCAGTGAGCAAGCAGGGTAGAGGATGAGAGTTCAAAGTGGTCAGGCAGCATGGATGTAATTTCCTCCTTTTAGCCTCCTGACTGAATTACTGAGCAAAGAGGCCACCTCGACTGGGAACTGCAAAGGAGAACGAACACGGGAGAGCAGAAGAGTAGTTCAGGAGGAACAAAAAGGGTAGGGGAGGAGATGTGGAGATAAGTAGAAAAGAAAGGCGAGAAAGGGTCGGTGAAAAAGCCAGCCACTTTCAGATCATATCACCAGTATCAATCTTAACATCTTTACCTCATATAAGAGGGTGTACATATGATCTGGGAAGGAGTAAAGACTGTGGAGGGGTTTTTTTTCCCAGTGTATGTGTTTTACTTATAGTTTGTAAGATGGCACAACATATTGGTGTTGGATATTAAGAGTAAAATATCCAGATATTGACTGACAGAGCAAGACATGGCGATGAAATATAGAAGATATATATCTCTATCATTTTTGATGTATGTTATTGAGCTGTTGTGTGGATTTTAAAGCTGTCAGTAGTTGGAGCATTTGCTGTTCAATAATATATACAAAAAAAGCATAATTGAAGCACATAGATGCAATTTTTATGCACACACAGGCATACAAAACACACCCACTTTTCAGCCTAACCTATTCTCCTCTTCCAGTTGCCCAAAAAAAAGGAGGATTGGAGCCATACATAATTGATACACTCCTAGCTGTATCGACTGGTTGGATTTTTCATCCTCTTCACTGGTCGATTCTCTTACTCCATTATTTCTACACCCGCACTCCCTGTGCTGCCTCACAGCCCCCTGTGAGTCCTCCCTCTAGTCTGCAAATACCTACACCCACACACAAACACACACCAGCATGGATTAGGAGACAGCCCCATCTCCCTCCTCAGCCTTCCTTATTGCCCACTGCCCCATTTTTTCATTAATCCGTGCAGTTGACCATCAGTCTTGGAGGCACATGGTGAAATTCAATGCCATGTTTGTGCAAGTGTGTAGTGTGTACTTCTGTGTCCTGTACGCTTTGTGTGCGCAACAAAAAGTGGTTTTATGCATGTTTGTGTACAAGGCACAGTATTGGAAAAATGAAACACTGACCATCCTGAGCGAAGAGAGGACCAATTTACAATATTTTTAATGGGTTAAAAGGGTAATGTTTTATAAAAACAAGAGTTGTGTTAGCGGAGAGGCAGGACATATTCCAACAACACGTGCGCTTCGCCCAGTCAGGGGTCCAGGGGGGGGGTGAAAGCACTGTACTGTATGTGTAAAGATCAGTATGTGAGTCTGTATACATAGATAACACAAACATGCCCTCAGAAGATAAGTAGGAATAAAGGTTCTTCAGCAGTTTAGTCTATATATAGCATAGAGTTTAGCTTTGTTAAATTGTGTCGTAGAAGTTTAGCCAATAGACTCGCAGAAAACCACAACGCACCACACTTCTACACATATACTCCTCACCTCTTTCTCTCGCTTTATCACAAAAGTTGAAATACGGGTCACACTTAACTTAAAAATAACCCGAGAGAGTTTTCCAGACGTGACAGGCGAAGACGAGTGCCGCCTACAGGATCTCCAGAGGAAAAAGGATCTGATACCACGACCCCGTGAACTCCGCCACAGACACCACAACAATGACGGTTCATCAAGAAAAAAACATTCAACTGTATCATTACCGCTTTAAGTACATAGTTATCGTTCCTGGGTCGACTTTAACACATAATGGCCATTCAGCTTTCGAGTTCAAACTACGGTCAAAAGGCACACGCCTGACCTGTTCCTCCCCTTCTTTCCTGCCTGGCAGTTTGTCTCCCACCAGTCTGTTACTTCTGATGAGTTGCCAGGGACCGAGCTTGCCCAGGACTGGAGGGGTACAAGGGGGGAGTTAAAGCTCTAATATAGTGCAGAGATGGGGTCGTCGATCGGCCGGTGATGTTTTTTTTTTTTTTTTGTTTTTTTGACGGCTTTGAAAATGACCACACATCTACGTTCTGCGTCCTCTCTTTGGTGCCTTTAAAGGGAGAGATTTAGTGTAGCATTCCTGGTTGTTATTGTGTTTTCATTGCATCCCCCCCCTCCCCTTTTTATACTCTATCTTTAAGCCCAATGCTTCTTGTTGTTTTTTTAATCGACCCACATCTTAAGCGCTCAGGCCAAATCCAACAAACAAACTGAACGCGTATACGCACGTGTCTCTGCGTATGTTTTGTCTTTGAGTGGGTGATATGAACAGACAGAGAGAAATAAGGAAATGATAGGATGAGAGAGTTTGTTATGACAATAAAGGTTAAACACTTCCATTTTCACACCAAATCATATGAGATGGCTGTTTTGTAGATGAGGTAAACTGTATTATTTCACTTTGCCTCAGCTCTTTCCCCTCTTTCAGGTTCAGCCTCTTAAAATCAATGAGTAATACCCTACTCTCAATGCTATCTCATCTATTTTCAAATCAACTAGTCTGAAAAATACCAACTACAAAACAGTCTGACCTTCAAAAAACACACACACACACACACACAAAATACAAATGGTACTGTATCTCCCACTGAAATCAGCTAACTTCCATTTATCCCAAACCTATCTTACATTAGGGCTGTAGACAGTTCTTTAATAAATGTTATACAGTAGAAGAAAATCAATACTATGCATTTCAACACAAAACTTGTTTCTCTGGAACGACTTGCCGGGGAGCCCTCTGACATCTGTTACAAGAACAACAACCAAAACAAGCTCCCTGAAAGCAGCTTCCTTTCAGAATACAGAGTGGCAGATTGCAACCGAGCATCCCGGGGGGAATAAAGGTTGTAGTTTTTTTAACGTGTATGATGAGGAGGCTTTTTATGTGCAGCCATTATGTGCACATGTGGTTGTAAATAATTACTTTTACACATTTGCTCTTGGAATGTGGGTTTAACATCATCAAAGCTCCCAGCTGCTGTAGTGTCTTAACAGTCAACTCAGGGGATCAGCGACCCCCGCACACACTCCACCTCCACACAGTCCGCAACCTCGGTCCTTAATCAAGCCCAGTGTAATTGGTTCAAGTCTCGAAGCCTGATTATCCTCTGACTAGCCACAACACTTCAACAGAACCCCTCACCTTTCTTCTTGGGGCCAGTCGAGCCTGGAATGAATATTGATGGTAGAGTTGAGCAGCTGAGTGACCTCTGTCTCAAGCTTCAGTAAAAAGTCATTTATTTTTGTGTTGATTTTTAATTTTTTTTTCCAGATACCACTTTTTGGGCTTCGGAGCTTAAGTAGTAATTCATACGATATATCCAAAGTGAAATTTGTACATCATGAACTTAACAAGATCTGAGGCTCAAATCTTTTATCACAGCAACACATGTTTAACCTTCAAAGACCCAAAAGCCTAAAACATTGAATCACTTTTGAACCATTAATCCTGTCAGAACACTTAAATAATTCAGGAAAAAAAAAAAAGTTTCTCAGATTTTCAGCAGCATATTCTTTCTTCTTTCTTTTCTGGAGGTTCATTGGTTCTTTAGTGAACGTGCAAACGCTTTAGTCTCCTACAACATTAATTCACCAGTAAAATCCATGTAATTTGACAAATGGCCACAGGAGCTTGGTCACTTGTTTTTATGTTCAGTTAATGATATATTTAGCTGAAAAAGCTGCTTTTTCTTTTTTTTTTTTTTTGTTCTGGTATCATAACCTTGGAAATTACTTTGAGCTTTTATGAAAATCTGTTCAGTAAAATAAAAAAAATAAAATAAATAATGAACAGATTTTCAGTGGAGGATGCAAAATGCAGAGGGTGATGTAATAAATGGTGCGAAATCACTTAGAAAAGGTTAAATGTGGAGAAATTTAAAATCATTTAGAGGTCACCACGAAAACAGCTCTAGGTTTATAAGGGTTAAACAGTGAAAGAAACAGTTAAAGTGAAATGGTTTATATTTTCCTTGAGCTGATGGACGTTCATCCGCCACAGTATTATGGTGATATATGACGTATACTTCGCAACCATAGAACTGAGGCAATTGATGGAAGAAATGACAAGATATTGATAGTTTATTGTATAGAATAGGAGTTATTGATGTAAATGCTGTTTTATAGTGTTCTTTGCTCTGTGGTCAGTGAGGCTGGAGAAAGTGGGCGGAGCTACATGTTGGTGTGCTGTGTGACTTAGTTCTGTATCAGTTTAGTATATTGAGTGCTGTGGTCTGAATTCTGCACTCTGAACATTGTCCCAGTGACTGATTTATCAATGTCTACTCCCACCCCCCATTTGAAAATCTTCAGAAAAAAAAAAAAAAGCTACTCCGATCAGGTTTTGAACCCAAGTCTTTCACATTTTAGCCCAATTTCATACCGAATGAGCTAGACGTCCACTGTTTCTAAATCGGACCTATTTGCTATCTGATTGCCTTGTTAGTTTTTGGGATGTGACAAGTTATCAGTTTAGACATGATATAACGAGGGCGCTGATTGGCTCTGTGGTAATAGACAAACCGATGTTTCATGCCACAGTACTGTGTCTGTAGCTACTGTACTTTGTTAATTTTATCCTGGAAAATCAATAAAATTCATCTGGATCTGGATCTGAAACCTGATGTGTGACATTTACTTCAGTGGCTGAGATGGATGGTAAATTATCCACCCAAATTGTTAAATATTGAGGTCCGGTCCAAGAAAATTTTAGAATACAAACTAAAGAAAGGTCAGATAAACTAACTTAAGCTACGATAAACCTTGTTTTCAGGGAAGAGATTGTTTGTTTTTTCTTGTTAAATGCAAGAGAATGCATTCTTTGTGGATGGATAGTAACAACATGTGGTGGATTTGCCACATGGATACAGGACAGATTTGTTTTAGGTCTTGGAGAGTGATTTTAAGAGAAGAGAAAAAGAAGGAGAAAGAGCATGAAAAAAATGCCACAGAGATATGGTTGCTGTCCTGAGGATGAATCTCCGTGGTAATACAAGAGCAGATTAAAGAGTGGCCGGTCAGAGAAAAGACTCAGATGACCTTGTGTAGTTGGTTTGGACTCAGGAAACACTGGCTGCATGGTCACTATGGGGCCGAGGGACTATGGAGCTACAGGATTTTATTCCTTTTCATTCATTCAGCAGCAAGTATTTGCTCTGCTTTTGTGCCTTTGTCATTAGGCCCCTCTCAAACACACACACAGATTCACCCCTCCCTTTCTTTCTTTCTCCCTCTTTCTCCGCTGGAATGGGTATTGTGTTCATGATCGATGTACCTCATTCCAGTGACGTGGTAGCCTGGCTAACTCTCATTAAAAATGGATAGGGTGTAGGGGAGCTGCCAGCATGTGTGTATGTGTCCGTACATGTTTAAAAGGAGGTGTAGGTGGCAGGAAGTCCCAGAGGTGCCAGCTGTTTACCGTGCACCGATGAAGGTTTCGAAGGTTGGAGGGAGTCTTGGTGGTGAATGTGGGGGTGTTCCTGAGGTCAGAACCAGGGCTGTTGCCTTGACAACGGCTTGCAAAATAGCTTTTTCTACATTACTGGTGACAGTGGGATTTTTCTCCTTCTTGTGTTTTGTGTCTCGCTCAGCATGGCGAGGCACATCTGGCACCACAGAGACTGGGCTTCATCAGGACATGGAGCAACAGGCCATTTCCACTTCATTCTGTTGTCATTTATCCTTTTTTGCAGCCTTTCTTTTTCCTTCTTCTTTTCTTATGTGGTACGCATTTACTCACATCCATCACAAAAGTGCAGGAAGCGTGGCTGGGTCTCAGGGCAGTGGGGCATTGGGGCTGAAATGGAGCAACTATTCATTCTCATCCATAGTGAAGCAGGAACAGATGAAAGTGTTCCTGCTGCTCTCTAATGCACATACATTGTCAGCCTCTCCCGGGTGCCTGAGCAAAACACCTCTGTCCCCTGTTGTGCCCTTCCTCACTCAAAACAAAATTAAAAATGAAGAACAGACATTGTCCTCGCAGGTGTTCCGGGAGTACGGTTGGAAAATAGTCACTCTGAGAATTTCATCCTGTTGTCTTTTTTTTCTAGACTTTCAATGCTAGAAAAGCAAAAATATGTCTATTATGCAATTACCACATCCTTCCCTAGCGTTTTCTCGGACAGCACTGTCACCTTTCTCGTTCTTCTAGTCGTTGAAGCTGTTGTTCTTGAGACACAAGTGTAAAAAAAAAACAAAAAAAAAAAAAAAAACTTCAATCTAATATTTATAAAAGTTACACAATTAAAGTTCTCATGTAAGAGGTGCCAGGTTGGATTTAGAAGACTTCGTTTGACAAATATAGGGGAGATAGGCTGGATGGAAAAAGAATGTTCCTTTCAGAGCAAAGCAGTTGATGGATTTTCTGGATAAAATGTGTTACGGCTGTCTGATATACAATACTAACATCCAAATTCTGTCTAGAGGTTACACCCCAAACCCCCCTTTAGAATGATGATTTAGACCCTGTCCATAAAAAGACGGTTTTGGTCGTACTGTATCTGCAAAAATGTTGTATCGGATAGACCTTTCGTCCAAATGTAACCAGCGTTTTCCGTCACTGAAACCGGAACTTTTTTGAGTGGACACATTTGAAAACGCCGGTTTCGTATCTTCGTCTGTACGACCAAACCACAACTTTTCTAAAACGATGATGTCATATCATAGCCCCGCCTCTCTAACCTTTCACCCCGGAAGCAGGACGCGACTTCACACCAACAGTGGCGGATTACAGAGGAGTGTCCGTCCTATAACAGCTATTGAGCTTATTGTAAATACTGACTCAAAATGTTCAGCTACTCTTTCATTACATTGAGCAAAGAACAACCAGAGCCAACAATATTCACTTCATGCTCTTGGATCTACTGCAGAGAGGGGCAACTTGGAGGTAATACTGGATCAGACCCAGTAGAACCATGCAAGCTTTATGCACATGCTCCACGTCTTCTCCATTTTTGCGAGAGCGTTACAACGCCACATACAGGCCGGCATTTATACTCCATCTTCTTAGTCACTTTCTGTGGTTTCTTGTGGACGCAGATATTTCCTGAAGCAACTCTGTGTTTACGGAGCACTTTTCTAAAAACGACAAAGAAAAAGATGGGATAAGAAAAGATGCTGTTTTGTGTGGCCGTGGCCTTAGTGGCTTAAGTCAATTCAACATAAAACCTTGAAAGACGTGATGCTTTGGTTGTATCCTTCAGCTGTCAGTCACTTACCTTGCTTGCTGCAGAGTGTGTCTCCTGTAAGCTTTTTCTGGTTGAATAACTCACTAAGGTCATCTATAGCAGGAATATTATTAGCATTCATTTACTAGAGCTTACTACTCCTTACTGGTGATGCTTAAGTCTACCTTAGGTCACCTGAATACGTTTTTGGGAGGCAGAGACAGAGAGCAAGGGAAGTAAGAGGCAGTATCCCCTCATATGCTTCTTTGTCTTCCATGGAAACACAGCAGCAACAATGTGCACATCCGTTATAGCAGTGTGAGTGTATGGCTACACACATGCGCAGACACACACACACACACACACACACACACACACACACACACACACACACACACACACACACACACACACACAC
>JAPTYQ010000028.1:8902666-8915166 GCA_029814465.1 Ostorhinchus cyanosoma | reverse complement strand
TGTGTCTGGATCTGAATTTGTGTGAGTCCATGGTGTGGGTACATGTGGCTTCAATTTCTGTGTACATGCACTAACACTTGCTGACCGCTGTACTGTACAGTGGGGAGAAAAGGTCAGCACCCCGAGTCACGTTAGATCAGCCATCTGTTCTCCCAACGCCAAGGACCCTTGTGCCACCTGCCTCTGATCCTAATCCCCCTTTCTCTGTCCTGACCCTGCAATGAATATGGCAGCGCCCCTGTCAGAACTCGCTGCTCAAAGAAGTTAGTTCAGGAGGGAGGGTTACTGGGTTGCTGTGTCTTATCTTTGGTTGTAAATGGGATTTGTACAGATATGTTTTCAATTTGGTGGAGGTGGAAAAATTGTAATTGAATAACACAAAATCTATTGCACAACCAGCAGACAGAATTTAAAAATCAACTGAACATTGTGGTACTTGTCACAATGCGTCTCAACGTGCTGTCTCCCTTACAACAGAGACTGAACAAACAATAAAGAAACACAGCATTCAGAGTGTCTGCATGTTAGGCTACGTTCAGACAGCAGGCAAATGTGGCCCCAATCTGATTTGTTTGCCCATATGTGACCTGTATCTGATCTATTAAAGACAGTTTGAACAGCACAAATCTGACTTTTTCAAATCTGACCCAGGTCACTTGCATATGTGGTCTTAAATCTGATATGTATCTGAGTCTGAACAGCCAGGTCGCATTTATCAAGCCTTTACATCATTTAAATACAACAAACTTCACAATTCTGCATCCCAGGAGTGTTACTTCTGTAAACACGGTATGTGCCTACATGGTCGCACATTACGTCAGGAGGACTGGGTCACATTCAGTTCATACTCAAATAGATAGAAATTGTATTTAATGTGTAATATGAACGAGCACACACAAAAAAAGTTGGATTTCACCAAAAAATCCGAATTGTGCATTAACATCTGCTCTCTGAACGTAGCTTTAGTCACATTTTTTTTTTTTTAGCTCAACCACTGACTGGAAGAAGTGCAGAGCTGCAGCTTTATTTGAAGTCTTTTACATAAAAATGTTCCATGACAACGTCCAAAAATTCTTGTAAGGACCGTGTAAACCGTCTATATTCTTGGTTTTATTTATTTTAATACAAGGTTTTTATTCCTCACTGTCACACTTATTAAAATGTTATACCTCCTGCCATACTTAATTTCAAGTTTTGCATCCTGTGGTTATGTTTGGTCTATGCAGTATATTTACACACAATATGAATTTTTTTTATGTATGAGAAGCTTAATAATATTGTATTTTACACCCAAATAAATCTGCTACTAAGGTTTAGCTAGTGTGGAAAATGGCACAATAATACCAAGGGTGAAAGAAAACTGTCAAATACTATTGGATAAAAGCAGCTGCACCCTTCTGGTGAAGATTTCTCCCCATCCCACACATCTAAAATTAAATTTCTTGCCAGCGATGGTGCTGTGCACAGCTGTGATCACTACTGCTTGACTCGACCCCCGTTCCTCATTTCTCCATCATTCCATCATTCCCTAAGCCTGTTGTTGATTTTATGAAATTATCTTTCCTTCTTTCTCATGTTTGCCTGTATCTCCCTCACTTCCCTCGCAGCGAAGGAGGCATCTAAGCTATGCCACTCATCTCATCTCATCTCCACTCAGCTCAGTGCAGCTCTCTAGTGTGCTGTCTCCCATTTAGACTCTCTCCCTTCTGGAATCAGCTCTTCCACACTCCAGAGATGGCGGGGTTGCCACACATAAACACCCCTCACTTTGATCAATCCCCTCCCTCCTTCTACAGCTGCCATCCACAATATCCATCCTCTTTTCTTTTCCTCCAAACACCAATTCCCTCCTCCCCTATTTCTTTATGTTTGTGCGTGCATACTCATTGAAGTGCAGTATTCTAAGGTGGGTAATTAGGAACATGGAAGGACATTAGCTTCATTTGCAATGATGAGGGGAAGGAAAGGGAATGTGAGGGAGGTAGAGCGGGGCAGGAGTGGTGTCTCTGTCTTTCCTGTCTTTCTTCTCTCTTTCTTCTTCCTCCGATTTAGTGTGGTGTGAGACTCTAAAGTCCTTTAATTACCAGCAGCTGCTAGGCATCCACTGAAAGCATGAAGAATGAGGGAGAAAAAAAGAGACGGGATAAGAATGAGGGGAAGAGAATGAGAGAGGGAGCAAGCGTTTGATGCTGCACACTCATCGGCCCACAAAACCGAGCTACATTTTGATTGCAGCTCAAAGGGAGCTCATCATCTCGAGCGCTCTTCAGTTGCAGTCCTGTGAATGGGTAGTTCAGCCTTCGTCTGACCACAATCCAAAAACATGAAGCCATGGTGATGCTTTTCCTCTCTTGCTCAGCCTGCATCTCATCGTTGTTAGATTAGCTCTCTAATCATGCCCAAAAGAGGCTTTTCCATCTCAAAATGTCGTACATCGTTCTGTTCATTCTCCATCCTCTTTACTCGCTCCCACATTCCACCAGACGATGAGAGGTTTTGTTGAGATTTGTTAGGATTAGTCGCTGGTCTGACTTTGGTCCAGGGGCTGGGATTGGACGAGTAATGCAGTGCCAAGGTCAGCAGGCAACCGCTACGACTGAATTTCTCCAAGTATTCCTGTTTAATATAAAGTGCTTATTTTGCTGAAGTGGTGAATGATGATATGTTGTAGTTATGTAATATGAGAATTCTTTCCACTGTGTCAAAATCAATGCTAGCTTGTTGTGTGGATGACAGCTTAGGGCTATTGGAGTAGTAGGCCCCAGCAGAGTGTGAGTCAGCATTTGAGGGCTGCTTAGAGCAGAATAACATATCACTACTATATACTGTGATACTGTATTGTATTGTCAGTCTGTGTGTGGCTTAACTGCTCAGATCTGTTTCAGAAACGACCACAATACCCTGAATGGCACAGTTGTCCATTATCACAAAACAATCTGAGTAGTTTAATGGTGTCATATGTCCAGCATGCTGGTTGGAACACAGTATATGAGTACACTTTGTCAACAGAAGGACTGAGGATTTACTTTTGAAATGTGGTGTAGGATTATAGAGACAGGAAGAAAAGAAAAAATGAAAGTGTTGTTTAGGGAGTGGTGGTGGAAAGACATTTAGAGATTAATAGCAGATTCTACATGCATCCTTGTATAGCTATAATTTACTTTCGTAGAGCATTCGTTTCAATGCCATCTTTGTCATTAGACCCACCCCACATGGACTACAAACAACGTCAGAGACAAGCCATAAAGTCTCCTCTAATTTACCAATGGCAACAACAATTGGCCTAGCAATGAAAATGGCTGCTCCAGCTCATTGTCAGTGTCAGACTGTGTGTCTAATGGCCGACTCATCAGCTACAGCCACAGTTAGTAGTCAGAGGGAAGCTGCATCCATCTTCCCAATTGTGCCTAATGAGATATCGATCACGAACATGCAGGTCTATCAATATTTCCATAGATTTCAAGCACGTAGAGCAAGCGCAGGTTGGCTACACAATGACTGAAATACTGTACTAGACTAAACAGTTAGAGTGAAGGAGGCTACATATAATGCAGTTAATGATATTAAAAAGCCACTGTGTATCTCTTGTCCACCCTTACTTTTTTCTTTTGCTTCCATTCCTACACTGATTCCCTGTTTTTCTGTCTTTATCTTTTTGCTCAGCCCACACAAGTAAAGCTCTGCCTTTGTACAAAGCACAAAGCAATGCCCTCTTTGTGAATCTCTTTTTCCCTTTATCTCCCTTCTATTTTCTCTCTTTTCCATTACCCAGTATCCCCAGAAAAGACTACCATACTGGGTTTGTAAACCTTAATATACTCAGTGTGTTTCCACACACCTATGAATGTGTTTGATGTTTTGGTGTTCATGTAAGTGTGCTCAGTTTGCACTACAATAGTTCCTCAATCTTTGAGATGATGAAGTGAATGGGTTGTGTCCATGCTGTGCTCTGTGTCCACCGAGCATGGTCCCGCAGAGACATTATCAGTTGTCGCAGGAGACAGACTATGAGCTGAGGTGGTGGGTTTGACCCCTGACATAAACTCTGGGTTTCAAACTGCGCCTTTTCATGTCAACCCTAAGCTCAAACAGTAACTTGAGCTAGGGAAGTTTACAAACTCTGTGGTGGTTTGAAATTGAAAACCCTGCTTTTTTTTTTTCCTTTTTTATTCCTTCTGCACTTTCCATTGTACCTCCTGTGGTCTGCATTTAAATGGGTATTCTAACACTTTAGGGATGCAGCAGCAAGAAACAAATGCCTTGAATCACTACGAGAATAAAGCATTGACTGGGAGAGGCAATTGTGTGTGTAGGCAGTCACAGCACAGTACATCATTCCCTTTTTTTTTCATGTTGGGAGCCAAGGTCCCAGTGCAGTCACTCTTCATAAATGTTTACTTTAACGTGTGTTTCAGAAGAAATGCCTAGACTAGGGACCCATCCAAGCAAATGGAAATCAAATCATACAAGTGATTCTTTAACATAATTGGTTAGCACTCAAGGCTAAGAGCATGGTTAAGCATTATCAAATATTCACCATACATCCTGTTCATCCATCCTCTACCTATGTCTTCCCGCCACACTCATTTTCACCCACAACAATCTCCCATCCTCCAACAAAAGCATATCTGTTCTCGTCTCATTTTCCTTTTGTGTGGTACTTTGTGGTCTGACTTTGGTTAAGAAAGAAAAGTGATTTTGAAATGGCTCCTCTGTATTTGTCTCCTTTTAAAACATGGTGCTCACAGCGAGCTGCAATAAGGCAGACCTTCACACTTTCACTGAAGCCCTTAGATGTGGTAAAGGAAGGGGAGGAGTGATAGAAAAACAGAAATATGTCCCTGTTGCCTGCCTCTTCTGCTCTTCTTCCAAGACCAGGATGTATGGTCATGTACAGATGTGCATACAAGTGCGCTGTATTAAGAACATGCATTATAGAGTGTGTGTCAGTGCTCTGTCACATGGTGGCATCTTCAAGTGTATACACTCTGTATATTTATGGTCCCTTATGGTGTTATATCTTTGTGTGCTGAAGTGTGTGTGTGTACTTGCATGTCTAGGTGTCTCTCAAATCTCTGCACGGCACAGATAACAGTGTAATTGCCTGTCTAGAGCTATAGTATAAGAAAGACTTTAGTAGAAGTAGTGAACTATAAGGTCTGGCCTTTGCTACTCTCACCCTGTTACACTGTGTGACTGCAGGATGTGTTTTTACAGTCAATCAGGACTACAAACAACACTGTATAGTACATAGATTCACTAAATTAGATTTTATAATGTGACACTAACAACACAGCCCACACAAACTGCAGTGGGAGAAAACCATGTGCTATTTATTATGTGAATGTTTTTGTTGTTGCTTTTTGCCTTCCATTGTGAATTCACTCCACTGTGTCTTGTATAAATGTATGTGACTGCATCTTGCATCTACTGTACATTCATATAATGTGGTGAAGAGAACTAATGATGATACTTCTTCAGCACCATGGACAGGGCTTAGAAAACTCCCAGGGCCCAGTGCCTTCAGCAGCCGCTGGAGGGAAAATAGCTATGAGCCACTTATTATAGAAGAGAACATATTTATACTGTCAGCCCAAGCACATAGTACACGAAGGCATGCACCTGTGTATGCGAACAGGTAATCTTAGATAGCCAGAAATCCACACTTGTTAGTAATTTCCCAGTGCTGGAGATGACTGTATATTACTTTGTATAATTATAAAATCATCTTCTGGGATCTTCATTAACTGCTAATATCTCTGTGTGAAGTCCTCACCTTCAGGAATGTGAGTGATGGAACACAAAGCATCAGCGGAGCTAGTGACTGACAGGTCATTGCCAGACAGGATGATAAGGGTGTAGAGAAGAGGAGGGGATCAGATGGGGGAATATGAGGAAGGCAGGATTCTAGTCAACACTCAGTGGCATGCACTTCAGCTAATGAGAGAGGCAAAGGGTCAGCTTCTAACTACACAGAGATAATGGCCATCTCCTGAAACCATGGCAACAGCAGCCATCCTGCACCCCCACCACACTCCCACTGCCCCACCCACCCCTTGCTGCACTCTCATCTTCCTTCACCCCACTGAAATGAATTTTTTTAAATAACAGTGAAGAAAATCAATGCAGTTTTTTTTGTCAGATAATGACCGCCTAGGTTTTGCATCTGTACTCTTACCGAAAGGAGACATGCATAAAACATCATGGAGCAGCCCACACCTGAAAAGACATTAAGTATCATTTTCTGCTGCCATTGTGGTTGTCAAAAGAGATACACCAAATTGCAGATGGAGTAACACCTTGTCAAAGAAAGGTGTAACAAAAGTGAGACAAAGGAAAGAGACACTGGCAGATACATAGTACAAGAGAAAATGAGCAAAAGAAATTGGGTGAGAAATAAAAGATAAGAAATGAGTGTAAAAATTACAATAAAAAAGGCATACTTTAAGGATAGAAATAGACTCTGCAAAGCAATGAAGGTGAAGCCAGGTTCACCTGCTGCAATGTTCCACCTTTCCCAGTGGGAGATTCTCTCTAGTACAGTAAATTCTACACTTTCTCACTTTCTAAAATCCTGAGGGAGTACTGTGCGTGTGAGTATTTGTGCGTGTGTGTGTGTGATTGGCGTGCTTGTGCCAGCTCATGTGAGGCTTGTGGATATGGCTTGAACTTTTGACAACATAATTACACACCGAGACTGTGGATGAAGATGTAGCTTGAAGTTAGTATGTGTGAGAGTATGTGGTTAAGAAGCATGATATGGGCCCTAATACACACTAACACACACACAATCAGCAGCCAAGGGAGAACAGACACAGGGCTTGTAGTGGCACATCAGCACCATGGACAGCGGCTGACCAATTAGAGCTGCTGTGACCAGACAGCCAGTTAGCCAGACACTTACACTGCTGGGTTGGATGAGGATAGAGAGCCTTTGGGGTAATGGGGTGGAGGGAACACAGGGTTTTAATGAGAAGGAGGAGGTGGCTGAGTTTTAATGAGATATGTGGTGGATTGTGGGGGTGTCACAGGGTGCTCAATACACTGTCTGACCATTATGATCTCTTATGAGTGAACGGTACATAATTTGCAGTAGTTATGTCTCCAAAGTTAGGCAGTGATTGAAGAATCCAGTGTTCTGTGCTGTTATTCCAAGGTATGCAGTATTGAATACGCCACTGGAGGCATTGTTGCTGTTGCTATTATCACCACTTGTTTATTGAGAATGTACGGCTTCTTCGAGGCTGTGATCACTGCCTAGTTTATGATGTTTATAGAGCAGAATGTCAAAGATGTAGCTCTGTAAGCTATGCAGCTGTTAGTGATGTCGGGGGTTTGCAGAAGAATGCATTTTCATGAGTGTGAGTCATTTTTAATTGATGATTTTAAGCAATCTGCATTAATGAAAAAACATTTCCACATTATGTCTTTAGCCATCTGCTTGGCAAAACAAAACAAGCGGAAAAAAAAAAAAAGTCTGAAATTGACAGCATCACTTAGCCAGACCATACACAGCACATTGAATTTACTGGCTTACTCAACACACTAAAAGGAACATAAATCTACACAACTAATGGAGATGACAGGACAGGCACCTTTTTGCAGTTCTAAGGGATGTTAGCCCCTTTTGTTATTTTCCCAAGGTAAAAGTGATGGTTCAGACAGAGAATGATCCACACTCTTATGTTCTATATAAAAAGAACTGCTAGCATCAATTCGAGGACACAGTAACACTGCATTATTTCCACCTCACGGCACAGCTGCTGGATAGTGTTCTTATTAATTTTACAGTATCACGTATTGTTCCATTTCAGAGATGATGTTTACTATTAGTGGTTTCAACAGTTTTAATCATCCGTTTTCCGTTCTCTATCTTCTGTTCTTGGATGGGTTTTTAATTTGTCACAATACTGTCAGTTTGTCTTTCCTCTTCCTGCGTTATATTGCTAAATGTCATTTTCACTGCAGCCTCATTTCTTTGATTGCATCTTAACATCCCTATTTATTTCTGTTACTGATGTTTTCATAGTTTTATTGTCTTTATTTGTCCATTTTTCATTTCCTATTGCAACACATACAGCTTTTATAAGCTGCTTATACAGTATTTATTAGTGCAACCTGTAAAATATGCCTATTTTTAGAGATACTAGTGCATAGGTCTCACTGTTTTGTATCAATAACCCCTCTCTTTCTTTGTGCTCCTCTCTCATGTTTCTTTCAGCTGCTCCCAGAGGAATCGGTGTGAACGTGCAGATGAGCCTTATCGTTTCGCTGCTTCTCTCAACCAGTGTGTGAAGGCCACCGTGTACCCTGATAGTATTGCAGTGTCAGAGCCCAGTGTACCTGTAAGTTAACACAGACACACAAACCTTAGCATACGTTCCACACACATCAATACACCAAACACTTGCAATCCCAGCAACTACTTGCACACATTACAATGAAAAATTAGCTTCCATCTACATATTTCCCACCCACATACAGGCAAAGCATTTTAAATGATCCCACACAGCAGTTTGCCTAGTTTTGATTGTGGTGATGCATAAACATTAGATGGGAAGGTTCATAAGAGCTTTATACGTGGGTGTTTCAGTGTGCATATGCTCACTTGGTACTGAGCAGTAAATATGTCTGCCAAGACACGTTTGTGTGGGTTTGAGTGTAGGTGTTAAAGTTGTCAGAGGGCACCTGAGTTACAGTACAGTCTTTCCGGATGGACTGAGTGAAAACAGGCAGCAAGAATATCAGTTAAAGGTTTTGCCTGTCAAAGGCCAAGTTAATGCTGCACATGTGGACACAGAAGTCAGTTTGGATAAATATGCATTGCGTTAATGGTGTGTTTATCCAAAACACAGTGAAGTGCACAGTCTATCCAGATGGTTTTTAGTATAAATTGCTTTTCCTTGTCATGTCATGTCAAATGTTACTGTCCTCCAAATCCAATGGTATTCAACAGCATTTTTCAATTATAACACAAGATCTTTTTTTTTTTTTTTTTATCATTTCGTTGTTGAATCAGCTGATCTTTTGACCCAATGGTAATATCCCAAATATGCCTTTAGCTGAAGCACTTATTGTGCATTTCATGATGTCTAATCCATAACTCTAAGCAGGTCTGACCCCAGTGTCCAATTCACTCGGCAGTTTTTTTTACAGGCGTCAGTTTAGTAGTTGTGCAGCAGGGTCATCTCACCACCACATCCACAAACACACTCATAAATATTACTCAATTCACACATTCCACAGTAGCAGACAGCAATCTCCATGACAACACAGCCTCTTGATGTGGGCACATGGAGAGACAGAGCAGGAGCAAAAACAATCAAATTACCTTTATTAAAACTCCACCACCAATTAAGCTGGTCGTTGCTGCCAAGCTCCAAAAACACCCACCACAGTATCATTAGGGAGGACAGGAGGAGAAGAAGAAAAAGAGCAAAGGCATAACACTTAGAGACAGGTTTACTTTCTGAAGCAGTCGCGCCGCCTCTGTGTGTTTGTTGTTTGTACATGAATTGTGTGAATTTTGAGTGTTTATCTGTACATGTGTGTCTTGGCACAACGATGAGAGCTAATTAATGTGAGAGGTTACTCAGGGAAATCTGCATTGAACAAAAGACATTGATTGCTGTGATTGCTGTAATCAAGAATCTCTTTGACACACCTCAGACTGAAGCAACACAAATACGGTGAAAGTAAAACAGAGGAAGACAAGAGGTCCTCAGCAGAGAAAAAAGAAATCATCCATCCTCTCAATGACTACCAGAGTAAGCCAGCTAACAAGGGAGGTAGTGTAGTCAGCTACTGAGACAGTAGGCATCTCTTGAAAGGCCTGCAGTTAAGCTGCTCAGCTGCCTTGCCTGTCCCAGTAGCCCCACGGTGTTTAGTGAGAGGCAGATAAAACAAAGAGAAACTTCAAACGGTATGGCCCAAAAATAACAGCTAATGGAACAAGGCTGTGAAATGCCATGGTGATAATTATCCAGGCTGCCTCTCTTGGCTGTAGAGCCAGATCACACACCCTGTGTGCAGAATACATTTATTTATAGGCAGAGCAGCTGAATGCTCCAGCTTCAGTGTCACTGCTCTCCAGAGAATGACTTCAAACACTCATGTGCATGTCTGTATGTATGTGTGAGGTATAATGCATGCGTAAGGCACATCCTGTCCATTGGATTGTGTAGACTTTTGTTTTGCTGATTTATGGATCTGTCTGTTCGTGTTGAAAATTTCACCTAGAAACACCAAAGTAAATTTGATAAGTTGGCCATAGTTTCCAAATTTCTTCATAAAACTGATTCATGTCCGTCTCTGCTTCTGTGGGCGTGTTCAGTCAAAGAGATGATTCAGATGCACAGATATCTATACAACACTGCTTCCTTTTGGTGTTGGGCGAGGGCAGTGTACTTAGCAAAAGTACATTTAGTCTATTTCTGTTTCATTACACTACTGCATTCAGTAAAAACCTTTCCTTTTTCAGATTTTATTTCCAGTCCTATCTTGGATCATTTTGATATAAATACAATTCTTATATTCAGTTTATTAAATGTAAAGTCACACATTATATTCTTTCTTTATCATATTCACATCTAAACTGTTTAGTTTTTGTCTATAACAAACTTTTTCACATGGTCAAAACTTTCTTTTCATGTGTTCCTTCTTATTTACAGCTACTAGTGAAGGTGAGTGATGTTCCAGACCTTTCTGCGGGCATCACCTGTTCCTTTGGCAACTTGACAGAAGTGGAGGGGCAGGTCAATGGCAACCAGATACTGTGTGTGTCTCCTGCGGCCAAGGATGTCCCACTCATCCCCACAGACCAAGGTATGTATAACACAAAGATCAGCACATGCTACTATCACTGGAATGCAAACAGCTGCTACGGTTAAATTTTAGCACGAGCCTAATCTGAATCATCAATCAGTGTTTCCCAGTGACTCCCCGTCAGGGTTAAGTGCACCCCAGGGGTCACTTCTGCAACTGATGGAGACATTTGCAAAGGGTATTTAAAACTATATACAGCAACAGTAATGTCAATGTGTATGGTAAAAATCACAATAGACAGTTTTATATTAGATTACTGTTGTGAGTTGTCTGTGTAAGTTTAGATTTTTTTCAGATTATTGTTCTTTCTGATGGTTTTTGAAGTTCAACTCAGCAAAACCAGTCCAGTTGAACTTTGAAAATGACCGGGAAGAAACACTTAGCTTACAGACTATTTCATATAAACACAATTTAGTCTGCCTGTAAAGGGGTACCTGAACTCATCTGATTGCATTCAAGGAGCACAGAAAGAGAAAAAGAGGTTGAAAAAGGGTGAATAAGATGACATTTACTAATTGAAATACCACACAACCTCTGTACATCTAAGCAGAGCTCTGGGAGAACCCATACTTGTTCTACTGAGGTGTGTTCACTGGTCATACGCACAGCCCTACAGTCTGAAACATCTTTATTGATTCGCTGTTCCAACTTTGCACAAGCATCATTCACATAACAAGCTCCCACTGATCCAGGATCAGTTGTCTGGCTGTGAAGTGTGCTACACAAAAGGCCAGGCCCTATTAGAGCTACCGGGGGATCAGACTGGGGTCTCCTGGCCTGTGGCTGAACTACAGCCCAACAAATTACTGCCCCCAGATTGAGCTAATAGGCAGCGGTCTGATCAGCCATGGAGGATTTAGGTGAAGGGAGGTCAGGGAATTTTTTTTGTTTTAGTATAGTCTAGACACAGAGAGTTAGTTCGTGTTGTGCTTCTAAAAATGTTTTGTAACAAATACGTCAACAATATAAATAATATTCATGTCTATAAAATAAACCATTGCAATAACAACGGTTTGTTTTTTGCAGAAACGTTTACATCAACTCACAAATTTTGACGAACTTATCCAAATTCAATGCAAAGAGTGAAAATATGATAATCACGTCTAATATACCATGCATAGAAATATCATGACCTTTAAAGTATTCCTCCAGCATATTTCCATAAATTTACCACTGTGGCTCTGCCGTCCATTTATTTGCAAACATATATATCATTATGAAGACTAACACCTGTTGTTTGACGATAAATACCTGTTGTTTGCAAGCCAAGATGGCTGCAGGGTGACACGACCAAACACCCTGAATAATATATTATGTGTGGTGTGTGTTTTGGGGGTTTGGTAATCCCTCCCTCCCTGTGAGTAAATGACAGCCCTGTTTGCCCAGAGCTCCCATGGGGAGTGGTGCATCAGCCACTAATATGAATGTTCTCCCCCAGGTAAATGTCAGCCAATCCCTCCTCTAAGCCCTTCTCCTTCTATCTATCCATCCTCCCTTCCATTACTTCCACTCTCCTCTTTGCTTCTTCCAGCTGTTTATGTCCATTTTTACTCCGTGTTCATCCCCTGAGGCCATTTCCTCCTGACCCCACTATCCTACTCCATCTCCTGTCCCCTAGCAAGTCCATCTATCTGTTGCATTTGAACATCGAATGTGCATCAGAGAGGGGAGGGGAG
>JAPTYQ010000028.1:8885835-8902632 GCA_029814465.1 Ostorhinchus cyanosoma | reverse complement strand
GAGAAGAGAAGAGAAGAGAAGAGAAGAGAAGAGAAGAGAAGAGAAGAGAAGAGAAGAGAAGAGAAGAGAAGAGACGAATTGGACTCTATACAGATGTTGTGCAACAAGAACAAAAAATAAAAAATTAGCTGGCATTCTTTTCCAAAATGAAACTAAAAATCCTAGAGGAGGGTTTGTGTGGACAGGAACCCTGTACCGCTTTGCCAGATCCTTCGAGACAAATGTTCAGTAGTAGAAGTCAGCGAGGAGCCTAGCCTGCCTGCTACACAGACTTATGTGAAACAGCCTGATTCCCAACAGGTGCTGTGGAGAGAACAGGGCATGAAGGGTCATTCAAGCCTCCTACACACTGAATGTCATCTGAAATTCAGGCTGCTGTACACGTATATCAACACACATGCACACATATACACAAACACTTATTTATGGAGTCTGTATTCTCGTGGGAGGGATAAGAGCCTGTTTTTGCAGAGAACAGAGGCAGAGCCAGAACTCTCTTCAACAAAAAGCAAGAAAAAAATATGATCAGATTACATACTTGATTAAAAATGTTAAGAGTGTGCTTTTATTAGCATGTATTAAATTACTTTGGCTGCATGTGTCATCTTTAGGGGATGTGCTATTATACAGTTAAACCCAAACCAAAGGGTTCTTCAGAAAAGGGAATAGGGCAAGAAACTGGTCTTCAACATTCAACAAAGAATTTCAATGCTCTGTGATACATTTCTACCTCAGAAAAAATTGTTTGTTGTAACATTTCATGGTTGTCCTGATCACAAGAGGGTATGAATACATTTGGATGGTGTGACTTTTTTTTTGTTATACTCTAAAGGGTGTTTATGTAATAATTCAAAATCAAATGGTGCACGACTGTATACATTCTTATATTTTCCACCTATTTGATTTTTTGAGTGGAGACCTACTGTCCAAATAAGAAAGATCAAAAACTTAAAATCGACAGAGGTATGAATTATGATTCTTCTTATTATTATCAGCTTTATTTAACCAGGAAAAAAGCTCACTGAGATCAAAAATGTCTTTTTCAAGAATGTCCTGGCTAAGACCAGAGCAGCAGAAGTTACGCAAAATGAAAATCACAGTCATACATCCACACTATTATAGATAAACACAAACTTAAAACTGATAAGAACATAGATACAAAAGATCACCATTATTTTCAAAGGTGCTAAAAGTATTGCAAAGCCGAACCCAATTCATTAATTGTAAAAACATCTTCATCCGCATTTATCCTTTTTCCATTGATTTAAAATGACTTTGAATGCATTAAAAGCTTCAGGCTTAACTGTAAATGCACAGGAATGAATGTATAGTATAATTAATGTGATAATGCAATAAATGTAAATTTGTTTCTGTTTTTTCAGATTGGTCGGGAGTTGAGCTGCGACTCAATTCTAAAGAAACGGGTCAGATGCTCATCAGCACAGAGGTCAAGTTTTACAACTGCAGTGTCCACCAGCTGTAAGTATCTGTTGCCCCACCTATTTATTATCTTTTCATTTACAAAACCAGTCCCCCACATATACACAAACCCACCAGATCAATGCAAAGGGAATTAGTTACAATCTGTCCTTAACCTTAGATGACCCAAGTTTCGGAAAAACATCTCTTGTTGAGACGAATGTAATGGGATCGCTGGTTACTCCCTAAACAGTCTAAGGTTCTGTACAGTACCGCTAATGAAGCCATCTTCTCAACATGCTACCCTACACAACACATTGCTTTCTGCTTAAGAGGTCCTCAGTAGGGATTTCACGCTGGTTTTCATGGCATGTCTGCCCCTGATTGAGCGATGTGGAATTGAATCCCTGGTTTGCAGATCCTCTCTGTCAGTGATGCCTTTGCAATTGCTCGCTTCATCCCGGTGTGGCAGATTCTGTTTGTATGAGATCCAAAGGCTTTGCTGATTTGGGACTATCTCTAAATGGGTAGCAGGAGAGTAGGATATCACAGAAGAGGTTTGCTAGCAGGGGTGCAGGAATCGCAGCATGTCATAATATCCTTTCACTCTTCCCTCAATATTAAAACCAGAATTTTGTAGCTGCTGTCTCCTTTGCCAGATAAATCCATTCGGTTATACCCCTCTCTCTCTGTCCTTGCACACACAAACAAGCACCCCTGGCCCTATAGCTCTGTATGGGTGCCTGCTCAGATGCCTGTCTGAGTAGCACAGAAAGCAATTACCATGTCTGACGTCAACTTAGCTAATCAGCAGCGACAAACATACTTGTGCATACACAGCCACACACTCTTTCAAACACACAAAGAGAAATGCATACACTTGAAAAGGGCAGAGGCTCTCACTTGCATGCTCTGATGCCAGCTTTCTCTATTTCTTCCTCAATACACATACTGTAAACCATGCTCACCCTGAAGGTGAATCTGCCTTATTCTTCGGAATTAGTTTGCGTGCCAGAGATCCCTTTTGCACCAATGAATATTTCCCAATAAGCAAGTATGCATAGCCCAACCTTATCTCAGAGACAAAGAAAGAGAAATAGAGCCAAGTGAGCCAACCTAACAACTGTTCAAGAATATGTACTGTGTGGTAAATGTCATCACAATCAATTACACAGTGTACAGTATCATGCCTTCACTGTAGAAGCATAAAGGGAATACACTGGCTGTCACCTCTTCTTGTTTTCTGGTCCATCTTTCCTCAGCTACTTTCCACTTTCATTTATTCAGCATGACTGGTATTCCTGGGGAAAGCAGTTCAAATTTAGCTTCAAGAGTCAGAACATGAAATTCAGCTTGCATATTAAATGATCAGAAATAGAAATCCGGTCATAGAGGGGTCATTCTGCTGCATATGTGTCATTATTCGACACTTAGCTTACATATTCAAACACCTACATCACTATTAGGCTAATCCTACTTGCATGCTCTGTGTTTTAAAAAGCAGCATATATATTTACATATTATACATCCAAAAATGCTAACACACTAACATTCACCTAACAGCTGTAATTACAGTGACACTCCAACAATACAGGGCTAATGGTAATTGCAGGATCAAGCTGTGCCAATGTCTTATTTGTCCTCATTACTCAACATTCGTATGTTCGGTTTCTCCCTTTGTCCTTCTCTCCCTTTCTCCATCTGATCCTGGTTATAAGAGCTAATATGCAGCCACACATGACACACAGCCTTAATATATGGCGGTGGAAAATATATGCAGGGAGAACTGCGCCCAGCAGCTATTAGGTTCTGTGCCAACCACAAGGGCACAACAACAGCAGGTGCCCACTTGGGATGTGAACTCATTTCCTTTGTGGCACTTCCCCCATTTTGGCAAACTCCATGCCCCTAGTTTACTGCACTGCTTTTTTTTTTCACCCTGCTAATGCGTGTGTGTGTGTGCGTGTGTGTGTGTGTGTGTGTCCATGCAGGTGTCTCTCATGTGTGAACAGTGCCTTCCGTTGCCACTGGTGCAAGTACCGCAACTTGTGTACCCATGACCCTTCCAGCTGTTCTTTCCAGGAGGGACGAGTCAACGCCTCTGAGGTTGGTTGAACGCACATAAGCAATTTTGCTAGCGCCTCTGTCTGTTTCTTTTTTGTTTTTCTTTTTTTTCTCCACTGATTTTCCTCCTTCTTTCCTCCATGTTCTCCCTTTCTGCTTCCCTCTTCCTGTATCCTGCTCTGTGTTCCAGCTCTGTGTCAGCCTCAGGGCATGTCTACAGAAAGACAGCCATCTAAGCTCTTCTATTTCCGAACTGGCATTTCTCATTGATGGCTCTTGTTCTTTGCAGCAGCAATTAACTGTCTATTATCTGTGGAGTTTAACATGTCTTAACACAGAGACGGGATCAGTGTGACCACATCCGTCAAGTATAGAAGACATCAAAAACTATATTGTAAATTGTTGCTTTTGAAAATATTGAGCTTATTTTTTTTTACTGTTGCTTCTTTGAGAACTATAAATTGTTCAGTGCTCAAAATTCTGCTGAGCTTTTCAAGGTCATTCATCTTGAGGTGAATTTTCACTCAGACTGCAGTAACTATATTTTATGTTTCTTTTCCTCTTTTATCTTCACTCTCATGTTGTACTTCTCATCTTACTACCGACCTTGAATCTCGAGCTTAGAACTGAACATGAAAAGTGTCATTTTTGTTCATCTGTTTTCTTGGCACTGACTTATGCTCTTTGCCTTGTGTTTATTTCCACAAGGACTGCCCCCAGCTGGTGCGCTCTGAGGAGATTCTCATCCCAGCAGGGGAGGTGAAGCCTATCACACTAAAGGCCAGGAACCTGCCACAGCCTCAGTCTGGCCAGCGAGGATACGAATGTGTCCTGCACATCCAGGGGGTCAGCCACCGAGTCACCGCCCTCCGCTTCAATAGCTCTAGCGTGCAGTGTCAGAACAGCTCGGTAAGTTGGGCATTGGCTGAAATACACTTAATACATCCTTTGTGTTTATTTTCAAACAATGTCTGAATTTATAGACAAGTATATTTGAAAATAAATGTGTTTTTGTTTCCAAGCAGATGCAAAATTAAGCAATGATAGTTAATTTGACTATACCATATAAAATAGACAGAAATATAGGTATGACGCAAATTTACAACAACAGGCATAATGGTCAATGGTAATGAAAATGCACTAAAACAGATTTTCTCGTCTCAGATGGAGATGGCATTATTGATGCCACTAAATAATTTTCACTGTCCTGACTAAGTACATGTCAATTATGGCCAAACCGGTATTTCCACAGTTAACGTTAAGGGGTTATCCTTCTGAGATCTAGGACAGTAAAGGTTTTGGCTTTTTTTTTTTTTACAATAAATAATTGATTGAACTTGATTGAAAACAGCATAATGCAACAATTCTTTCAGATAAATTTTTTTGAATGTCCTTTGCAGTAAGCATTGTTTTTTTTTTATATATAAAGCTGTGAAACTGTTGTCCCCTACAGAGGACAAAAATGCATTGCTGCGTCTCAAGAGGACATATTAAAAATGATGTTTTCTTTCTTACTGTATCTTCAAGTAATGGCACACACACACACACACACACACATATATATATATATATGTATGTACTTTTTTATGCAACATTTTTCAAGTGTAGGTGAGTTTATAAGTATATATATAGTATATATATTTATATTTGGGAGCGTACTGTAGGCTACGTGTGTATGTGTCTAACTCAGTGGAGACACAGATGATACAGCCTAAGTAATTACATTGAAGGAAACTGCAGCGTGGACTTGCCCTCCAGTCAAGCACGCTCTGACTTCTGCAGTACACTCCCTGTGGATCAACATACACAATTTACTTTATCTCTGGCACATTGGAAATCAGGCTGGAATTAAGGGCACAGGAGGCAGTTAAGGACAGAATCTGTGAAGGCCAGAGGGGAAGCTCAAGCATCTGCCTGGTTGCCCCATTTCTTGTGGTTTCTCAGTTTGTCAGTTCTCTGATGGTGAGATGATGTAACTTTGCGGTAATATTGGAAGGACATTGTGGTGTTCCATCTACAAGGACCTGTGAGGGTACCAATTTCCAAAGCTCTCATTGAAATCTTTTCCTTTTGTCTCTCCCCCATCTGCTGTCACATCTCTATCTTTTTCTCCCTTTCTCTGCTTTGATTTTGCTCTAGTATTTTTACGAGGGGATGAAAATCAGTGAGCTACCAGTGGATTTTTCAGTGGTGTGGAATGGAAACTTCATTATTGATAACCCAGAGAATATCCAAGGTAAGAACAAGAAATTTTGCTGTCAACATATGCTGGAGAGCAGCAATGAAGTCTGAAAAATGTAATCCATTCTATGGTTCCCTCAGTCTGTGTGAGTTTTCAGATCCTGCCTTCTCAGCAGGGTTCACATTGAGTGTGTGTGTGTGTTTATGCGATATGAAAATCACAGGTGTATCTTATAATAATATTTTACTGGAGACTAAATAGAGATAGCCTGCAGGGTATTTTACTTGCACTGGGTGTGTTGTGTGTTTTTCTCAAAAACAGAACTTCACAAGCTTCCTCAGTGTTTCTCCACTCACTGAATATTCCCATGCTTTCTGCATCCCCACAGTGCACCTATACAAGTGTGCAGCCCAACGGGACAGCTGCGGCATGTGTCTGAAGGCAGAGAGGAAGTTCCAGTGTGGCTGGTGCAGTGGAGAGGGACGGTGTACCCTACGGCACCACTGCCCTCCCATCAACCCTTACACCACCCGTTGGCTGAACCTGTCCAGCAAGAATGTCAAATGCACCAACCCACGCATTACTGAGGTCAGTGCCCATAATCCTCCTTTGTCCTTTACGTCTGCCCACACACATCTAGACCCAATCAATGTGCAATGATCAGGACCACCTAGCTGCATCATCCTTCTGTTCTCCTTCATCCAGAATAAGTATACGACCGTAAATAAAATAAATCCAAAAGTTAACAGCTCTAACAGCCTCACTTGACATTATCATTTATGACACTTAAAATCTGATTTGTATTCACTAAAATATATCAAAGCAACACTCAAGTGCAGATTATGCATGGTTCCTGCAAACTTAATTTTTGTACGGAGCATTTTTTTTTGTATAAAAATGTCCAGTAGAGTTCTTAAGAGTTGGATAGGATACTTAACAATAAAATGTCTGATTTGCATCAAGAATCATTGCATTAGAAGCAGCAATGAGCCATTTCTCCCTGGACCCAGGAAGAATAAGAATGAACTTTAAAAAGCTCTCTAGGGTGTTGGTCCTACCCTAATGGCTGCAGACGTACTGTAAGGGTTCTCTTTCTTTGTCTCCCTGTTTTGTTTTTTGGTTTTTTTGGTTGCTCTTTCCTCTAAATTTTTCTCTCTCTCTCTCTCTTTCTCTCTCTCTGTTGTTTCTTTTGCTCAAAAGTCCAACATCTTTATGCCTCTGTCTGGCTGTATAGGTATATGTTACAGGTGAATGTTGCTGTGAGGTTGTTGGTTTTTACCCTCGGGGATCACCTACAAGTAAAGTCTTTGAGACACAAACACACATAGGGCCAGAGATATTCTGTACAAACACACACACACACACACACACACACACACACACACACACACACACACACACACACACACACACGGTCAGCTCAGCTATTTGAAAGACTTATTTTGATAGCTAGAATCTCAGATAAAGAATCATGGTGGTGAATTACAACATGCAGGTGTTCCTACCTCACATATTCACATACTGTATTTGATTCATCTGGGTTGTATCCTTTGTGCTTCCCCTCACTCCTAGAGTCTTTCCAGACATTGCACAAACCCACCTCAGTTGTTGGATGGGCTCAACCTCAGCAGTGCTGGGGTCATGACCTGGAAGTGCTTATTTGTTTTCCCATAAGCAGGCTTTGGCTTGCTACAGCCACATCTCGCCTGGTAGGTTTGCTGTCATGGGGGAGTCAGGCCAGGAGGACATACTATTTAATTAGGTTTGGTAACGCACCAGTGCATTGTGGTTAACCCACACGACCCTTCTGCTTCCATATTGACTCATTTGCCTTATCATTCCCCCACCACATACTCACATCTAACTCCAGCCAATTAAAAAGTGAAGTTAACGGCTTGGTTAATTGATTTGCTACTGTATACAGATAAGCCAAAGGAACAGAAGCAGGCAGGATAAAAAAGTGGGCAGTTCTTTCTTTTTTATTTCGTCTCTCTATCTCACCTCCCCTTATGTGTGTCTTTGCTTATCACTATCTCTGACTGATGGTGAAGTTAAGTTCTATAGTCATTTAACTCCATTATGCTTTCCATTTGTTAGTATATGGTACTTCCTTATTGGCGTCCACGTTACTAAATTACCTCATTCAAGTCCCTGTTTGCATTAGTGACATGATATGATATGTGATTGCCCAGGACATTATTAACTTAGGATGTCATTTATCACTCTACAAACATTAAGGGCCAACTTCATCATTACAAAAGGAGTATGCGGAACTGATGATAGTGAGATTTGTCATTTTTGAGGTGACATTTTCAGGAGCAAAGCATTACATGGGCAATATAAATAAAATATGCTCTGTGATGTTATATTATTTTCAGCATGCGGTGCCTAGTTTATTTTTTTATAGCTGACAAATAGTCCTAGTATTTTCAGAAGATTTTTACTTCCAACAAAGTTTTCGAATCATCTTTAACTAGCAACATCAGATTTTTCAGAATAATAGCATGTATTTATATAGACTTGCTAATGGTCAAAAATCCATCCATCCAAACAGAAATCCATAAATACTGAAGGCGAAGACGTAGCAATTTACCACCTACAGTTAGCATGTAGAAGTTTTGCTCTGAGTAAAAGACATTAGTTTGAATAGAAAACTGTCTCTCCTGCTTTTATTGCCTATGGTCTTTCCACCTACACACTGAATGTAACCCACAGATTGATGGAACAAACTAAAGTTGCACTGCAGTTATCAGCTGGTATTTTGGAAAATATAACATTATATACTGACTTAGAAGCAGAAGATGGAAATTGGAGGAAAGAGGGTAGCTAGAGAGGAGTAAGAATTAAAGAGGCAAAGAGTTTCTGTAATATCAGGGAGATGGAGGCTAAAATTTCACATGAGATCAACAATATACAGGTTTGTGAGAGGATATGGGGAAGAGACAACACGAACAAAGAAGAAAACAGATGAAGTGAACTATAATAGAGTAAATGGAAGATGAACAATGAATCGCAGAAGAAAGGGGAATGGATCTCCCATGGACTGTCTGGGTTCAGGTCTGATACACATGCAGGAGGATGCATTAATCTCGATGAGCATGCGCCTCAAATCTGCACCCATATTTCCCCTATTCAACACAGTTTAAGGCGGTGTTGGTTTGTGCTGCGCCCTACCCCCTCATTTCTCAGTGATTACAATTTCTTTAAGAAGCAGACATCCCCCCGGTGGGCTGAATTTATTAATAAATTTGGTTTTGATTGTATGCACCAAAGCCCCCATCATGAGCTGATTTGTATACATACTAGCACATTAGTAGATGTGCCTACCACAAGATAGGCTTTTTGAATAATTAATGTTTCTATTAAGTGCCATGGTGCCTCCCACCAAGGGCCATTAATATTGAAGAGATGTAAGCCCCTGCTAACAGCACAGGGAACGACATCAAATGAAGCAGGGAGTTGGATGGGCATATGAAAGGAATCTCTTCAATAGGCTTTGGCCGTGGCTTCTGTATGAGTTTACAGTATCGTAAAGAAGCTTCCCTGCCTCCCAGTGACAGCAAATATAAACATCTAGATGTTGCCTAAGGAAGGAGGAAAAAATAACATTTTTCTCTTTCCATTTTTTTATGTCTTGCTCACAAGCATGAGAATGCAAACTTATTGTAGACAACTGAACATTTCAGAGATGGTGGTTCTGCCAGTCAGCATTAAAGTACCATTACAGAACAACTAAACTGTACTCACTGTTCGAACCCAGACAGAGCTGCTGTATTGTACATGTGCGCTCCTTCATTCTTAACCGGCTAAAACAAGGAAGAGCAAAATGCTGCACACTGTAGTCAGTTTTTGCCCTAAAAAATATGTGTAAAATACAATATCTACACACAGACTACAGCTCTGGAAAAAAAAAGAGACCACTGCAAAATGATCACTATATTTTGAATAAAATGCACATTTTTGTTTCGTTCTCTTAACTGCTGACAACATTTCTCCCAAATTCCCAATGAAAATGTTATTTAGAGCATGTATTTGCAGAATGTGACACATGGTCAAAATAACAAAAAGATGCAGTGTTTTCAGATTGCAAATAATGCAAAGAAAACTAGTTCATATTCATTTCTAAAACACACAATACTAATGTTATAGCTTGGGAAAACTTCAATCAATCAATCAATCAATCAATCAATCAATCAACCAATCAATCAACCAATCAATCAATCAGTCTACTATATATTTCAGACTCAAAGGTCCAAAAAAAATCAAGAACAAAACAATCACACGCATACAGTAAACGTTCAGACAGAATATTTGGTGTAATAACCCTGAATTTCATCTTCATCTTTCGCGTGTCTTGGCTCTCCACCGTTGCTGTTGGATGACTTGATGCAGCTCCTGGCAGAGAAATTCAAGTTGCTCAGCAGTGTTCGATGGCTTGTGACCATCCGTCTTCCTCTTGATTATTTTCCAGAAGTTTTCAAAGTGGGTTCAGATCTGGAGATTGGTCTGACCATGACAGGGTCTTCATCTGGTGGTCCGTCATCCACACCTTTATTGACCTAGCTGAGGCCTGGAACATTGTCCTGATAGAAAAACCAGTCCTTAGAGCCTGGGAACATTGTCAGAGCAGACATTGAATAGTTTTCAATAGGTATTTTTGGATTCCAATTACTTTTGCGGTACTTGCTGCCCAGCTAGTCTTATTGCACGAAGATAGTGATGGCCACAGTAGTCGTTTTTACACTTCTTCTTAAATTAGACATGGATCAGGTGTTTATTCAGTAGAATACGGTGTGCTTGTGTTGGAATTTAACAGACACTGGAATGGAATGGCTGTCATACATGCAGACATGCTGATTGCAGAGGAAATTGCAGTGGTCTCTTAATTTTTTCCAGAGCTGTAAGTCCAATAAAACTGCCTGTTGAATGGCACAGTGTTTCTCAATAACTCACTGATTACTCATTCATGAACATACCCCTTATACTCTCATTTTTTCTCATTTTCCCTTTTTTTAATGCTAAAAACTCCTTTTCACCACGACCCATATCTCCTGGCTGACTACAAGACATTTAAGACCCCATAAAGTATTTAGGACCTAGTTTGTTCAGGAACAAGTGATCAGTGGGGTTTTTATCAAGCCCATTAAATGCTACTCACAATTAAATGTGACATGCTCAAATTAGTCTGAGCAGAGACCAAAGACAACGAGATTAGCTGCAAACTCCTAAATTGTAACAAGGGCTATTTAATTTCAAAAGCAAATACCCTCCCATAGAAAAAAAAAGAGAGAGAAAAGACAGAAATACATCTACTGCTGCATGCTGTAATTCAAGCAGAACATTTTTAGTGCTTTGAGGAAATAGAATCCTACTGCAATAAATGTGTATATAAAAGATTGATGATAAATTATATACAGTAAGAATGCTGATACTGTGTACATTGTATTATAACTGTAGCTGGGGTGGTTATACATTATTAGCCCTGCATTGTCTCGAAAAATGCCATTGAGCTTGGTCAGCTGCAGTAGCTACAGTATAGGCTTACATCGCCTAAAGGCAGACGGGGCAGTATATTACTCTCAGATGTATGTATTGAGTTTAACTGTGGCTGCATCAGCACAACTTGCCCCACCATTACTTCACTTGAATAAGTCAACACCACACTGACAGACATCCCCAGGCTGTTCACTTTGACTGCCATTTCTCTCCGGCAGATTATCTTTTCAAAAGAGATCTTTTCTTTTCTGGGAGTTTCTTCTTTGCGGATACAAAGCGCTTCTGAATTTAGGTCAGTCTCTCTCCCCTCTTTAGTCCTCTTTACTTCCCAAATCTTATAGCATGTCTAAGGAAATCGTTGTGGTAAGTGGCCAATGTTCTGAGCTGCTGAACTGGAGAGTGATACATCATGCGAGAGTGGGTGCAAGAGTGGGAGCACCGACAGCGACAGCAAAGATGACTGGCTGTTTGCTGGGAATTACCCTCTATTGACAGTGTGACAATGCCAAGCGGGCAGCAGCAGTGCTCCTAAAAGGATTACATAGGGAGCATGGCATGGCATCACTGGGTGGGAACAGGGGAAGCAAGGGTGGCAGGAAGTGTGTACATATCCAATGAGACCTCTTCTTCCTCTTCCCTCTGAAAGTACACATGGATAGACAAACAAGTAAGCTGGTCTTTGAGGAGGAGGATGTGTCACCTAGCCTGAGGGAGACCAAATGATGAAAGACAGGAAGAAAAAGAAGGAATACAGATGCAAATAAGAGGCTGTTGCAGGCTGTTGAAATATAAAGTCTCCACCCCGCTAAAGATTATCCACAGCGCATGTCTGCAGTGGTCTCGAAAAGGTCATAATGATCTGGTTCAGAGGCAATCAAACCCCAGTCTCAAGAACATGGAGCCTCCTTTATAGATGTAGGCCCTTTGTTTGTTAAAGAAATAGCGACACAAAGACAAAGACGACAAAGAGCGGCACTTCTCTCACGCCTCCCAGCCTGGAGTCATTCATGGCATGGGCCTTTGAAGTGTTTGTTTTTCTATGATCCACTGATGAATCGGGGCCCAGTCTGCCATAGGGAGGCTCAGTCAAATGGGTTTCATGCATGGATTAGACTGTCTTGCTGCTCTCGGTCCGTTGTGGGAAGAGCTCTATTTCAGCTGCAAGAGTAACAGGAGGAGGTCTCCCAAGCTTTTAGCCAGCCCATCTGTGACACAGCACTGCTGTCCTGTCACTGTCGCTGCCTTCTACCTGTCATCCATCAGGACTGTTTGAACCGAACAGAGTGGCATTCACATTTCCTCTGCTGTTCATCTCGTTTTCTTCTTCTCCCCCTCTTTTCCCATCCCCTTCTTTCTCATCTCTCCCCTTCTGCCTCTCTTGTTCTCTCCGAGGCTCTTACATTGCTTATGTAACCATCACTAAGTCTACTCGAATAGCTGCTGCCATTGCTTGACATGGATATATTTAGCCATTATGTTTTCCCCCCTTCTATACCCTGCATGCCCAAGCAGTGCTAAAAGATTCATGTATTCAGACCCCTCAGGCGGTGCAGTGACACACTTACTTTACATCCAGAGCAATTAATGTCCACTGAATCTAGATTACAATGCCGCCGTCCCACAGGGAAGCCGCAATGCCCTGGTGGGTGTTGGGGTAGGAAGGGGAGGATGTGAAGCACCTCTCGAATGGCCGCCTTCACATGGGGGTTTGCGGCTCAGTAATCGGGCACAACTGACTGTTGGTTTTTTCCTCTCTGCTTGCATGGCCAGTAATAGCATATTGATTGTTTACATAGCACCAGGAGCTGCACACAGCAAAGTGGCAGTCATCTCTTTTCCGCTGCTCTCCTCTTTCTTACTGTCCTCTTTCTCCTCTCCTACACTGTCCACCAAACACTATTGCCTCTTCTCTCGTTTCCTTTATCTCTTTCCTCTCCTCCCTTCTTCTCCTCTTTTGTGGAAAGGGCTGGAGGATTGCCAGGTCAGAGCCTCAACAGGGCTCTGCAGCACAGAAGGCAGCGTGCCACTCTGTGCCAAGGTCATGCTGGGAAACCATATTGTACTTTATGAGTAGGTGGTCTGCACTAAGCATTAATATGGCCCCTTGTTAGATTTATCACCCATGGCAACAGCAGCAGATCCTGAACAGGCATCTATCCAAAATGTTCATCTTTTTTTTTTTTTATTTTATTAAATTGTGAAGTTCATTTTAGTAGGTGGACAGTTTATAGAGCAAAATGATAGAAATGAAATTGTGTTTGCCATATTTAGACGGGACAAGCTGCAAAAATGTTCTATGAACTACTGTTGAGATTAGAACATGCTCTTGGCACAGTGACTCATGGCATGTTCTGACATTTTGTGGATGCAAGCATGGAGAGTGCTCTTAATTGCTTTTACAACCACCTGGACCGAAAGAGTGTATTCACCCTTAAGCATCCATAGAAAATTCAGCATGTATGTTTTTTATAAGGCAATTCTTTTACCCCAGAGGGAAAAAAAAAAAAAACATCCTACCACACAAAGTTTTCACTGTTAACTTTGTGTTTTTGTGGCTTATAGGTGACCCCAGTAGCTGGACCCCCAGAGGGAGGCACACGGGTGACGATCCACGGCACCAACCTTGGTCTGGCTTTTGCGGACATGGTGAACAATGTGGAGGTGGCAGGAGTTCGATGTACCCCTGTAGAGGATGGATACATCATCGCTGAACAGTAAGTTACACATGTAGAACAAGTAATAGTTTTATTATTTCAAAACTATACTTATTATTCATACCTACTTATTCATATTAATGCTGCTTGAAACTGAAACACTATGAGACAAGTGCATCCTTGTAAAAATGGATATGAAATGGTAATTGGTGAAACTTAGCCGTGTGATGTTACAATCATACAATCAGTTAATTCAAATTTGATCACAATTTGTAAAAGTCACATTTTTCTCACCTGGCTACCATGAAACAGTATAAGATTATGAAAAAGACTGGAATCCTATACATCATAATTCTGTGTGTTTAGATTGTGTTTTGGATGCATTACACATGGGATATTAGAGCCAACAAACTGATCCATATGTGTATATGTTTATTGTGACGAAAAGCTGCTCCCCCAACTATCTCCGCTTTAATGAAGTCTGGAGCAGGTCCAGACAGTCTGGCCCTGACATCGCTGCCCCCCCCCCTGCAGCACACTAGCCTAGTTCTTTTTCTGTAGCTCATCTAGTCAGCAGCAATCTCATAACAGCTGTGTGTGTTTACTTGTGTTTACCTCCCTAATTGTCCCACGCTGTGCATACATCACGTTAAAGCCTGTCCCGCTCACCCTGAACTAATGAAACGTGGCCCATGCTTCACAACTCGCCCATCTCCCCCCTGGCAAGACACACAGACTGTGTCGAGCTAGAAACCAATGTCTTATGGTTGTTTAACCTCCCCAGGTTATACAGGACTCAAAGGAGAGACAAGATAATACATATAGTACTTACTTGGATGCTTTATTCTAAATATTTATTTATATGTTTGGTCTAGAAGTAGATTGCCTTTGGGCATTGTACTTCATTTAGGAAATGCATTCCTTTATGAAAACGATCAATAATAATTTTTGGAGGAAGCATGAAGAATACTTATTGGCCAGGGGTGTACTAGGTTACACATTTACACCACGGAAAATCTGTACAGTATAGAATAGAGCCTATGTAGTGATTAAATGCAACAAGGCCACTGTAAACTCATTACTCTGTAGCTCAGACATTTAATATCCCTATACAAATAATCTAATACCACCGTATAGTTTTTCTGGGGATGAACAATACTCAGAATTAATTAGCCTGTCTTTCAGTTTGCATAGAAGTTCTCCTATTCTCCCTGCAACTATCCACGTATAGTACAGAGGTTTCATTGTACAGCAGTATATTGAGACACAGCTGACACACATACTGTACGCATATGCATACACACACAGGCTATCACAGTCATGGTTCTCAGAGGAGCCTTTAACCCTAATTCTTGTCTTGTCCTAGTTCTGCCCTCAGAAAGAGAACAGCTCAGCATTGCACCACGGCTGTTTAGTATCTCACATAGTTTCATGGTGCTGATGCAGTACAGATGTCACACACATACCGTACAGTTAGACACAGTAGATGTAAGTTACAGGTTATTTAGGTATTTAAATCAAGATATTTCCTCTTTTTAGTGGTATTGTGGAAAATGCAATTAATTATGATGTATATGGTGTGTTTCCTTGCTCTTTACTGGCCCGTTGTAATTAAAATTCACTATGTGCTGCTTGGCCACGGGAGACAATTTGTCAGTAGCGCACTGATCTGACAGCACTTTAATCCAATCGGGGACAAGCTTGGGAATTCATATCTATGGCATGTAAAAAAAAAAAAAGACTCAGTGAAATTAAAAAAGTAACCTATGATCCTGCAAGTCTAACTTTGAAGAAGATGGAGTCCTGATGATGGTCTTCTGAGCTGGTTGTTCTTCTAGGGTTGTATTAGCTTTAGGTTTATTAACCCTATAACACCATTTGTATCATATTTGCTACACCAGGTTTTGAGACATCTATCTTATCAACAAGATTAATACTTTCCTTACAAACTGGTTGTATGTGGCCCGATGCGTGTTTTCTGCCCCCTGGTGGATTTTTTTTTTGCCTTTTTCAATATGGACACTATCATTAAATCATCCACATACTTTTTTTAAAGGAAAGTCTTTAATAATTTTCATTAAGAAGAACATTTATATTGTTATTATTTCTTTAAATAAGTATTTCATTTACTGAAACAATGCATAGTTACTTGATAAATGATTCTTTATAGTACAGTTAAAATGTGTTAAAAACATGTATATCAAATTTGATACTGCCGGTACATAAGATATGGCAAAATGTTATGTCTGGATATTGTTAAAAGGTCTAATAAAAATAGAATTTTGTGGCTAGTTTTTGACCCGTCAGGTTTTACAGGGTTAAAGGCACATCCTTATCTGACTGTTGCTGTTTGTTTTTAGTTTTAATTCAGTCTGTAGGCTTTCTATGATGGACTGGATCGGACAAAAAAGGGAAAAAGTATACATATTTATGTGTCTTTTATGTTCCTACTTCAGAGAAGTGTGTGAAGGCCACCAGTGCTTTGAAGAGAAGTCTCAAGTTTTTGTGTTTTTCAGCAGTCAGAAAGTACATTTTTCTGAAGGCTTCTACTCTTCTGCTGTATTTTTGTAGTGGCCAAATTGAGTCCTCATTAGTAAGAATTTAGTTTGAAAGTTACCCCTAGGTTTTATAGACAGAGCAAGCCTCTTTAAGAAGAATGAGAAGATACAGCTGAATGTTCTGTTTTGAAAAACTAAGCAGATTTCCATAAATATTCTGCTTTAACCCATAAAGACCCAAACAGCCACTAGTGACCAAAACCATCTACTGCTCTTAAATGCTTAATACCCGATGATCTATTTATCTTAATAATACATATAAATAATTGGTCTAAAATACAGTTTGTCATCTTTTCATGGTCATCAGATATGACCCATTTGGACGTTCAGAGTCTCTGTAGTGAACCTGGAAACACCGTCATCTTCTACAACATTGATTCACCAGTAAAACCCATGGAGTTGGATCAATGACAGTGGTTTTAGA
>JAPTYQ010000028.1:8776538-8788181 GCA_029814465.1 Ostorhinchus cyanosoma | reverse complement strand
AATAATAATAATAATAATAATAATAATAATAATAATAATAATAATAAATAAATAAATAAATAAATAAATAAATAAATGTTAGGTGTTATTAATAATTATGTCTATATTAACTCGATTCTTAACCTTATTATTAATATGACAGGAGGAAGAATCCGGCAGATTCCGTGACAAATGAGGATGTTCTGTATTTTACGCTTAAACCGGAAGCTGACAGCAGTGACCTCTTTGTGCTTGTAGTCCGAGCTGTAGTCCCAGGATGTTGCATGCTGTACTCTGTACTTGCCGTATGCTGTGTGCCTTTTTGTAAACATGCGTCAAAATCATGTGATCCTGTCGACGCACTTGGGAGGAACGTCCAATCAGACAGCGGGGGTGTGTGCGCTTGGGCGGGGCTTGTTTGGTGTTGCTGTGAAAATGTCGATGGATAAGGATTTTACATGACGGGAAGGGGACCACTTTGAATTGAATAATAACCAGGTGGTTGATGGGAGATTAAAATACCGGTGACGGGGTTATAATAGCAGAGAAAAAAAAGGGGGACGGACGTGTTGCGGATGACGCGTCGATGGTGAGCGACCTCCACTTTGAGAATAAACTATTTATTTACATGCAGACATATACCATCATCTATGGACCCAGCCTATATATGTGTGTGTGTGTGTGTGTGTATGTGCTCGGTAGGTTCTTTCCATGTTCCTTCCTCACATTATGCTTTTTTTAAATATACATAATCACTCCATACTATTTATCTTTAATGCGTATATTATTGACAAACTGCTGCGTGTACTTCTATTAACCATGAGAATTACGCATGACCGTGATTTGAACATTATTATGTAGGTCGCAGATTCCAACGTTGTTCCCAGCGTTACCCGGAAATAAGAAAGGCATTTGCTCTGGGCTGTTCTCTTATAAAACTGTGCGCATTTCAGGCTCGTTTTCTTCGGAGCCAGAGAGAGGACGTAGAGGAGCAGGGAGGGATGGAGAGGTGCCTATGCGGGAGGATGTTGCGCACTTCAATTTACCTCAGGAGTGAGTGGTCTGAGTATCCATGCGGTACTGCGTAATGATCCACTTCATAAGGTAAATATTATTACTGATTCTTCTTTTATTAGTTTTATTAGTCACTATGTCAACTTTAGATCTAATCCATTCGGTTTAATATCCTGTAATAATGATATATTAATGGAAGTATAGCAGGTTACTAGGTTAAGTTAGAAAAGAATGGATAAATACTTTGAATTATCACCATTCACAAGAAAAACTTACATGGTAGCAACTAAATTAAGTGTTTATACTAATATCATTTTATCAGACTTAAAATCGCATCTGTCACCGGATTATTCTTAATATCATTTCCAGATGAATATTTCGCAGATGAACATATTTTAATCATAATACGCACGCGTAAAATGTAAAAATACTTATCCTTTCATTCATGAACCTTTGTGTACAGGTTTAAAGTTAAAATTATGTAAGACAGTTTTTTTTTGTTTTTTTTTTCTTTTTCTTCCCAGAGATGTTCATTTGATGAGTATGGGGATAGATTTCGTCTACTAGGTTTATTTTTTAATAGTGTATGAGCTGACTTTTTGTTTGTTTTTTGTTAATTTTTATTATGTTTGCGCAAGCTGTGCCAGCGCCTTGACTCAGCTCCATCCATCCAGAGGTTTCTATGTCATACGCACTTTTTATTCCTGATGTAAACAAACCCCTTCAAAGTAATACTTTTCTCGAACACACGATGGCGTATTTCTGTAGGCTTAGATTTTGTACTGGAACATGAAGCTGCCCATAACAGTGTCGTATTTCATCAACAAATATTTCAGTATTGTGAGGCAACACTGCAGAGATCATGCATCAGTTTCCAGATTCTAATGTAAGACCGTGGACATTTTTATTTATTTATTTTTGTCCATCAGACTTGTTATTTATTATTACAGTTATGTGAACTTATTACTTATTAATAGCAGACTATTTCAGGGGTACAGTAGAAGGAAATGTTTACTTTGGGGAATGTATAATACGACTAATCAAAAAAAAACAAAATAGTATTAAACAGATAAATACTTCTACTTTCTCGAAGGAATTGGAGCTTTAAAATGATTAACACCCTAGTGCATCAGCCCATGGTAAATTATTATCTGAAGTTATTTATTTGCCTTATTAACAGTTGGTCACATACATATTTGTCGTATTGAATCCAAACTGTTGAAGTACAGCGATAGAAGTGCATCTGCACACAGGTAACTTTGTTTGACTTGTCAACACTGTTGTTGCCAGGGAGTGTTTTGCTGCAGGGGAGTCATTTGAAATGATAGTTATGTTTACTTTTTTTGTGACTTTGTTATCATTATAGGACGTTGATGCCGGAACACAAGGTGACAAAGCCAACGCCAAGTGATAACTGCAAACCAGGTGAGAATATACTGTATATGTCTTTATTTCACTCATAACATACATGTACGTGTGAGTACATTCAGACTTTGCTCCCATTATTACCAGTAGGGTTCAAAACAATGTCAATGGAGCTGACTGGGCATATTTCCAAGGGAGAGATTAAGGTTTAGGAAGTGGAACAGGCATAGCTGATAGATGACAAGGCTAAAATTAACACACTGCCCACTGAATGAGGAACATAAATAGCAGACAGGAAGGGGCAGTGCTTGGATGTGTCTCTTAATCTGTAGTATGTCTTCGTCAGCACAAACATAAACCAGTGTCACAGTAAAACTCTATTCTCCTTAAAAAGCACCGAATGCAGTATGTGGGATGTGAATCGTTTACTCTGTGTACCTGTAAGTAACAGGGAGAGTAACACTAAAAGGAGTCTGTTATTCAGCTTGCATACATACAGTGCCTCTTGCAGCTATCCTGCACATGATGCACATATAGACTGAAGACGTCTTTATTCTAGAGAAGCAGATAGACCTCAATCCTCAGATCGATACCCTGAGCATCTCCCAGGCTCCTCTGAGCAAACATGCTTTGATCCCTCAGATCCCTTACATTTCCCATATAGCTGGAGGGTGAAAACTGATTCTTTTACCAATGCTCGCCTTTCTCAGTCCTGTAAGGTGAAGCTGTGGGCTCCGTATCCTCTGGCTCCAGTGGGGAATGAGGACACCACAAGTTACGAGTTCTGTAGGGAGGAAAATTTACAGCCGTATGAGTTGCAGAATGAAATTTAAACTGAAGGGTAATAGAAAGTTTGATGAAAAAAAAAAAGAGGGATAGTTTGTGTTTCAGTTGTACAGCCAAGCTTTTGAAGACATATAAAGCAAAACAACTCAGTTTTAAACATTCAAGTGAGACTGTTCTGCCACTTACAAATGACAAAATACTCCTAAAACAGAGTTAACTGCTGCTCAGCTTTTGAGTTCTAGCCAACACGTCTGATGTCAGGAATAAACATTTTCCCATGTGAAAGCATTCTTCCAAGTTTTAAAAAATCTGATTTTTTTTTTTTTTTTTTTTTAAATGAGGGCACTTGTTGAATGCATGCATTGTCATATACAGTATTTCTCTCATAAATAGGTGTGGTAGCAAGCTGACACAGACAGAAACTGTTTACCTTTTGTTAACTGAGACAAAGCTTTTATTTCAGCTTAGCATATAAAGGAGACTCTATGCCTCGGAAACACAGACAGACCTAATAGCCACAGCCTTGTTGAGAACACAAGAGCTAATAAAAGAGACAGAACCAAGCTTGTTCCTCATATTGCCGTGCTACACACTGTTTGTAGTTTGCAGTGGTAACTACAATAAACAAATAGACTATTTTGACATTTGTTGACTTACTGCCATTGCATGTTCATAAAGGGCCTGTAAAAAGTATTGATCATCTTGGAAGTTTCCTGTTCGTTTATGTCTTACAACATTAACTTGAAGTCCATTTCTTGTTGTCCTGCGTGTGTTCCACACTAAAAGTATTTTCCTCCTTTTGTCTTTCCACAGCTTTGTTGTATAATTTACACTAGGATTCAAGTGTCAACTGATCAAGGTATGTGAACAATCAGACTGAAAACGGCAAAGCTCTTATTTCTCAAAATAAACTCTACTAATGTTTGCTTGAACCAAAACTATTTTTAAGACAGGACGACAAACCATTTAAAGATACAGCCACTCCACTGGTGCGAACGCTAATAATTTACTGAATTTAATTATCGAGACATTTATCCTAGTTGAAGTGAATAGTATTAAAAAGTAACAGTAAAGTAAGTAAAAGTAAGTATTAAAAAGGAGACAAAAGTGCATTTCCCTACATACATAGCTGTGATAGAAAGCCTCAAGGACTGAAAGAGGAAGTTTATATGGTCGGTATGATATCGGTGGTAACAGTAAAATGAAAGTCATTCACTACAAACTCACAGCCACAAACAGGCATTTGTTGGTAAAAGAAAAGAGGGTAGAATGTAAAGTAAGACAGAAGTACAAACAGAAATAACCAAAGTAAAAGTGTTACAGATGGATGACGAAATGACATAAACTGAAGTACTATATGAATATTTCTTTTACTGCAGACCCAGAGATAAATGAAGTCATTAGGCAGTTTAGAAAAGGCCAGGAGGACCATCTGAGTGCTTAAAAGAGTGATATATCGGAGGTGGTGATGTGCCTTTAAAACCAGTGGGTTGTCAGGTGATCGTGGAGGATCAGTCAGCTCAGTCTCACAGACAGAGGAGCCAGAGTGTGTCTCTAGCCGAGAGCAGAGAGGAGAGCGCCAGTGAGGTGGGCAGCTGAGAGAGAGAGAGAGAGAGAGAGAGAGAGAGAGAGAGAGAGAGAGAGAGAGAGCAAATTATATGGGGACACGGGGGGAAATGGGGACACAGCAGCGTCATACAGTGGGGGGACAAGGAGCCATGGTAGCAGGGTCCCTTTAACTGCAGTCTGCTCATGCTCTCTCGGCTTGTATGGCAGCTAGCAAGTGTGTTTCTGTCTCAGTTTGATCAAGAAGCTTCGTTATGTAGCCACAACAGTGGTGTAAAAGCACAGAGAATTAAGTGCTGCGTCACATTCAGGAAGAGGAATAGCGTGCTCATGCGCGCGTGTGCACGGTTCTGCGTATGTGTGCGTGACTGCGCACGTATTTGAGCATTTGTGTTGGGTCTGATCTGTTTCTGTGTATATGTGTTAGTTCGAAGTAGCAGTCTGGTAGCAGTTCTGCTTTTTCAAAAAAAGATGAAAATAAAGACTGTGTATTTTAGAGGCAAGCAAAAAGAGAGAGGGAGGGAGGTAGAGCAAGTCAGTGAGAGAGAGAGAAAGAGAGATTTTGGATTAGTTGCTACGTCACTTTTTCATGCCGGGAGAAACAGAAGCTGAGATGACAGAAGCCCAGAGTCATCGAGTTTTCCACCTGAAGTGGACACAGTGGTTTCGGACACCCATGGCTTTCTCCTCCTCTTCCTCTTCCTCCCTGGTAGTTTTGATCGCCACTGCCTATTGCTACTATGTGTGTGTGAATCGGTGTGTGTGCTGTGTAGTTCCTGTGAGCTGCAATCGGGAGTTTCAACATGGATGCTGAAGATGTGACACAGTTTCTCTAGGTCTTGTTTTGATAGCATTGGTAAGGTGTGTACGCCGGGTGGACAGAGGTGCGATCAAAGGGTTAAAAGAATATTCTGGATGACTCTTTAATATCACAGTGAAGCTTAGCCAGGAATGTTTAGCCGAGAATTATAAAGGTTTTCAAACACTGCTTTTTGCAACCTCACTGTGCAAGGCATCCATATGATTTCACTAGTTGCAAAAGGTGAATGCTGTCATGGATGGTGCCATCTGACCGTTACGAAACAGTATTTTATGTCCGATACACCATTACATGGGAATGTGTATAGATGCAGGCAGGTGGACGTTACAGCAGCCGTCGGATGCAGTTGCAGGATGAGTTTGACGATGAATTCCGCCAAGATAAAGACGTTTTATGCTGCTACATATACACCTACCTATATATAATCCTATATGTTCCTGTGCTTTGACTGCTGACTGTCGGCCTACTTGTTTTGGTTACTCTTGATGAAGGAAAGAACGAGGACGAAGAGGGAGAGGCAGCCATGTACAAAAGGCAGAGACTAGTTGAGATCCAGCTGAATGTTTCTATCAGACAAAAGATCAGCGCTGAGTCTGTGGCTATTGGTGGTTTTCTCATGTGATTTATTTTCACCCCCCAGAGCCACTGGGATTTGTCAAAAAATCTTTCTAAGACACATTTGTTTCTGCGTAGTTAGGAGACAAGAGACGGTGACGCAGTCCTTTCTGGGCTGGACTTAAATAGTTCACAGCTTGTATCTCTCTCCCTGTCTTTGTCTATCTTAATCTATTTATCTATCACTGCTGCAGAAAAGAGAGCAACAGAAAAGGGCTAAATGTCATGACTCAGGATCAGAAAGAGAGGAAGACATGAAAAAAGGAGAGATAAACTGAGATGGAGACAGAGTGAGAGTGAGAGTGAGGGGGAGAGAAGTTGTTTACCTTGCTCTCTTGGTGACTCTGCTTTGGCTTTTCTCCAGTTCACATGCACTGGACTTCCTAAAGCTGCTGCATCACAGGCCATCGTGCCAATGCTGGATTCTCATTGGATGGGAGGAGGTCCCTTTGGCTCAATGAACAGCACAGCAGCATTTTATTGGCTCAGTATAAGCAAGCAGCTGGAGTTCAACATCTGATTGGTTAAAGCGCACTGAAGCCTAATATAAAGGTTTTACATACATTGCGGCAACAATTCACTCTGGGTGTACTGCTTAGGTTTTTATGGGTGTAACTGATGAAATATTGACTTTTAAAAACTTAAATACGGATTTTCTGATCAAAAAGAGTTGGACAATAAAGTGTGGATAGTTTTTCGGTCAGTGCGTTGACCTCTGTAAGCTTACTCTTTTCTTTACGGATCCCGTCATTTTGGAATTTTCCTCATTTCCAGAGGATTCATTTCAAACAACCGCTTCAATCCTAACGACTAGAAAAACAAAACTGATAAAAGATGACGCGAATTCACACGTATTTAACAAAAAAATCAGTTCACGGAGTAGAATCATTTTCCTCCCCCTTTGACAGGTTTCCCATTTTTGTAAGAACAACCGACCTAATACGCACCCGTCTGTTAGTAACAATAGCGGTTAATTGGGTTTATCTCATTAAACGTAGCTCTTTAATAAACTGATGTGCCGTCAAGGATGTGTTTTCTGCCTTTGACCGATGTTAGTTGGGATAGGCTCCAACCCTCCGACGACCCTCCAGAGGATCAAGCTGTTACAGAAAATGAATCAATGAATGAATGAATAATTGAAAGTGCTAACTGAACCGGCTTTTTCCCTTCAATTAATATCAAATTTTATAGTCCGTGTCAAAGCTTTCCTAGCACGTACATACTGCATATCTATTCTCCTCTTGTGAAATTACAGAAAACTACTGGCCCATAAGACGTCCAGACTTTCCTTATCACTGTGACAAGCTGCTCGGTATCATGAGCGTAGTATTCCCGCTTAGCTGATACCTGTGCGTTCATGTGAAGGGACGCGAGCACGGGAAGGATTTAAAACCAAATATACAATAGAATTTTTTTTTTTTTTTGTCACATTTCTAAGATGATGTAAGAGTGTGTGCGGTTTACCGTGGTCTGCATTGCAGGTCCTGCTTCTACACTCAGCGTCTCTCTCTTTTTGGCCCTCTCCTGTAAATGTGCTGATGTTAGACAGTACATCCACTCCCTGTTTTACCTCTAGTAAAGGTGGTCATAAAGAGGAAGAAGATCCTAAGCGTCAAGGCTGAGGCTGGTGCTCTTTCCATCGCTTCACAACTGCGTGGGAGAGAGAGGCGGGGGTGGGGTCAGTCCTTATGAATGAGTCAATATTAGTAAGTCTACCAGTTTGTGTAGGTGTGGGCTACACATCAACACATGGCATAATTGTGTGGCACAGTTAGATCAAGACACAAAGAACACTATTTGGGCAGATCCGCAATAGTACGAGTATTCAATTAGAAAGATGTATTGGAAGTGAAAATATTTGATAAAAATGTTAAAATGTGCAACTGTAAGCTTACAAATTGCTTGTCAAGCATGTTTCATTTCAGTTTACCCACTCTGCATTCTACTACTGGGATTATTTTGTTGTTTTTTTGTTTTTTTTCCTCACTCTAAATAATGACTGCAGGGAGGATATTTACGTCTATAAGTATCCCAAGGGTGCTTCACTGTTCCATCCTGATTCTGTCATTGACCATTCTCTAAACGCCTCCTGTCCCTTTAAATCTTTTATAAGTGTTACACAACAGGTCCAGGGCACACAAGCAACAAACAACCCGAAAAAGAAAACTGATGGGGTTGGGTTGAGCCAGTCAGCCAGTCAGCCAGTCAGTCAGCCAGGCGAAGGAACCAGACACCTACGGACAGACAGGACCTCTGATCAGAGCCGTAACTGTGGCTACCTAGCACACACATGCATATATAGCCTTACACTCCCTCACGCACAAACAACCTTGGCATAAATAGGCTTTTGGTCTGGTCCATCTGAAGCCTGAGAAGGACTTCTGAAGAGACTTAATAGATTTTTTTTTTTTTTCTTCCCTTCTTCTTTTTTTTTTTTTTGGTGAAAAACAAAGTAAATTCCATCAGATGCTTTGAAGCAGATGCCTGGCGTCTCTGATTTGGCTTTAATCAGTTTCAAGACAGGTCTTATTTGTGGGAATTTTCAGTGTAAACATGTAGAAAGATTGCATGTGGATGTGTTTTCTGGAGGGATGGGAGCAGTTTGGAGCAGGATAATTAGTTGTCACTGGTCTTTTTTTTTTTTACCTTCATGGAAAAAGCCAGAGGAAAATAAAAGGATATAATGAATAGTTGGATAGTTTAGTTCTTTTGAGCACTTAGCAACAAGTCAGTGAACTGGCCACTACCTGTCGTTGCCCCACCCTTTCAGTGTGTTTTAGTTGTGTGTGTCTGCGTCATGACTTTCATTGCCAGCCGCTCACTGCCACTTCCTTGGTTTTTTAGTAGCTGGAGTCATTTACACTAACATCCTCATATATTCTACCCAGATATGGAGAGGCGAGGAGTGAGCGAGGCAGCCGGGTGTGTGTTTGTCTGCATGGAACTGCAGGTGAGCCGGTGTGTTAAGACGTACAGTGGCGGTGTTTAATGTGTCTGTTCTTGTTTGGCCCTTCGCACATCCACGCAGCTTGGATCAAGTATCGGATCAGTCATGTGGGCGTGTTAGAGAGAGAGAGAGAGAGAGTGAGGTGCTCTGGTGCTTTCTCAGTGGTTTTCCATTTCATCTCTCTCTTATTCTCTCTTCATCAGCTTTCGTCCTCCCGGCCAAAGCACTGAATCAAACTTTGTTTTGGGCACAAGCCGGAGAGCCGCGATCACGCCAGAGGCCATTACATACGATGTCCCTCATAGTGATGATGCTGAGGCTTCCCTGGAAACCTATATTGGTCAGACAAGTCCTCTGAACCAAGGTAGAAAAATATGATTTACTGTACCGCTGACTTTTCCCATCACTTATTTTAATAATAGAAATCAATCAATGTACGTCAATTTTCCCATAAGAGAGGTATTTCATGATAAATTTCCATGCATATTTGTGTCATATTACTGTGGGTGTTTGATTAATGAATTCAAATGAGTAAGCATAACATGCAAAAGAGGGTATTATTATTCTTTACTGTGCTGTAACCTAGGAGTTCATGTCTTCCTGGATGTTTCTGAGTGTAGAATTCAACAGAAATACCTGGTGAGAAATAGGAGACTATGATTTCACAATGTGTATCTGTAAAGTACGTGCTCTGATAGTGTTGAAAATGAAAATATCCCGGTAAAAAAAGAGACGAAAAAAGCAAGAAGTGAATAACTGCTTCACATCTTCAGTATCTTTCTCAATTTCTGCATAAGAGCACGTGCTCCTGTCGAACTCCAAGTATCTACCGCTGCATCTGAACCACTCTTTTGTTCTCTAAAATATGCTTTCTTTTCAGTTTCTGTAGCTGAAATATCTTTGAAATTCCTCAGAGTCGACTGTGTAGTTCTGCTTGTACCTAATTCTCTATACAACCTGTTTGATCCTTTTTTTTTAGTTTCATACGTGTAATTTTTATTAGCACATATTTTACAGTATAATCAGCAAAAATTTATGTTGTTTTCTGTGACGTTTTAAAGTTTGTGTGTGGTTTACGTTACAGACGGATGGCCTTTTTTTATCACTTGTGCCTCCCCAGGAAGCTGGTTTCAGATGGTGGCTTAGAGTATTGTCATCGATCTAGCACCATTTGAAATCAGTGTTCTTGGGGTAGGAAGTGTGTTTCAGTGCAGCAACAGTTAAGTGTAAAATAGAAGAAGTGTCAACGGGAGGAGTTGCAATATCACCTGGGAAAAAAACAGCGCCGCACGAAACGTCACTCCGCCGGCCACAGTGATGTTGCAACAGCTCGAGATCTTTGTCCTCTTTCCAAGGTTGACTGATTTCTTTTGGTGTTCAGAGTCTTCTTGTGTTTCTAGCACCATTTGAAATCGGTTACAGTGAAGGACATATCTCATCTTACCTTGAGGAGGATTTTTCATCAAAGCTGTGCTCGTAATATTAGTGCATGTGGATTAGCATTCAAGTGTTAAAGATTTAAAGCTAAGGTTCTTGATAGGTTCTTTTTTTTTTTTTTTGGCATCACTAGGCAAAAATACCATCATTATCTTTCAGAATATTGTAATTTGAGCGGTCTGAATGGAAACAAGAATGTTTTAGGCTGTAGAAAACCAGACTTAAGCTAATCAGACAGGTGGGAGGTGTCAATATATGATTGACAGCTGTAATTACTGATCAGTTATCATTGGAAATTTCCAATTACCCAAATTTCAAACCACTCGTAAATGTTTTTATGCAGGGGTCTCAAACATGCGGCCCACAAATGGTTCCAATCCGGCCCATGGGATGAATTTACAAAGTGCAAAAATTCCACAGCACTCACTTTAGTTCCGGTTCCACATACAGACCAATATGATCTACAGTCAAATAATAGAATAACCTACAAAAAAATGATTTACTTCTTGGTTTGATGTGAAAAATATATTACACTACGCCTATAAATAAGGATAACTTCCAATTTTTGTCTTTGTTGTAGTGCAAAAATAACAATAAATGACAATATTTACATTTACAAACTATCCTGTAACAATAAAATGTGAATCACCCGAACAAATACGAACAACCTGAAATGTCTAAAGAAAATTAAGCACAATTTGAACAATTTTCTACCTGTTACGAAGTGTTTAGTGTCTTTATAGATCCGATCCATAATGCACATGTAGAAATAATAAGTTGAGGCATAATATTGTTTAAAATTGCACTTATTTTTCTTAACAAATTTCAGTTTTTCAGGTTATTCGTATCTTTTTTGTTTGGATCGTTTATAAAAGTATTTTCAGAATTTAATGGGGGGTTTTTGCATTAAAACAAAGACAAAAATTTGGAGTTGTCCTTATTTATAGGTTATTTCGCTATTATTTTACTGGTCTGGCCCACTGGAGATAAAATGGAGCTGAATGTGACCCCTGTTTTTAAGTGTCTGTATGTGGGTTGAAACTTTGGAACAGTCTGGACACAAGGAATGCCAAAATACTTAGAGATTTAAACTGTTCTATAAACATATGGTCTG
>JAPTYQ010000028.1:8741833-8752308 GCA_029814465.1 Ostorhinchus cyanosoma | reverse complement strand
TGAGTGAAATGTGAACAAAATGAAAGTGTCAGTGTATCTTTGCTGAACCATGTCATTTCTACGGCTGAAAAGGAAACAACATTAAAGGGGTTATATATAGTATTGATGTTTCAAACTGCCAGGGGAAGCCAGAATACACTCTTAACGAACATCAGTGTTATATATCCACAGACTGTATAACTTCGTTGTTTGATGCTACACACACATCTGTGTATTCAGGTTTTCTCTGTCAAATAAAGAACTCACAGCTGGTTATTTTGCGAGTTTGTAAAAAATGACACTCCCTTAAATTCTTCATGTACCTTACTGCATTAGCTAAGCTGCAACAGCTGATAGTTTACATTCTAACTGTTAGCTTAGCTTTATTTTATGGCTGTCAAAATTAACACGTTAATGTGGATTAATCTCTTATCATGATTCATCTGATTCAACATTTTAACATAATTAACCCATCTGCAGTGCATTTGGGGCAGTTTGTCCAGGTAGAGTTAGCGTCATGCATAAACAAATGGGAAATTGATCCGTTAATGACAGACAGCAGAACCAAACTATAAAAATGGAAGACGCTATAAACAGCGTGTTCGCCCTCTGGATGGAAATATGACAAAAAAACCAGCTGTTTCAAGTCATTTAGTTGAAACGGTTGAAGGTGTTTAATAAACATGTTAAGTGCATATATAATTCCCTTCTTTCTTGAGTCTGTTTGCTAATGCGAAATGAAACGCGATAAAGCAGAAGTAAAAATTTATGATATTTAATCAGGATTAATTGAAATTGAGCCTCAGCAACCCTGTGATTAATCTGATTAAACATTTTAATTGCAGAACTGTCATTGTCTTAACTGTGGATAAAAACACCGCAACCTTAGCCATTCTAATCAAATAAATTCCAATCCATTCCATTTAAAGGCACGTATGAGCGAAATAACAGTAAAAAGACATCCAAAAAAATGTGCAATTACAATAAATAATAATAAAACTGTGCTACTGTATAAATATTTTTAATAGATTGAACTGTTCATAGAGGATGTAAACATACCACTGCAAACAGAGTAACTTCACCATTGATATATTTATATCATAAACTTTGTGATTTTGTAGAAATATTATGATTTCAACATCAAACCCAGTGGTGTTAATTTCCTCTTTATGGAGACAGAGTGACTCACTACTCCCTCTAGTGGTCACGTAAATCTGTCAGACCGTCGCTGTAAATAGATTCAGTTTATATCTATAGAATATAATCCTTTGACATCTTTCCCATAACATCAGAGATCTTTAATCTATGCATTCTGAAGATAATCTTTTAACATTTGAAAGCAGAAATACTACATATAGCGCTAAAGGGCTCAGATCCTTTCAGTTATCTGAGAAAACTGATTATCAGAGTAATGTGTGTAAAAAAAAAAAAAAAAAAAAACTGAATATGGGGAATTTTACTGTGTTTCATTGTCAGACTGCCTTCAAACAAACACTTCTAGTTATCGTATTGTAAAATGGATGCCTCACAGGTCAGCCCAACCACAGAGAAGAGAAGATGATGAAATATTTATGGTTCTGGTTCTGAAATCTGACAGCTGTTCTCTCAGGATGAGTTGCAGCCAAGAAATAACGGAATCAATAAAGTATTCAATGATTCACAATTTCTTTGTGTTTTGACCCGAGTTAAATCATACTTTTGGTTTTGATTCAGCATTTATCATGGGAACATAACAGCATGTGGGTAGCATGCGTACGTCCGCATCGACAGGTTTTATAAGTTAGGCACCTTTACTTGTATGTGACAGGAAGTGTGGGTAGTATATGTGTGGGCATTCCCTCTAAGACTTTCCAACAATTAAACTATAACACATTCAAAGCCCACATCCCCCTTTTTTATTGAATTTACTTTGTTTTTAACCCCCCAGTGATGACTTATTACCCTGCATATCATCTTTTTGTTCTTTTTACAGCAGTATCGTTTCAGTTTGTGTTTTTTTTTGTTTTTTTTTAACAAATGTATTTATGTTTTGCCACTACACTTCAAAACCTTAACCACACGAATACATTGAGGCCATAGCAATATTTAGCTTCTGTTTTACTATTTTATGACAGTTGTTGATGGTGATGCTGGTTTTATTACCAGGTCATTATCACTTAAAGAGAAAAACCTCTACTTCCTACACGGTTTCAATAAAGCACAGGTTTTAAAATCTTTAACACATAATATACTTGAATGGTGTTTTCTTCTAGATCGGAATCTTCGTTGTTGTTGTTGTTATTCTAGTGGTGAATACTGATGTTATAGAGAAACCACCGATATCTGAAACCAGGTAATTATTTAATGACTTTGACTTCCCCACATCATTTTAAGGATGTTGTATCAGAAATGGAATGTTGAAACAATAGCAGATTCAACCCACAAAGGTAATTTAAACATGTTGCAAGAGGAACTTAATGCATGTCAGTGGCTCATTTTGTTTTGAAATAATTTTGGTTTCGCTTGGTTAGTACAGTGGTGTGGTAAGGGCAAGTCAGTACACACAGTTACAGGAAATGCAACTGGAACACAATATTTCATATAAGTCAGTAAGTCATCAGAACCATCATGTCTATTGCCTTATCCAATTGTTCTATAAAATCTAATTATTTGCCTGATTAAATGAAAATGTGCTTAAAATGCGTCTTTTCTGCAGTGCTGGCTGTGGTAGAACAGGAGCCCTGTGTGTGATTGATTACACATGGAACCTCTTGAAGAAACAGGTGAGATATTCTTGTCCTGTTGCTCTCTGGACCATTTTATTCATATTTAATTTCAAGCTCTTGTATGTTTTTTTTCTTCTTTTTTGGTTTTTAGATGGTTCCTCCAGATTTTAGCATCTTCGAGTTGGTTCAGAACATGAGAACCCAGAGGCCCTCTGTGGTTCAAACCAAGGTACAGTAGTAACTTTATCATTTTTATTTTTATACCACTTCTATTACCCATCTAATCGTTTCGTGTGCAGCTGCAGTAACTGTATAACATTAATTCAGTTCCCATGGGTAGAGCTTCACTTCTTGATGTCAGTCGCTTCCTCCTGCCTTTTGATCGTTTGTACTGTGTGCGTCATGCATCGTGGCCTTGTCACCTAACAGAACAGGTTTTTGATGTGTAACCTTAGGAACAATATGAGCTGGTCTACAGAACCATCAAGTTACTCTTTGTGAGATATTTGCACTCCATGGATACACAGACCAGGGAAAATGAGGTGAGCGAGCATGAACACAAATGGATATATATATATATACTGAGCCTTGTAACACCTACTGCACAACCACCGCCATCACCCTGATAAAAAAAAAAAAAAAAAGCAACAGACCTTCTTGTAATTTTGATTCAGTGGAACATAATGCAGCCACAACGTCACAGTGGAATAATTGCAGAATGAATTATTTAAGTGTTTCAGACTTTAAAGGTTAATGTATGTAAAAACAGCTACATTTGCGTATTTATAAGGGGAACTTTTTATGCACATGCTAGATAATTGCATAAACTGTTGCCCATAAAGTTGGAATGCAAGATCTTTTACCTGTCCTCAAGAAATGTGATTTATTCGTAAATAGGTAAAGTGTAACTGGGATTCAATAGTAATCTGGTCGAAAGTGATTACTGAGGTCTATAAATAAAAGAAAAATTTATTTAGAACATGCAAAGAAACAAAATAAAACAAAAAGGAAAATAAGACCAAAACAGAATAACATTTAAATGAACCGAATCTATCTTCAAATATGTGCAAATCGGAATTTTGCATGGTTGAAAAAGAGTAGAAAGAAGTATAAACTTATTTAATCGTACCCCTCAAGTGCTTTTACACATTTATCACTAACTTAATACAAGAATCTAATAATACATTTTTCCTAATTTTAGCATTCAGCCATAACTAATGCATAATGCAGTAATTGAATTATGCACAACAAAATGATCATAGTAGTACAGTCATACAAACAGACTCAATAATTCAACAATTTCCTTCAATAATTACAGCATATATATTAATACAACATTATTCATAAACAAACAGCCCTCATTGTTATTATTATGTGAATGTGGAATATGCCTGAAACTCAAATTATTCCAACTTTACAGGTAACAGTGTACATTAGTAATTCATTATTGCTATATTTCACATCTATCTGGAAGAATGTATGCATTTATACTGAAAATCTCTTAATCCTGTTGCAACTCCTCTGTTAAAACTGATCAGGTAACAATGGTTCCGTCAGCTATCACGCCTGAAACTGACAGCGAACTGTCTGACTTGAGTGAGGATTTGGATTTACAACCAGAATTCCAGAACCTTTTAGAAGATGAGAGGGGTTTAAGAGCGTACCGGCCGACTTTACCGTCTGCCTCGGACAATTACACTTCTCTAAAAACCGGGGAAAATCCAAGGGGTGATCAACAATGGCACCTATTCCAGAGCTTTCCTGAGACTGCGTCCAGCACCCAGGATCTGCAGCAGGAAAGATCTTATTACCTCGGGGCCACTGGGCCTTCAGCCAGACCCTCACATCTCAACAAGAAACCCGTTGGAGAGGACGAGAAGACACTGGACACTGACAACGTACCATCATTGCACCGTCCACCGTCGCCGGATGTGACGGCGACGATCTGTCTGATGGTGGAAGATCCCTACTTTGACACTCCAATGAGCTCCCCTTGTTCTGAAGAAGCACCCGTACAATCTCCCAAAACTGAGAACCAGTGGACAGTTAGCCCCGTCTTGAGCACACCTGTATTGTCTCTGAATGACCAGACTTGCGAGCTTCCTCTTCCTCCTCCTCCCTCAGGTAAATCCTCCATATATACAGTCCTGGGAAAAAGTTTTTCCAACACCCTTAAAATTTTACACAATCTCAAATATAATCATGAAATATATGTGGGAATGTTTTTCGTGTGTTTCAAAAGATGTGGTTGCATCACATAAACAGATGCATTTTTTTTTTTTTATTGTTTAGAAGAAAAAAAAAGACAGTTTCAATATGTCATGTCCTGGATGTTTTTCTGCTGAAACATCCCGTTTTGAGCTCGAAAAGAATACAGCATGTGCAGAAAGGATCACGTGGGTTTGGAGACGGGAACAATACTGGGCAAATTTCAGCGACTTACGAATGATTCTTAACGCAATATATCACAAATCCATGGGGTGTCTGAAAACTTTTTTTTTTAGGACTGTTTGCCTTAAAGTAAAGCAGCATCACATGCATCATGGAGTTTAATTCTCAAATGTATTCTACCTCATGTTCATTTTGTAGGTACTTGCAGTGATGAGGAGGCCCCTCCCCTCCCGGAACGAACACCTGAATCTTATGAACTGGCTGAAACTGCAGGTGTGGGTCTTTTTCAAATAAACCAAAGGTGTTCAAGTCATTTTTGTTCAGGGGCCACATACAGCCCACTATATGATCTCAACAGATAAAGTAAAATAATAACACAATAACCTATAATTTCAACTCCCAACTTTTCGGTGTGTTTTAGAGGGAAAAGATTAAAATTACATCCACAAATTAGGTTTACGCCATCGGAAGTGACGGCTAGGGGTCTATTCCCGAAAAGCCCCCAATCCTTAATGATGTCATAACGTGCGGCGTCCCCAGGTCATTACCTTTCATTTGCACTTGATTTGAAGTCAAATAGTTCCAGAGATATGAACAAAAGAGTGTTTAGTGATTTTAAACTTTTGAGCGCCCCTTGTGGCCAATCTAGAAATGGTAAATTATCCAAAATTGAACCAGTTCTTCCTCTCCATGATATTCATTGATATGAAAAATATGGCATTTCTAAACCCAGTATTTTTTAAAGTTATTGTGTTAACATGAAGGATACCCAGCGTCGACAGTCGGACCAAAAGCATAATATCCCCGAAACTCCATTTGGGGATATAACTATCCCTTAAAAAATGGAAATAACATGAACAATCTGAACTTTCTTAAGAAAAATAAGTGCAGTTTTAACCATATTATGCCTCAGCTTATCATTTATACATATGAATTACAATTTACAGATTGGAGTGGATCTACAAAGGCACAAAACATTTAGTAACAGACATAACATGATGAAAATTACAATTAATTCTCTTAAGACATTCCAGGTGATTCATATTTGTTCAGGTTATTCATATTTTTTTGAAAGGGTAGCTTGTAAATATAAAAAATATCATGTTTTACTTGGAATTGTCACAGTTATAGGTTATTATGATCGCATTTTACTGGTCCAATTTGAGATTCAAGTGTCTGTGGCTCATGAACTAAAATGATTTTGACACTCTTGGGTGTTAATACCTTCAGAGTAATTTTTGCATTTAACTAATTCATCCCATGGGCTGGTTTTGGCCCCCAGGGTATCTGCTCGACACCCCTGGAATAAACTATCGACAATAGTATTTAACATATTACTATCAAAATCATTTTCATTAGTTTACTGCATGAATTCCTATTTTGACAATTTCTGCTCAAGAACATATTACGTTGCATAATTAATATTCGATTGTTTTTCCTTCAGAGCCGTGTGATAGGCTTGCAGTCGTCATTCCACCCAATGCTGCTGCTCATGCTGTCAGGGAGTTGGGAGGTGAGCAAAGTCTAAGATGTGAGAAATATCATTAATTTTTACACCGCACCCCGATGGAGAGGCGAGGGGTATATTTTTTGGTCCGGTTTGTTGGTTTTGTTTACACTCTAGCAGCAAAACTATTGGTTTAATTCATACCAAATCAGGTTTATAGACTGCCAGTGACCTAGAAAAGATCTGATCAGATTTTGGGAACAGTAGGTCAAAGCCCAAAGCAAAGGCCTTTTATTTATAATGTGCAAAATTTCAAATCGCTACAAAAACATAAATTTGAACTCAATTTACTTAAAACGCTGCAGAGATATAGAGATTAATTCTAGACATCATTATGCAAAATATCTAAGTGATAGCATGTTTTTGAATTTTTTCCACATATTTGTTACATAAAAGATGCGGTTGCTTTTTAGGAAAAGTAGGTCAAATTCCAATTTTTTTTAATCTATTTTCTTCTTCCATTTACTTATATGGGGCTACATTTTAAATGTCTATAAAAACATCCATTTTATTTCAACTCACCACATATATAGAGGCAATGAATATGCTGACATCACCTACTATAGGCGTATAGACATGATGACGTCGGCTGGATTGATGCCAAAATAAACTACAGTACGTGTGAGGGGCGGGGTTTGTTGTGTCTGGCACCACTTATGAGGAATATCTTTACTATTGACTGTACTGGGAAAAATGGAAAATTATTGGTTCTATGCACCAGTATTCAGTTAAACTGTAGTCGTTATTCAATGCACAAAACACAGCTTCTATTAATACTCTTTAATGCATCCATTGACTGAAACTGTAATAATGCTTGGTCTCTACTAAGATGTTTGCTTTGGCTGATGCATTTGGCTTCCACCATGTGTTTAACATGTATTGTCAGATGTTTTAATATATCAAAGACTCTGTGTTCCTTAATAGAAGTGTGCCTTTACTTGGAAAAACCCTTAAATAAATCATTGAATGTAACAATCGATTCTTTCTGTGCATATAAAACCCTGGTCTCTGCATGCTTTCCTCTGCAGTTGCTGACTGTCATTTTGCTGGTCTTTATTTTCGGTCTTTATTGAACAGAAGACAACTTTCTCTTTGACGTTCAAGTACTCGATTGGATTTCGATGATATACTGAACCTTTCTTTTTCATATTCTCAGGCAGTCCCCCTTCTCCAGTCCCCCCACTTCCAGAGAGAACCCCAGAATCATTTGAGTTAGCTGCTGATCAAGGTAACGTTATAATATCAAAATTAAGTATCCATTAAACAAATACATAAAGCATTACTTTAATTTAATATCTGCTGTGTTATTTAGCTCCTGTGGAACAAAAGGTAGAAGTCGCACCCGTGATGAACTTGAACATAATCGGAAAGTCTTCAGAATGGTCTGGTACTTCACATTCAGCTTCTTCTGTATCTCAGAATGAGACAAAATCCTGGGTGAGGAGTAAGGTAAGAATCCAGCTCCACATCTGCTTATTCACTAAAAATGCAACGCGTCTAAAAATATCATGGAAATTATGTAACGGCAAAATATTTTACTTTTTTTTTTTTAGAGTCTGAGAGCTAAAATGACATTCACAGGTAAGATTTTTACACATCTAAAGCTAACATGTTTATGAACTTTCACGATTAAATATTAACTGCAATAAATGAGAAGGCAATTAAATCATATATCTTTATCTTGCATATTTGTCCAGATTATAAAGAACATACTGCTGTTAAATAGAGATAAACAATATGACACACTGTTAATGCATTTTCATATCTTTTTTTTTTTTACTTTTGCTTAAAGCTTTACCAGAACCTAAACGTGCATCAACTAAAGCTTCGAAACAACATCCTCACAGTCCGGTTTTGGACCCACCTGCCGCTCCGTTGGTCCCTCAGGGTGAGCTCACTTGGCAAAAATGATTAAAATTATGATTCTAATTCAGAGTTTGCTTCTTTTATATTAGTTCAATAGCAATAGAAATAATATTAAACACACTCATGGTATATTCTTATCACCAATGCACCAGATAAAGCACATTGAATTTAGTGTTCCTTAATAAAAAATATAAAAAAACCCATTCTGATTAATTATTTTTGGCTTAATAGACGAGGACACACCTCACCTTCCTGACAGAACCCCTGAGTCCTTCATCCTCGCCACAGAAAACAGTAAATGTATTTACCGTCCTTACAGTAAAGTAAACTTATCTGAAGCTACATGTGAGTAAAAGACTGTTTTAACTGATGCTTTTGTCCTCAAACAGCTCATGGAAAAAACCCACAGCCCTTTGAAACATCACAGCCCTCCAAAAAGTTTGGCACCTCATCTGAGTGGGATGGCACCACCCAGCCCAAAACATTCCTTGATGTTGTAAAGTGCAGGAGCAAGGTATTGTGGGTCATAAATGGTCAGATTTTTGCATAAATTTACAAACTTATTAACTTCATATATCATCTTTAAAGCTTCATGTTTATCCTTGTAGTGGGTATGGAAAGTATTCAGACCTCTTTAAATTTTTCACCCTTATATTGTCATTTAAGTTCATTTTTTTCCCTCAATGTACAGGAAAAAAACAGAATTGTAGATATTTTTTTGCAGATTTATTAAAAAATATACAGTTTTCAGACCCTTTGCTCAGTATTAAGTAGACCTATTAGTCCACCATTAGTCTTCCCAGTTTTTCTCACCTGGATTCGAGGATCCTCTGCAGTTCCTCTTTGCAGATCTTCTCCAGTTTTGTCAGGTTGGATGGATGAACATTGGTGGACAGCCGTTATCAGATCTCTCCAGACATGCTCAGTTGGGTTTTTAATCAGGGCTCTGGCTGGAACATTCAACAACCATCATGGAGTTGTTTTTGAAGCCACTCCTTGGTTATTTTAGGTGTTTGCTGAGGGTCATTATGTTATTGAGGTCTGAGATCCAGAACGCTTTGGAAAAAGTTTTAGTCCAGGATATCTCTGTATTTAAACATTGATCTTTCCTTCAGTTGTAACCAGTCGTCCTGTCGCTGCAGCTGAAAACACCCCCATCATGCTTCACTGTTGGGATGATGAGCAGAGCCTGGGTTTCTCCACACAGACTGTTTAGAATTAAGGCCAAAAAAGTTCAGTGTTGAGAGAATCTTCAGTCCTTCATGTGTTTTTGGGCTTTCATGTGTCTGGTGGACGTGGGGGGGGGTTGCAGTGAACTTCCTCCCATCTTCAAACTACATCTCTGGAGCTCAGACACCGTGATCTTTGGGCTTTTCTCTCCTGATTGCTCAGTTTTGCCGGACAGCCAGTTCCAGGACGACTTCTGGTCATCCTAAATGTCCTCCAGTTAAAGATTATTTATCCCACTGTGCTCTTAGGAACCTTAAGTCTTTTGTAGCCTTCTTCTCATTTGCTCTGACATGTGACACAGTGAGCTGGTAGGTCTTCTATGGACAGGTGTGTGCCTTTTCTAATCCACTCCAATCAGTTCAACTAAACACAGCTGGACTCCAATGAAGGTGCAGAATCATGTCAAAGATGTTCAGAAGAAATGGACAGAACCTGAGTTAAATATACGAGTGTCAAAGTGGGGGTTGAATACTTAAGGCCGTGGGATATTTCAGGTTTTGTTTTTTAATAAATCTACAAAAATGACCACAATTCTGTTATTTTTTCTGTCAGAATGGGGTGCTTTGTGTACATTAATGAGGAAAAAAAAAGAACTTTAATGATTTTAGCAAATTTATGCAATATAACAGTGACAAATTTAAGGGGGTCTGAATACTTTCCATACTCACTGTGTATTCTTTATCATTTTTTACTGTTTTTTTTTCATCTTTAAGTATGTTCAACTATCTATCTATCTATCTATCTATCTATCTATCTATCTATCTATCTATCTATCTATCTATCTATCTATCTATCTA
>JAPTYQ010000028.1:8715099-8730839 GCA_029814465.1 Ostorhinchus cyanosoma | reverse complement strand
GGCTTTGAGATGCTTTTAAGGAACATTGTTAGACTTTTAGTACCTTTTAAAATAATGGTGATGCTTTGTTCTTATTTAGTGTTTTATATTTTGTGTTAGTACTGACTTTTATTGTGTTTTATGTCCAGATTTCTAATCTCAATGGTGTTTTCTGGTTAAATAAAGGTAAAAAAAGTACATTTTTCTGTATATTTTTAGTATTGAAGTATGGCTGTGTTGACCAGGATGAGATTTTTAATCTCAATGGGCTTTTTTCATGGTTAAATAAAGGTTATAATAATAAAAATCACATGCAACAGTATAATCAAGTTGTTTGAAAGACAAAGTACTAAAAGTCTCCTCATTTCAACGTACAATGTGGTCAAAGGTTTTTGCAGTTACCTTTTATTTTCCTAAACTTTGCTACTTCAGGTTTTTTTTAGATAGTTTTCCACATATTTCTGAAAGTACGCTGAACTTTCAAAGACTTCTATCGGTAAATAAACCACATCAAATTTTAGCCATGACAGTAGTATTTAGAAGAGGATGCACAGGTTTTAGAATACATCTCATCAATCATTATATAAATCCTACATATACTAGTACGGCTCAGATCAAATAGCAGCCAAAACATTCTTTCACATTTTATCATCTGGGGTCATTTTATTGGCAACATATTTGGATTTAACAACACAGCAACTATGATTCATCTGGAAAGTGTTGTGTGAATGTCCCAATATGTTGAAAGAGGTAAAACTGTTAAAAAAAAGCAAAACAAAACTAACATATAATATAATCTTCTACTGTACTTACCTTAAGAAAAGGTGATTCTTCCAGCATGTCAAGGAATTCTGGGAAATAATCTCCAACTTCCTCATCCACAGCTCCCACCAAACTGATCTGTCTCATGGGTCCAGCTCGGTACGTTCCCGAACAGTAAGTGCGGCTCACCTAGAAAAGACGAAACGGCTTCATACATTTTTCATCTTCTAATGTGCGAAACTTGGAGATGTTTTTTTTTTTTTTTTTTTTTCATTTATCACATGGCAGGAAATGATAAATGAGTAATTCCAATTTCAATTCAATATGACTAAAGTATGAGTAAAATTGACTATTTGGCTTTTTTTTTTTTTCCAAATCTTGTATTTTTTCTGCTTAATTAGTGTATTCTACTTATATTATTTAATCATTTTATCTCTTCACACTTATTTTTTTGCTTTATCAAGAGTGTTTTTGTTTGCAACTAAGCTATCGTGACCAAGTAATTTCCCCTGTGGATCAATAAAGTTTGTCTAAGTACTCTATTCAGTGCAGCAAAAGTCTTCAAAAATCTGCATAAACTAGTAAAATATAGTGCAGTGAATATATTAGTTTTTGTGGTTATTTCTGAACTACATGTGATCTCTAAATCATACGTGACACATACACACATCCTGACTCACTCTTTCTCCCTTTGTCATGTTTTTCAGGTTCTCAGAGCAGATATAATCCTAAAAACCTGTAGAATTCTTCGTCGCCCACCTTTAGTGAAAGCTTTGCCTCTATTGAAACTCATGATGAGACTATTGAGGTATAATCCAAATTTGCAAAAACACAAAGTCAAAACAAAGCAAAGAAATGTGTGTGTGTGTGTGTGAGCAACAATACGTGATATGAAAACATGCACTACTTCTGATTCGCAGTAAAAATGAAAAACAGGAATAGAGAATTCTGGTACAATTCACACATAATGCAGTACAATGTTGTGAAACTCAGATTACAGTATGTGATTTATAGATTTAAAAAAAAAAAAAAAAAAAAGAGAACATGTCTCATAGTCATTTGTTGATATTTGGATTTATGGCACTTTCATAAGTAGAGTGAAACTGCAAAATTGTCAATGCAAACCATAATAAAAGGCTCAGAGTTGCTTTTATAAGAAAAGTGCATTTGGAAGCAGTGGCACAAGTCAGATAGATGATTTTTTTTCACATACCTGAGAGTGAAAATTGGCAATAGTGGTGGTCTCAATATCTTTTTTGCCCAGAATTTCCATTTTAACAGGTGTGTTGGGAAAATTAAAGGCGAAATAGTCCAGGAAGTCTGGTAGGTAGGCGGCTGCACTGTGCACCACAGCCAAGGCATAGGACGCTGCAGCTCTGGGTTTTTCACCAAAGGCCAACTCTAGGAACTCTTCTGCAAAGCACTCCATCTCAGCAGGACTGAGACCGGCTAATTCATCAGCATAGGCGTGGAGAACTGAGCCGCCACCGTTGGCTTGCCTCTCCTCATGGATGAAGCGTCCATATCTGGTACCTGTCTGAAGGCAGGAGCTTCTGATATAGTGGTCTTGGTGGGAGAGAAAGGGGACGTGTCCAAGTTTGAGACCGTGGAGGTAGGATTGGTAACTGTCGACAGTGTGGTTGTTTTCATGCTTCATGTGATCAGGACGGATGGACAGACTGAGATCTGCTCCAACCCCTGCACATACGGTCTGAACCTCTTTGTTGTGCATGTATCTGACCTTCTTGATGCAACGCTCTTCCTCACGGTGCTTCTTCTTTTTCTTTTTCTTCTTTAGAATGTATTCCTCCAGTGTCTGGGACTTGATGTTTTCATTGTGGGGCCTTGGCTCTGTAGAAAAAAACAAGTTCAAGATAGAGATGTGCAGTTGAGAGATATTATTTTGCATTAAAATTTAAAGCACCAATAAGTTGAAGACTTTTCTAAACACTGTTTTATTATGGCATCTTAATGTTTATGGTGTAAAAGCACAGAAAAGGCAGGAGAGAGAAGGAAAAAAATGTCTTTACTGACACATGCAGATCTCTGAGCTAAAATAAAAGCATTTTATTTGATCTAAACTACACCATCTGTTTTTCATACACAAAATACAAATAACTTACCCTTATTTTTCTTCACTTCTGCATGTTTCACATTAGCTTCAGTATTTTCCTTCTTGAGCTTCAGTTTCTGGTCTTTATCTCTGTGTTTTTCTTTAAATCCTTGGGGTTTGGCCTTGACCACTTTGAGAGGTGTGAAAGTGAAGAGCGCAGGTGGTTCTGAGGGCAACATTCGCTTCTTCTGCAGCTGCTCTGGTACCTTTGGCGGAGGAGGAGGAGCAGGTGGAGGAGCAGGAGCAGGTGGAGGAGCAGCAGCAGGCAGTGCCGGCTGCAGGCTCTTCTTCGTGCCGTTGGTGTGGCTGTGGTGGTGTCGGTGGTGGTGGCTGTGCTGATGGTGCTGCAGAACATGTTTGTCGGCGCTGAAGTTGCGAACTGAATCCTTGTGCTGCAGCTGATGCGGCTGGTGGATCCGCTGCTCGGCGTGTTGGTGGTTGTGGTGGTGGTGATGATGGTGATGGAGCTTCACTTTCTTCGCTTCTTTCTCTGACCTCTCCCGTTTGTCAGCTGGCGGTGACAGGTCCCTTTTCTTCTTCTTTTTCTTCTCTTTGATGAATTTATCCAGACTGTCCCTAACCTTTTCTTCTCCTACTTTCGCACGGAGCAAGTCGACTTGAGCTGCCATCTTTGCACGTACAGTACATTTAAAGGACCCGAAACTTCTACTGCGCATGTCCCAGAAATATTGTAGTTTTTTTTGTTGGTAATTTGTAGTTTCTTTCGACTTTTGGGCATATTGCGCAAGCGTAAAATACGGAACTATGGGATGTGTAGTTTGCTGAAGGCAGATTGCTTCATGGGAGTTGAAGTTTAAAGTGTAACGACTGCGTGCGGCGCCGCACGCACTCACTTCTCTTCAGCTGACGTAATGGTTAAATTAAGTGCAGAGCCTCGAGAGACCGAGCTACGTTTTAGGGCGGTAACATATGAACAACTACTACCACAAATAATAATAATGATAATAAATATAAACATTAAAAAGTTAATAAAGATAATAATAATAATCAACTCTACAAAAATGTGAGAATTTGAAGGGAATACATCACGTAAAAGATCATATACATGACCAAATAACTGTTAATTTACAAATCTAAAAATGAATAATAAATAAATAAAATAAAAAAAAAAACATAAAATTTGAATAAATAAATGGAGGGAAACACAAAGAAAAAAAACCCCAAAACTCAGCCATGTTTATTCAGTAAACCTTTATTTATCAGTGCATGAACAGAATGCCATGACCAGATTATTTCTATTCACCCATTTTATATCATTTCCTTTTAGGTCCCTTAAAAAAATAATGAAACGATTTACAGAGGATTTTTTTTTTTATGCATGAAGGCAAATATTTATACAGGTGCTGTACAATTTATAAACATTTACAACTACTGTGATGTCAAAACTAAAAGACTTTTCATTTAATATATATTGAAGCAATGCAAGGCCACAGTATCATACATGGTAATGAACAATTAATAATACAGTAGCCCGACATATCGACAATAATGTGGACAATAATTTAGTATGTGGTCTCACAGACCAAGAGATGCATGTAATATTTCTGTACATCCTTAAACAGGCAGGCTGATGAGGGTACAGTTTAAGCAATGACTAGCTTGTGAATAGTAGTGTACGAACCACTAGATGTCTCTGTACTCCACAGTAGCAACATTAAAACAACACAAAATGTCTTCAGAACAGAGAATAGCTGTGCTGCCTCTGGTAAAATTTAATTTGATAAACATCATAATGTAATTTCACATCAAACTTCCAAAAAACAAGCCTTTTTCACACTTATTTATGAGTCTACCTCCTCATAAGACAACACACATGAACTTCATTTATACCACTAAAGTGACAGGCATGATGTTGTTCATGATTAACACAGACAAAGTATACATACTGTTATTCTCACATTTAGGGTCAGGAATTAAATAATAACAATAATAAAAGATCAAAAATAGATCTAGAGATTATGATGGGAAAAGCAAAATGTTTTTGTGCCAAAATTTTCCATGATAAAAATACAAATATCTCTTAAAGTTTTAATAAATGGAGGCAGATTTTGCACTCCTTACGATCAAGCTTTGTTAATCCAATCTAAATTATACTTCAATATATGTGTAATCACTTCATTAAATAATACATGTGTCCGATTAAGTATAGTCAATGCTACAGTGATGTTTAAAATACACAGGCCAGTCAGCTTGTATACATACACAATGGACAACATTATGAATCAAGCTTATGTGACTGTTTACAGACCATGATGTTAGAAATAGAATGTATAGATTAAGTCAGAGTGACCGATATATGCACTTTTCCTTTTCCTATAGTGTTATACAGTGTTATTATTTTTAACAATATGTGCTTGAGCAACAGCTGTAATGTCTGATCAAGTTAAGACATTTAGCTTTTTTTTTTTTTTTTAGATGGAGATGCTTATCTACACATTCTATTTCTATCTATAAATCCACATTAAAAGTGAAATGACTCAGCATGGTTTACTAACAGTTTGTTTATACATAATCTCAATAAATTACATTATGCTTTAATATTAACACACATGTAACAAACATTAGAACTATAACCACAAGTATCTGGTCTGCTGATTGATGCATATAAAGCTTCAGAGTGGTCAGTCCACCCTCTGGTAAGATAATGGGATTAGACTATTTCAGTCTTCACATGTGTATGAATGTAGTCACACACCAAGTTAATAACCCTAGTCGGGCTCTCAAAACACACACAGTAAATGACTCAGAAGACACTCTGTCCCCCTTTGCAGCTGATTAAAGAGAAACCAACCAGCAACAGTAAATCCATCTTGCCAGGAAGAAAAGCTGAGTGATTGCATGGATGTGTTCTAAACCTTCAAAGAGTAAAAAAAAAAAGAAAAAAAATGCAGGATCCTTCATCAAGGCGAGTAGAGATCAGTTCATCCCAATGCACACTAACCGTCTCACAGTGACTGCAAAACAGAGCAGCTTCTTAACAACCGGAGTCTCTGATTGGCACAGAACAGACAGCGTCACATCCAAAAAATCACACTCAGAACCCATCTGTCACACACAACTGTCACATACATCACATACTCATATTAAACCGAGAGCCATAATGTAAAATGACTGAGGCAAACTGGGTGAAAAATAAAGAAAAAGCAATGAGAACCTATTTTGCTGGTTACACAGTGATCTGCTTTGTCTAAAAGTGAAAATAAAAGTCATCCTTCCACTTCGACTGTCCGTGTTGCAGAGGCTCAGCTCACAGGTATATCAGATACTTTCATATGTTGTGTCCACTTGGGACTGGATCTTGGCAGAACTGGGAACTTTCCACGGACCTGGGGTGATTTGAGCTTTCTTGCTGGTGGTTGTTCCGTTGCAGCTGGGATCCTGGATGCTACTGCTCGAACCTCTGGGGTCTTTTCTATTCATTTCTTCACTTGGCGGATAGTTCTTGCTTTCCCGGTATTCCTTATCCCCCTGCCTCTCCCACTCCCTGTCTTTTCCACCCCGTCGGCTCAGGGTGCCGCTCTCGGCATCCGAACCCACCCTTTCCCTGTGCCCTTGGGATTTTGGTGCCGCTGCCTCTTGTTCAGCCCTTTTGTTCTTCTTGTGGCGATCACTGGTCCCTTTGCTTCTGTCTCCGGTCTCTGTAGCTCCCCTCTCTTGTCTGTAGGCTGCATCTTCCTCACTGTACCTCCTATCTTTCCCTTCCTCAGTGGGGACCCTAGGCTGTTGGCCACTTGGACGCCGTGGGCTCTGAGGATCTTCTAGGGTCTTAGCAGGGTCTTGTTCCCTCTTGGATCCCTTCCTGGGGCTAGAGGAGTGGTGGTCTCTTTGCCCATGAGCTTTTCTTTCCCTGCTCATATCTTCTACTGAACCACTGTGGCCTCGCTCAGTTTTTCTAGGGCTCTGGGAACGCTCCCTGTAATCTCCCCAGCCTTCAGGGGCTCTTTTAGGACTAGCAGGCTTGGAGTCACTGGCTTTTCTGTTGTGAGAGCTGGGGCTGATGGTACGATGATGGTTGTGATGAGAGAGCTGCTGCCCTCTTGATCGGTTAACCTGACCAGCGCCGGGGGATCCGGTCGCCCTGGGATCCCCGCCAGAGAACTCATCAGTGCCTATTGTTTTGGAGGACATTGGGGATAGTTCTAATGTTGAGAATGAGACAGACGATGGAGAGGCTGGAGACGATTGCCCGTCAGATACAGAAAGTCTGGGAAAGCTTGAGGTTGGAATGGTTACTTTGTCCTTCGAACCTAAGAAACAAGTAACGGACAGTGAGAAACAAATGTAGCTCCGCATAAAGACAATGTGCACAAAGAAGCAGAAACATCCTTCAACTTTCACAACAGAAATATTTAATCATGCAACAGAAGCACAATATCCTCACATAAAAAAAAAAAATAGATATTTACTCTAGCTAGCTCGCTTTCTGTAATAACCCTCTGTAATATCCCTCTAAATATTTGCCTTGTTTGAGATATGTATCAGCCAGCGACGTGGCCATCAATGGAAAAGGTGCTAGTGCTCACCCAGCACTGACGTTTCAATTTTCCCCAAAGCTGATAAGGATTGCACAGCTGTGACTGAGAGCAGATATATGCAGCAGAGAACCAGAGACAGAAAGTGAAGAGTGATGGACTTAGTGGTGCTGAAATGAGCTTTTTGGATTTCTACGAGCAACAACTCATAGAAATTCATTCTAATTTTCGATCTTTGGATAGAAAGGTCGATGCCAGTGAATGCACACGGATCCTTTTACCACTTGTCACTTACTGATCAATATCTAGTGAGGACTTTTCTCCTGGTGTCATCTTCGTTTACGCTCAGGACGAGGTGTGTGTTCAGTGGCATCCGAGGTTTTATATACCATTAAAATAACTTGCGGGGCTCTGAAGCCTCCCAATGCTCCTGCAGGTCTGTTCGTTCTTCTAGGACTCACTGCTTTGGTTTAGCCCTCCAGGGAAAAGTAACTAATGATACGATAGGTGTTAAGTATGTCAGAAATAACTGATCTAGCTCAGATTAATAATGGGGTGAACGCAGAAAGAACGACACTTAAATCTGGAAGATGATCACTTTAAAAGGAGAGGTCAAAGGCAAAAGTAGGAGGAGTACAAGGTTTACCAAGGTTATTAGGGACAGACCAAGAAAAGCAGTGAGGCCTTTAGTGATGCTCTGGTTTCATGTAGAAGCACAGGGTGGAAGAAGAGTTCAGACCTATAGGAGGAAGAGATAAATAGGTAGAAAAAGACAGCCGTGCTTGTGCAGAAAAAAGAGAAAGCAAGGCAGATATAGAGCATAAAAGATAGATCAAGATAGAATGAGAAGAGAGAAAGTTCAAGAGAGAAGCTTGCAACACATGCATGACAATAAAGAAACTCAGCACCCTGCCATCAAGCATATCCACACTAAAGCTTTGATATGTGTACGGTTAATATGCTAGTGTGTAGACCTATGTGCAGTGACAGCAGTGTGTATTGTAAACATGCATACGCTTTTGAGCAGTCACTCACTGTGATCAGGGACCAAACCCTGGCCAGGTCGGAGCAGCAGGTGAACTTTACTGCCCCCTGCTTGGATTAACTCAATTGCCCGAGTGTGAGTGATGCCCTGTGTGGCCTCACCGTTGATTTCCACGATCTGGTCTCCAACCTGTAGTTCACATAAAATCCATTACTTCATGTCCCAGTATTGTTTCCGTCTTTAATGGACTTGTCGGTTTGTGAAGTGTAGTGTGAAGTTGTATTGGGCAGTTCATATTCAGAGGATGGAGAAAGAGAAGATGAATGACTCACATGTATCCTGCCATCTTTTAAAGCAGGTCCGTCCTCAGCGAGTCGAAGAATGAACAAACCCATGTTGTATTCTTTCCCTCCTCTAAGGCTGAAGCCAAAGCCCCGCTGGCTGCGTTCCAGTTCCACCACAAAACAACCCTGGAAAATCACAGACAACAATACAAGCTTTTGAAACAGATGCACTTTATGGACAGACATACAAAAAAGAAAGTTTCACGCTATAATAAAGTCTAGATCTCATTTTACATGCTTGAAATGGATTCCAATCCTGTGGTCTAACAGAGCAGTTAAGACAACATAAGATAAAACAAAAGGGGGTAAAATGAGTATGATTGTTTACCTGTTTAGGGCCTGAGGTGATGAGTGCTCCCATTTCTCTTTGTGAGAAAGAGTTTTTTGATTCAGAGTCACCATTCCTGCTCCAGAAAACACCATAACGAATAAAAAACAATATAAAGTACATTGGATATAGAGACATTAAGTATTAGAGTGAGAAGATACTTAAAAAAAACTAAAAAAGAAAGGAAATTTTGTAAATTTCATAATCTTTTGCTCATTACTCATCACATACTTCAAACATTGAAATATTATCTGCAATTAAACACTTTCAACCTCTACCAAAAATAACCAATCTGACCAAAATTCAACATTGAATCAACGCCTCTCTTTCCTTACTATGAATGGATTAATGCAACTACGGATGGAAAAAAATATTCTGTACCTTATTGTGACACTACATAAGTATTTAGTGACAAAAAATAGGTTACAGTGAATGTCTCATAATACAAAATACTGCATATGTAACTTTTTTTTTTTTTTTTTTGCCAGGAAGTGTACAATGTTAGCGTTAACTGCATTTACCGTTATCATAGAGTGCATGACATATTATCTGCATTTATTTGAACTACAGCACATGAAACGTAGAAATCATCTGTACTGTAGAAACATACTCTTTCTTATTCCTGTGGCTCTGTCCTGTATGATCCATGCACTGCCACGCCTTTATTTTCAGCCGCCTCAGACTCTTTCTGTTGGTTTTCATTACACAATGTAAAGAGACCAATGTAAATCCTTCAAAGCGCTGTGTTGCTTTTACAGTTCAGTGGCAGATAACAGGGGCGTACTTTAAAGCTTCGCAGAGCTCATTACAATGCCTTTGTGGTAACTTAGCTGTGCTGACACACTATCTAGAGAGTCTAGGCTTTCTAAGCAGCCCTGGCATGGAGGAGAGTTTACACACTTCATGTAGCAAAGCTGACAGCCTTAGCTCATACAGTATCTGGCCTGGACTGACCTAAAGCATGTGTTAGAGATTAGAAACAGAACAAGCAGGACGCTGCCAAGGAATGGACACAGGGGCGTGTGTGGAGAAGGCCAACACATGCCGATAGGCTGCAAAACACTGTGCATGTGTGTGTGTGTATGTGTGTGTGTGTGTGTGTGTGAGAGAGAGAGGAGATGGCGGAGAACTGCTGCAGCAGCAATGGATTAAAAAAGTCTGACACAGGTAATCTTGTTTAAAGAGAGAGATCAAAGCAGAAGCAAGACTCCCTATTAATCTGTCTCTTTTTCTTTGCTTCACCATCCAAATACTGTGCATAGGGGATTTTCTGTCTTTCTGGATAACAAGTAGACTGAGGCCACAAGAGATGGTAATGGGCACGAGTGTAGCACAAACCAGTCTGCTTTGAGAGGATTGGGGCTAATTTATGGTTCAAGTAGCAGAACCTGTATTAGATTGTCTTCAATAGACTCAGAGTGTGGAAGGGACACTGGTAAGCCTGTGTGAGTCCTTGTGTTTGTATGTGTGTGTAAAATTGTACCTGTCTGGATAGCTGGGAGGCTGCTGGCCCACAGCTCTGTGTTGTGCCGAAGGGCTCTGTTTGGCTGAATTTGTTCCAGATGGAGGAGCACTGTCTGCAACAACACAATTCATACAACACACCCACTTAGGATGACACACAGGAAGACTGTTGCTATTATTTTAGACAAACCAATCTCAAAACCTCCTTTTGAATGCTTTATTACAAATACTAAGATTCCTAACGTCTAATTTTCAGGTAATATTTGTGCTATTTTTCCCTTAATGCTTACCATCTTCAGGCACAACGGTAAGGGTGACAGAGGTCCCGGCTTCCTTGATGAGCTGGACAATGTCATTGTGTGACAGTTCCATGATAGACTGGCCGTTGACAGCAGAGATACGGTCTCCAACCTTCATCTGACCTATACGGTCTGTAGGGCTGCCCTCGATAATGCGCCCAATCTTGTGAGGTATAACTGATATATAAGGGAAAAAAGAAATCGCAAACAGGGTTCGTACACATTTTTCAAGGTCAAATTCAAGTATTTTTAAGGGTCATTTTCAAATTATTGCAGCATAGTCCCTTATCACTGGGATAAAAACACATATCTACAGGAATACATGATTCTTTTTGTCACTTTTTAATCACAATGATGTACATTATATTATGCTACATTATAAACATTTAAAATTATGTTTCATAATAGCAACAAGTTTAGAAATTAAAGAGTTTGATCAAAAAAAAAAAAAAAAAAAAAAGGGAAGCCACTTGGCGTTCTTTAAGCACACTCACATCGAGCCAAAGATTAAGATAAAAATGTACCTGCTAATTTTCTTTTTTTTTGACATCAAGTTGTATTTTTCAATATGTATCACCTCTCTGTAAGTAGCTCTGGTATGCCATCTAATCTGGCAGAGTTATTATTAAAAATAAATAAATAAATCCCAGAGTTATAACTGCAAACACTTTAAAGCACTTAAACTAAAAACCAAGCACTTTTCAGATCGTGAAAACACAACACTGAAATTCAAGTGTTTTCAAGGATTTCAAGCACCTGGATAAACCCTTGCACAAATGACATCGGTTGTGCATATAAGCCCCATATTAACCCTTTATCGGTGGTTTGGTCATGTTTTTTTCTTATATTCATATATTTTTTGCCAGTTATGGATAAGGAAGGCAATTAACAATTATGTTAATTTCACTGACCTTAATTTTCTACATAACAATAAAACTTTCTTTTTAAAATTTCACAAAAGTAATAACGTCTTGTTTTGTCCTCCAATAACACACTAAGGTTGAAGTTTTGAATTTCAGAGTATTTCTACAGTATGTGAGTGTCCTATAAAGGGTTATGGTACCATTTCCAAATAAAACCTTCATACAGTGTGGTTTGCGTCTCTCTAGGCAGCGCTCCTTCTGTTTCCTACTGGAGAATAAAACATGAGAGGTGCATTTCTTTGTTTACCTCCAGGTGGCGGCTTGTTCTTTGACGTGAGGATAACAAAGCCAAAGCCCTCATTGTCTTTACGCTGCAGAGTAACATCAAAACTCTCCGGTCGGGAGGGATGAGAGGGGTGGATGACGTTCTGCCCGTCGACACGAGGCGTCTTCGGAGAACTGTTGACCAGGGCAGATGCTACATGCTGAGGCTGCTGACTACCGTCCTCTTCAACACCATCTGACAAAAGGACATTGCACAGCGACATGAAGACAAGCTGACATTTACAAATGAGATTGGCTTAAACATCACAACTGGTTACAAAACGCAACATCTGGTGCTGACATGCTACCGTGCACTCACATTACAGGAAAAGACAAAATGGTAAAAATACACTTAACATAAACGACATTGTTAGTTATTCCCATTTGAATGTAAATCCATTTTGTCAGAATTGTCTCAATGTGTCATTTTTAAGATCCTGCCACGAATAATCTGAAAACACAATTGAAGACTTGTATCTACAAATGAGAAATACACGGCTGTCAAACTTCACTTGAAGAAATTAGATTAAAGCACTTTATAATTTGTTATTCATAACACAATCTGATCTACCTCAATCTCTCCTCATTGTGTTTGTTTTGCTGAGTCCCCATTTTGTCAGCCAGCATCAGGGAATCTCTTTCTAAACCCCTTGCTTTGAATGCACAAACCCTTACATGATTGATGCTTAATTTCTGCAACGTGATCAAAGCTGTTGTTGCAATACATCAAATCCAAAGTAATTTCAAAAAGTGCTTGTACTATTCATGGAGTGGTTATTTGTAGGGGTAAACAAAGCTGAAAGCAGCTGAGGTTTGTGCCGTTAAAAAAGAAAACTCAGCATATTCAGTGTTTTCTATCCTTTGAGATGCAAATCGACTCTACCAGCTGATCTAATCTCCACTGCCCTTCACACATTTCCAATCACATAACAGATAAAAACTGAGAAAACCATCCCCGGCTGCTTATTGTCAGCCACTTTAGTTGTTTATGCTTTTGAGAACATTTCTCTTTGACCGTAATAAAAACAGATTCGTTTTCAAAAATGTATTTGCATTTACAGGAAAACGTCTACCCCGAATAAATACATGTCTTAAAGTCGATTTTGGTGGAACTTTGTTTATTCAGATTTATCCACGAGGAACTCATCCAGAACAAATTTAAGGGATTTGTGAAAAAAATCCCAGATCAAAGCGTTTGCTCAGAGGTTCTCCTCTAGCATAATGATTTAAACAAAAGCCGTAAAAAAAACCCCAGAAACTCTGATCAAGGTCTCTCAGAGTAAAGTAGCCGGGTTTTCAAAATAAGACTCACCTGTTTGTGCCAGTTTTCTACGGACAGTGAGCATGACTTGGCCGTTACGGGCAGCGTTGGTCATCAGTTCCAGAACCTGTTTGTGGGATTTGCCTTTGACTGGAACTCCGTCTATGCAAAGCAGCTCATCTCCTGCCCGAAGCCTCCCATCCTTCTCAGCTGCACCGAGAGGCACGATGGCACCGATGTACACCTGAAGGAAAGTGGAGATATAAGAGAGTAGAGTTAAGGTTGAGTTTTTTTGTGGGGGAAATCTATGTCTAATCTATCTAAGCGAGCACTTAAACGCATCACAGATTGACTTTCTGGAGTGGTATCTTCTGTAACTGTTTGGAATTCTGACTGAATGCTAACTAAGCCTAAATAGTACATTTAATCCACTTTGTTCCATTGATTAAAAACATTCTGGTCAGTAGTTCAAATGGAGATTGAAAAGTTTCTTGGTGTTGAAACAATAACGGATCCAAAGTTAAATATCCTTGGTAATAACTCCTTCTCTGGTCAAAAGTCAAAAATGTTGAATATCATGTTTCAGTTTCACATGTGTGACTCAATGTGCATGTTCCTGCTCCGTCAATATGGTTTGATAAATTACTATTCATTTTTCCATATGAGAGGTTATTATGTATATTACAGGACATTAAATATAATAATAATAATAAAAAAATGTATTTGTATAGCGCTTTTCAATTGTACACAAAGACACTTTACATAAAGCAGAATAAAACATAATACAGCAGGATAAAAACATAAATCAGGCAACGACTTAAACATTAAAAGCAGAAATAAAAGTCTTAAACATTAAAAGCAATTAGCAATTAGATGACTTTATAAAGCAGTGGACCCCCCCCCTCTGCAGTAACATGCACTGGTACTGGAAAAGCATTGATCAGGTTTTTATTGTATGTCATTGTGGAAGTTTTTCAGTTAGCTCCCTTTATTTACCTACTAATTAGATTTATTTTTTGTTGTTATGGTATGTATTTGTGTTCATGGAGGGACAGTGATATGACTAAAATGCCTTTAATTCGACTATTCTCCTGACATGCTTTTTCTTTTGGATTTGTCTTAATGAAATGCAAAAAAACAAAAAAAATAAGAGGATTGGAGGAGTATTTGAGGTCAAGTTTGCTGTTTTGTTTTGTTTTTTTAGAAAATCTCTCTCTCCATTGTGACTGCAGATGTTCCAGCTATACAAGCACTTAAAAGCATCTCAGATTGATTTTCCTGAGTAGTACTGAGTTTGGAATTCTAGCTGACTGCTAACCAAGCCTGGTTCGTAATGGCCTACATGTACCATGTTGCTACGTACTGGTTGATCAGGCCCCTCGCCGCCGAGCACTCTGAAACCAAAGCCCGACTCCTGGTTCCTTTTGATGAACACATCTAAGTCCTTTGTATTGGGAGCTGCGGAGAGGAGAGTGAATATTTCATTTAAAAACAGACACAAAAGGCAAGACACATTAATTATGCCGTTAGTGTGTGATATCAGACTGGAAACACACTGATGTTGGGCATGTGGGCACTGGGTTGCATGTATAATGTACTGATTCTACACCTGTGGTCACAAACACAAGAAAACAACGCTATAAATATGATGTGATTTTTAAGTAGTTCCACAGGACTTTTTTGCTCCAAATACAATGCATCCTACAATTATATTCGATCTATCTTTCCTTGCTACATACTGTACAGTCGCGGGAAAAACGATCAAACCATCAAAAGTCATCAAAAACAATAGTTATGCAATCAAGTCCTAACTCCTGTATGTATCATGTGACTAAAACCGACAGAAAAGAAAACACGGAATGAATAAAAGCACTGTTTTTGTCAGTAAAATGCCATAGATATTGACGTAAGCACTTGAGAAAACACAGAGAATGGATACATATCAGCTCTGAAATTAAATTATTAGGAGCTATTTCTGTTGTTATCCTTATATTTGTCCCGACAAATGTACCTTTAGTTGTACCAGGCGTTAAAATGAACAAGAAATTGAAGAAAAAAAGGGTGATCTAATCATTTTATCCGCGACTGTATTTCCATTTTAAGCCATGAAAGATAGTTTTAGTGTTTAATCATTAAAAAGGTGAAAAATAACATATTATTTGCAAAAAAAAATTCATTATATTGTGCTCTGATGAGCTACAAACAGTTTGTTTTGTCTGTTTAATATGCATACATTTAAATACCAAATCATATGATAAAGCATTACAGTAGTTCAGTATGTGAACATCCTTTTTTAACATACATTATTCAGCTCTTGACCTGACAAACTTCTGCTCGACCCAGGATTGTACTCATCTTATTAAAGACTGTACTGTACAAAAGTCTCATGCCACATTTAGCTTTGTTCTTTTCAGGGTTTTAATGAGTTTACATATTTATTTCTCTGTCTCTTTATTAAGGAAAAACAAGAAAATGAAGGAATATGTGCACAGTATTGAAACACAAACACATTCAGATGTATTGTA
>JAPTYQ010000028.1:8673277-8687644 GCA_029814465.1 Ostorhinchus cyanosoma | reverse complement strand
AAGAAAGAAAGAAAGAAAGAAAGAAAGAAAGAAAGAAAGAAAGAAAGAAAGAAAGAAAGAAAGAAAGAAAGAAAATCCTATTCAGTCCTTATAAATGAAACAGATTATAAGAAAACAAAAATAAACATATGCATGAAATCACAGTATGACTTCATTTGCATATTTGAAAAGGAGTGGGAGGAAGTACAATTTATTTAACCCCGCCCCTTCCCCACACAACAGTCTATCATTTAGCCTCCTGTCAGTTTAATATATGAAAAATCAAGTCCTTTGGATCATTTAACCTCATTTATCATCTTCACATACACATACACACCTATATTAGCACACTAGAACAGTAAAATAAATAAATAAATAAATAAATCCCAGAATTAAAAGGGCATTTCAAATATGGAAATTCAAAAATAGAAAACAAATGTCAACACATGACTATTTTGTTGTTGCTCTTTAAAACTACTTTATGTTGGAAAAGGCGTAGGAAGAAGCTGATTTTATAAAGTCCCGCCTCAATTTGACGTGACTTAGCCAATCAGCTGATGTATACAGTCCATAATAAAGAATAAACTGGTCATTAAAATACTGAAAAAAAAGAACAAATGATTACATACCGTCAATAACTATTACTGTTGTATTCACGTTCATTGTTACTAAATCTGTGGAAAATAAGGTTTTTATACATCTTTTTAAATTTTGTGATTTTTTTTTTTTAATATGTAGTTCTAATCCATCCCACAACATGAAATGCACATCTTTTTATTTTAAGATTTGTTCGTGCAAAATGTTTCATATTTAATTTCCGTCCGTTCCCTCTCTATCGGTGAATAATTTTTATATGTTACATGGAAGTCATTTATTTCTTGCTTTAAATCATATTTGTGCCGTTTTAATTTCCTTTCATTTGAGTGTATGTGAGAATACGAATAGTTTATCGGTACGTTCCAGATAACCTGTCTCAGTTATTATTAGTATCGTACTCTTTTGAAGTGAGCGTCATCTAAAATATCATCTGAAAGCTACCAACATCACAGCCTATTTTTAAAACAGGATCTTCCTTTGTGTTTATTCAAATTAAGAAACAATACTGCCTAGTAGGCAAGATTAATACTGTTTCAAAGAACGTTGATCTGCGCTATCACCCACATCAATTCAGCGGCGTGGAGAGATTAGATCACACTGTCTCACAAAAAAACAGGATCAATTTATTTCTTAAGGCTAAATGGCTTGAATTAATAACATTTATAAGCTGCTGTGGATAAATACCATCTTTATCTAAAATATATTCTTTCAGTTACAGTGTAAATTTAATCTGAATCTGTAGGCACATTTTCATCTAATTTCTATTTATCTTCCTTTCTCTCTATAGTCAAACAATGTCGCTTTTAAAAGAAAATATAATGAGCTAAACCAATTTAGCTCTATTCTGTCTTGTCTTTCACCGGCTTGAAAATTTAAAAGGAGTCCTCTTCAATCTGTCTAAAAAGAGCAAATGCTAGGTTTGAAAAGCTCAGACAATATCAGTTTTTTTTTTTTTAACCTTTTAACTCCTGACGTGTCTGTGCTGCTCATTCTGAATATATGATTTATTTTAAATATTCATAAAAATACAACCGTTTGCTCAATAAGAAAAATTTCAAAACGTGCTGATAGAATAGACTTTGTTCTTTTCATAGACATCTGAGCATGCTCACTGCGCCCCCCCCCCCACCACCTGTGGGATGGGTGGCAAAACACAGAGCAGTGAGTAAGACTAACTCACTATAAAAATGGAAGGTGTGGGCTTTTTTTTTTTCTTTTCTTTTTTTTTTTTTACACAATTTTCTTACTGTGATTTTACTGTGTAAATGCTTTTTTGAGTTCAACCAAGTGTGGACTTATTTAGAAAAAAAAAGAGCCCAAAACTAAAACTACTGGGCCAAAATTCTAATACTTATTTTTCCAGTGTGTTCCAATTCACAATTCATATTCAACATCATAAATCTCTTACTGATGTACTTTCCAAGTGCCTTATTTTGTAAAAAACAGTCAAACTTCAATTCTTCCTTTGTCTTTTTCTGTTATTTCACCCTATTTTGACCTAAAACACAAAATAAAACAAAACCACTGAAGAAATGGAACATAAGCAGATACTCAAAGCAGCTTTTATGACACTGAAACAAATTCACAGCAGCCTATTTACCTGGAATAACGTCTCAGGGGTTATAAAGGGTTAATCTTACGACTAGACCTGTGGAGCTGATTGCTTCGCCGCGACAAATATTAATACCCAAGGAAAGCAGTGAAGCAGTCAGGGGAGGGGCTGAGGTCAGGATTCAGCCAAACTTCGCGGATTACATGGCACCTCGGACGCCTCGGCACAGTCTCGAGCCCCTGCCATCTTTTGTGGGAGGCAGGAGAGCCACTTAATGAAGCTCACCATGTGCAGTGGAAGGTGGAAAGAGGAAGTCATGCCTCTCTCAGTCAGAGATGCTACTCAGGCTTCTCCGTAATGAGCACAGACATCAGGCTGGAGTGGATCTTTGTGAGGTCATCGTGCCTCAGTGTGCTACGACGACCCACTGGCAGAGGCTTGCATGAGGAAATATGACAGCGGACATATGCTCATGTACTGAATCCAGGCTCCAATGGCTTATATGTCATATGTATCGTGCAAGTTTCATAGTATCTTCAATGCAAAAGAGGAATATCTGACTAAAATAAACTGACTTGAATTTGGAATATTTATCGTTTAAGATTTTTTTTGTATTTGTTTTGAGCTGAAGGAAAAAAAAAGTTCATTTTTTGTGCACGAGGAACTAATAGTAGAGCAAATATATTAATAAATAGAAGTGATCAAGACAATAATAGCAATTGCCATGGCATGTACATTAGTAATAACTAAAGAAATTCAATATGTACTGCTAAAAAAAGGAGTGGGAAGAAGAAAATCTCACATTTATACAATATAACACATTAATTTTGCTTCCTTAATGATATAACAACATCTGTTTAGAGTCCTAAAAATGTAAATAACCAATAGTAAACAGACTAGGAAAACTGATTTATATTACTCACATGGAATGGCCCATCAATTAACAATAAGCCCCGCCCTCCCTGTACTGTGACCAGACCATCCGCTTGTAAAGTGAGTTAAAACTGTGGATAGACCTTTTTTATTTTATTTTTTTAAATTGATTTACTTATCAAGACTAAAGCTTGTTAAGATTATTTGACTTGTTCCAAGAATTTTCATCTAGCGCTACCTCACTTAGAGAATGCAACTAATTTTAAGCAATATTATAACAAAACAAGCGACGTAGTTGGGGGATGAATATGGCAAACAGAAGCCACTTTTACACAGAGATCCCACAAAAAAAAAAAAGATGAGATGGCGATCCCACTGTTTTTCTACCATTGACTGATTTCCACAACCGAGCCAAAAGGAGTAACAAAGGTAAGTAAGTGAAATGTATTTATATAACACTTATCACAGAGGAACCTCACAAGGTATTTTATAAATTAAAAAGGATAGAAGACAACAGCAAACACACACACACACACACAAAAAAAAATAAAACACAATGCTTTACAGATTAAAAAACACAAGACACTGACACACAAAAGAGTACAAAGTGCAAAAGCATAAAATATGAAATTCTAAAATACTCAATAAAATCAAGGATTACCCATAAAAGCAATAGCGTCTTAAAATGTCCGCTGATGCTGCTGCTTGTAGCTCAGGTGGAACAGGCTGGACTTTTTACACAGTGGACCTGCATTCCGGAATCAAAGGGACGGTGACGCAGCGTATAGTATGACGTATCACTCAGAAATACTCAGAGTATAGCGGTGTTGCTAAAAACTCCAGAGTCTTTTACCGTTCCACAAATGTTAGTTAGCATGGATAGAGTCCTCCGTCTGAAGTAACAACAGCTTGTGGATCTTGGCGTCTCCCCAGTTCAACATCTTTCTAGTCACGTTGATATGTTTGTTTACCGTACATGGCAACTGCTCATTTTTTAATCCGCTCAGTGTGAAGGTCGCACGTGCAATACTTCATCAAAACGTCACACCTTGGTTGCGGAACAAGAGGTGTTTTCTTATACACAGCGTTCAGGAATTATGATTCTACCTTTATCATAGCTCTGTTTCTACCTCCAGAGGCCTTACAAAGCCGTGATAAAAGTGTGACTATGATAGATTAAATAAATAAATAATAAAAATCTTACTATGAAGACTTGAAACAAGTAGATTTTGCTTAAACTAAGAATTTTTTTCCTTAATTAATATTTTATAAGTGCAATTTTCGTACTGCACTGGCAGATCATTTTACTTGAAATAAGGCATTTTAACCAAATAATGAGTTTAATTTTCTTATTTTTGTACAAGCTTTTTACTCCAAGTGAAGTCAGACATACCAGACTGTGCTGTGATCAATTTACTTGAGCTTTCATGCAGCATATGCTCACACAGTTACAGCTAATCTATGGGCAGATTCATTCATTAAGATAAAAAAGAGTCAAGCTGATTATGCAATAAATCATTTATGCTTAACTTTAAAAACATTACTTTGGAATAACTTTCCACCCGTGGAAAATGTCAAAAATGAGAGCTTTGGAAGTACTAAGTGAAAGTTACACAGATCACAAATGAATGTGGAGCAGTGATAAGTGACAAAAATGGTTTTTAACTCAGCTGTGCAGCCCAGAGAATTGCAGCTGCTCTTTCATTTACGCCTGTTGGCCTTGTTGTCCATTTTAAAATCACTCGGGTATAAAAACAGGACGGTTCTATCCCGGTTATTTATTCTTCTACTTTTAAAAGGGGCAGTGGAGCAGACTCACAAAAAAAAAAAAAAAAAAAAAATCCCAGGTATAGAAAAGCAAAGTGCAGGAAAAAAAAAAAGACTCCAGTCGTATATGCATTGACGTCTATGTCCATATTGTCTTTCTTAATTAAATTCTGTACTCTTCCTATTCATGCTCATTTTTTCCTAAATTCAGCATAAAAACCCTGAATGTGTGACATTCCTCTGAATTCCTTTTGTACAAGCCCTGAAGTCTTAGCATATTTTATACATGGCAGATTATGTTCCCCTTTTATGTCAAAATGTAGCCATGGTTTCTTCTAAAATCAGTGTTACACTGAGACTTAGACTGTTCTTTTTTTTTTTTTTTACAATATTATTATACAAATACAGTATATGTTAAGCTCATGAAAGAAACTGCAATATTTTACATCCCAAAAAGGATCAATTGTTTTGTTTCAGCTTTATCTTATAATAGGGAGCAAAAGGACAAAAGGGTGTCATGCAGAAGAAATTACTTAAGGGGAATTTTTAAAAGTTAAATTTGACAAACCAGACTTCAGAGAAGAAAAAGGGCAAGAAGAAGAACCCCGACAGAGAGAGAGGAGACATTATTTCCCAAGGCTGTGGAAGCTACTCACAGGGAATTGTGCGAAGATACAGGTTGTCCCGGATCACCTGCTGGAGCTTGTGGTCCAGCGAGCCTTTCTGAAACTGCAGACTGAGGTAGTGACGCAAATCAGTATTCAACACCTTACCTGGAAGAAAGCAATGAGAACTGTGTGTCACTGCAACAATCAAATCAGACAGGAAGGAATATACAACATATTAACTTCCAAAACACCTCATCCGATAATTTGATTTACAGATAATTAAAAAGAAAATGCAGTTCATAATAGGTAATATCCCAGTGAGGTAAACAATAAACACTACAAGCCCAAAATCAAAAATGACCACGTCCAGACAGATATTACTTGTACCTGAAAAGACCAGAGGCAAGGTAGACGTGGGGATTAAATGTTAAACAATACAGCTTGACGTATTTAATTAAAAATGAGGATGCATGTGTTACAACGAACAAGAATACGACATTAGTTCTGTGGTATATTGGGTGCAAATAACAGTTGAGTCTGAGGAAGTTGGAGGGCTGCGCAGTGCACTTCAACGAGAGGAAAATGTACCATTCTCCTCGGAGCGACAGAATGTCAGGCAGTGGAAAAAGAGAGATAAAGAAATAAAGAGGAAATAGAGAGAAAATTCCCTTGTGCCTGTTACAGTAGTTTTCTTCCTCTGTTAGGCTCCTGCTGAGTGTAGAGAAGGAGCCCCTTCCACTGAAAGGGACACTTAAGACTTGCTTTGAAAACGGTTTCAGTTACACTCCGGGCACTAATAACACACCTTTTTTACTCAAACAGAGGGATCCGCAATTAACCTTATCCAGACAAGTGATCTGGGGAGTCTACACAGAACATTTGATCGCACTTGTTTTGACAGTTGAAACAACACTTGTAATAATGAGCTCATCGAATTCAAGTTTTGTGTTTGCTCTTTTTTCCCGTTGGTCTCAAACACATCACAGCCATGCAGGACAGAACACGGTTACGTTTTTGCCGTTTTGCCAAAGTCGCTAATGCAAGCGTGAAGATCCTACAGATCTTTTCCACTCCAGACATTGTTGACAAATCGAAATGGAGCACGAGCCAAGCGGTGAGTAATACCATACAGCCTCCAAAAGAGATCTGCGCTAAGTAGTGGGCTACAGAAAGCAACATCAGATAATACACCTCTCTTAGCAAGACACCTACAGAGATTGTAAACACATGATTTTTCCCATTGTGAGGGTAATTCTGCTGTTGGGTAATCTTCTAATGAATATTCTATGGTGGTACACACATTTATGCCAAACACTTCTTATTTTCTCTGCTTCAGTGATGAACAAGACACAAAAAAAAGATTCAAAGTATTTTTTTTTTTTTACATCTCTTTAAATCTCACAATACATGCAAAAACACACACAAAATGTTCAAACTAGTAGAAATTGGCAAAGAGAGATAGGATAAAAAAATAATCAAACCGCATAGTAACAAAGACATATATTCCCACAGCGAAAGTAATGAATTTTTAAAGTGAGATGCATCCTACGCATCCCACACTCGACAAGATTTCGAGCCTCAAAGTTGAACAGTATTTTTATGGCACTCATTTTCAGCGGGAAGGACTGAAGGATAGACTTGTCTGCTGGAGGAAAAACATTGCCTACCTAATTCAGAAATATTGTAAATTAAATGAAGTTCACTTATTCATCCCCTAAAGGGAAAAAAAAATGCTTCCAGTGGAAGTGCGGATCAGCAGCAGAGCCGGTTCTTTCCCCTTCACATTATAAAAAGTGGCGATAAGAGAATGTTGAATTCTTAAAATATACTGAGGATATTTACTGACTGTTCACAAGTACTCTATACTTAAGGTTTTTCCTCTGCAAGCACCCCAATGAGATAATAAATTGCATGCATTCTGGAATGTGGACACGCTAAAGAGTATTTCCGCTATTATTGTAGAGCAGAAACAGTCCTTAAACTGCAGCATGGCAAATGAACAACTGAGTGCAAGGGCCAAGAGAAGCACTGCTCTCCATTATGTAACTGTATAGACTTTTTACTGGCACAATGAATGTGTGGAATTTAGGTCAAAGAAACAAAAGCTGGGTCTGGCTACACATTGCACTTTAAAAGCCACAAGCTTGTGGTTCATGTTCCCAGAAACATTGAGACATGAAAACACCAAATTGCAACAGACACAAACAGTCCACTGTACAGCTCTGTGATCCCATGTTAAAAGTGGATGGGAGTGATTCTGCCTCCGACGAAGCTTTCATCCTGCTCGGGAACTGGCTTTCACAGGCTACGCTACGTCTTCAACGCGGTGCCATAAAAGTTCAGTCGGATTCAGTATGCGCAGATACACGGCGCTAATTGTTTCTACAGGAATCCTGCAAATAAGGGTAGATACACTGCTAGGTCAACCAAATCAATCTTTCTCTTTCTCTCTCCCATGTACACACAAACACATGCAAATCACATCCCCGGCTCAGAGCAAACTCCCACTCAAGTGCTCCTAACAGGGCAGTCTTTGTGGCCCGCCTGTCAGGTTGTGTTAGCGAGCTGCATCATATCTCCAGAGAGAAAGACAGAAAAAAAAAGAGAGGGAGCGGCAATTCTCAGCTTCCCGCTAGGTTACAAGGCAGCGCATCACTGGCCTGCCAGGCTGGTAGTACGAGGCATGTGGGACACAATGGGAGCCTTTGTGCGTTGTCATCTGGCTATTAGACCCTCTCTCATATAGTGTGTGTACAGGGGGGAGTTGGTGGGAAACAGAGGGGTGCAGTTCAAGGCTAAAGAATCATTAAAAGTAGGGGGAGGGGGAAGGGGAAGGGGGTGTGTTTACAGAGAGGAGTAATGATGGTGCATGGGAACGCACGTGGAAACTCACTCTGCATGCCCCTCCCCTAATCTCTCATCATTATTCTATCACTCAGTCTCTCTGACTGCGCATCTTTACTTCCCTCCACATGAAGATTCATCAGCCGTGGCAGATCCCCACAGGGCTCCTCACACCTATGCTGGAGATCGCTTTCCCCGACAGCGATGGGCCTTCGCTGCCTTCCTCCCTTCCCACTGCACTTACCCTTTTGTTTTTCCTCTCGTGCAACATGTTTCTGCTTTCAAGTGATATATGCAATCGACCACTTCATCGTCTCTTCTCCGTCTATTTTCTAGCAATTTGAACAGAGACGTGAGGAAAACAAATAAAACCTAAACCCCATCGTGGCTCGGGTAAATGAAATTAATTTTATAGGTTCAATTAAGGAAAGGAGGGGAGAGGACGTAAGATTAATAATAAAGGAGAAGCAGAATGAAAAGTATGGATTAGAGCAGTGCAATAAGATCGGTAGAAAAAGACCAATTGTTTCATATTAAACTATGTCATTTTTATCAATATGTCTATATACAGGCGCGGAGAAAAGTATTAGACCAATCTTGTTTTCAATTTCTTGTTCATTTTAATGCCTGGTACAACTACAGGTACATTTGTTTGGACAAAAATAGCTGATAAGAGTTTAATTTAAGAGCCCATTTTCCATGTTTTCTTGATAATAACCTAAATTACTTCAGTTCTTACATCAATATCTATGGCATCAGACTGACAAAAACAGTGCTTTTAGTTATACCATGTTTTCTTTTCTGTCGGTTTTAGTCACATGATACACACAGGAGTTAGTGCTTGATTGCAAAACCATTGTTTTTGATGACTTTTGATGGTCTAATATTTTTTTCTGCGACTGTACGTGTCATTCCATATTAAATGGATACATGTAGGGAAGCAAAAACAAACAGGAGACAATCAGCAAGTCTTAAAACATGTTAGATTAATCACAAAAAAAGGCCTCAAATTGAACAGTTTTAAATTTACATTATGCCAAATTTCGTTAATCACTTTTCTTTTCATTTGTATTTGTGCATTTGAGTCTAAAAGTCCTCATTTCTCACCACAAATCATTCAATTAACCACTGAAACTAAAACAGCCTCTAGCTTTTATACTTAGCAAAATGTAAATTAATATAACTCACTTCTACAATCATGTTAATTAATAAAACCTGCATCTACACAGAACTACACACCTTTACGTTTACGTGTGATTGAATATGACAAATTTGCCAAAAACCTGTCTGATACTCACAATGACGCATGATGCAGAATAAGACACGTAAAATATATTAATAATTTGTAAAAAAAGTATGTTATGATTGTTTTAAATCTTGAATTTATAGAGGAATTAACTGCATTGTGATATAGGTTACCATGATACAAAATAATATACAGTACTGTGAAAGCCTCAGCAGCCTTTAGTTTTATTTTTTCAAGGTTTTAATGAGCATACGTACTAATTTGTCCTACTCTTTTCTTCAGATATAACAAGAAAATACAGGAAATATGCGCACAGCCTTGAAAGACTCACAAAACTAAATATCCTCTAAAGGTTAAAATCGTTATTTAGTGACGCGTGTTGAATGAAACCTTGTATAAAACATCAGAAAATGAATGCTATAAATCTCATTTTGTCTATACAAAAGGGTTAAAGAGGTATTAAGTGCAAAACGCGGTCATAGTAAATATGACCTTTTTGGTTTGTAGAAGCTGTTTTTCCCTGTAACTCTTTTTTTTATTGCTGTATGTACTTTCCGTGTATCCAAATTGGATCTTAATACAGAGACTGCGAAAAGCATATGTGTGGTCATTACAACTATACTGAACAGGCAAACCTTAAAGGAGTCGTATGTAGGATTGTGGTCAAAACTGGTACTGCGATCGCATTCAAAATACTGGTATCCCCTCCGCCCCCCAGACTACGGGTTTCCAGATCAGGCATAAGCATCTACAACATACAGTTTAACATCACAAACTTCTGATGGAGCCTTTTTTTTTTGTTGCTAAAATTAATTAGCTTTTGATGATGTAATAGTTTGCAATAAACATTCATTTTAGACCACATTTCAGTCTATATAATGTGTATTATTATGGATGGAGGCAGAAAATCCAGGTGTAGATTACTGCACAAAGCGATTATTTTTTTATTTTCCTTGGTCAGAATATGTACAGTCAGTCCAGCTTGTATTTACAATTAATACTGAACAAACAATAAGTCAAATTATGAATTATATAAGAGCTGCAGCACCTGAAACCGACCACAGTGAACACTTTTTTCAATTACTAGAAATTTCAGGCGACCCCATTTGAATTCCAGGTGATCCCACGTGGAGTTGAAAAATATCGGTCTATTAAAGGAGCTACCATGGCAAACGACGAGTCCTACATTGGTATTTATACTGGGCCTGTGTCTCCAGCAGGTCATGGAATGGGTCTCTTCACCCGGGCTGCTGTCTCCTCTCTTGGGGAGACCATGGGAGAACCGGTGTCGACCTCCAAATTCTTCTCCTCTATCAATCGTCTCCATGTTCCAAAAGCATCTATTGCACATATCCTTGTTTTGTTTCTCACTTTGTCACTGCGTATTTGGGAACAATAAGAGGCCTTTTAGGTTTAGCAACATCAGAACTGTTAGGGAACTGTTAACCCGGATGCCCAAACACTACTGATTTGTTGATTGGCAGATACAGTAGCTGATGGGCGGAGCATCAGACCAAAGCATGAAATGACAAAATAAAGATTACCTTGCTTTTCAAATGCAAATATTCTAATTCTTACATACAGCTCCTTTAATATTGGCCTTGCACTTTTGCACTTTATACTTTCATAGAAAATTTTACTATTGTTGCCCGGTCCCCAAATCTCACATATTATCTACCTCCCACAAACACAAAACATCCAACATCTTTTCCCAGTCTTATTAGGACACTTAGATTTTAGTATATCTGCCATTGGAAAGTGCAGCCACACTCTGAGCTCATCTCACCATCTGTCACTGTGCAGTTGATCTCAAAAAAACAAACAAAAAAAAAAGTCGAGGAGTTGTTTTTGCAGCAAAAAATTAAAAAAGGTCAAGAGCTTTACTTCATCTACAAGACAGGTTTAGCAACACAGTGCACCGTTTTTTTTTAATGAAGTCTGTCTGTTGTACGGCATTCAACACATGCACATCAAAGCCATCAAACCGTCCTCAATCAGTTGGAAAGGTAATGAGCTTGTGATTCACACTGACATTCTGTTTAAAAATATGCCCATCTGCTAGAATTTTGATGGAGTAAACAAAAACATAAAAAAAAAAAAAAAACCTTGGCAACAACTGAAATATTAAAATAAAGCAACTGTTTTGGCAGAAAAGAAACACCTTAACTGCAAAATCCAGAGCATGCATGTGAAGCACAAAAATTGAAAAGATCTCTTCAAGCTCAGCTCACTTTTTTTGGCATAATGCTGTAAATTCAATTCACCGATGCCAAAATAATTGCCTAGCAGTGAAGATATTTACCCAGACAACCAGTAAACAGACAGTTAAATTACAATGGCATCACTGAGACACAATACTTTCCTAAATGAGAACGGAGGCAATGTAGAGATGTCACCAGCAGGGGTGTTAGTGGGAGTCTAATGAGGCAATTTTCTGACAGTAGCGCCATTCCGGAAGTAGCGAAAATGCCCCAACCATCTGCTAATTACCACCTTGTTAGGTTCATTTGGCAACTTAGGGCAACAGAATGTCCTGACTCATTCAGTGTGACAGGTAGACAGGGGAGGAAATCAACCGCTTACCGGCATCTCATGGACACCTAGAAGCTCCACTTTATCCTTAAGATATCAGAGAAAGATGTAGAATTTGCATTTTTGACTTCATATTCCAAATGATGACATCCACATTTCCACACTTTTCACACTTAAGTGATAATGTGGGACGTGTTACTGTACCTTTCAAAACCCCTTCCCTTCAGGGGTAATGTAGGGTCTTTTCCTGTCTGACACACTATGTTTCTCTCAAAATCCCTTTTTAAGCTAAGGGCTGTAATTGGCCAATGAAAGGAGTCAGTTGGGAGGCAATGAATGGCTGCAGAACCTCAGCATTTAATCGTAGATGGGAGCTTTGGGATGAAAAATGCTACATGAAGAAAATCAATGCTACCAGTCACCCCTTGCTTCCTTCAGGTTAGAGACATCCCCTTTTGAAATACAATTAGTTGGATGATACCGCAGCGTAAGGAGCATGTGGTTTTTGCATTAAAATGGCTAATGACCAGGTTTAAAACCCAACTGCATTGACCACAAATGCAAATAAAGTGTGTTAACCCTCTATCAGCCAAGTGACTATTTTTGGTCATTTCGAAATATATTGCAAAGAGTGCCGGCAACAGTTCCAGTGAGGACAGTGAGTCAACAATCTCAGGTCCAATGTGGTCTACAGGGTCTGAAAGGTCCACCTCTGCATGAACAGTGAGTGGACCTGCTTTGTTTGGTACCAGGAAGTAATGGTACTAATGTAAGGAATGATGTTCAAAGGGTTAATGTGGATGTGGACAGGGGTCTGGATCAGCACTTATGTTGGTCTAATGTTATAAAAATACATGTTCCTTTCACATTAGATGTCTTTTTCTTTTCTTTTTTACAATTTATGGGCAAGGAACCAAATATGGTAACTTCATTGACCTTGATTCTCTACATGTTGCAAAAAAAAGTTGAGAATTTCTCAAATCTAAAAAAGTCTTGTTAGGTCTTCCAATAGCACACTAAGATTGAAATTTTTAATTTCACAGTATTTTTATGAGTGGCCTATAAAGGGTTAAAAGGCTCATATTTATCTGAACCCACTTTAATTAGTCTTTGGTTCATTTATTTGTGTATTTGGACCTTAATAGTTTATAAAGTGTGAATTTTAACCCTCCAGGTACTGCAAAGCTATTTTTATATTCATTTTGGGAAAATTTCTGCAACCTGTTTTAATTCCTTCTCAATTCGTTGCCTCTATTTCTAGTTACATCATGACATTTGCACATATAAGCTCGAGATTTCCGACGAACATTTCTCTGAGTACGACATAATTGTTTATCAGCAGCAGCGGTTGGAGTAAAAACTGAAAATATGTCCAAACTTTGAGCTGATTACCTAAAATGTTCAGTTGCTGGTTGTATTAACAAACACAAGTGGCTAAACGGGAAAAAAACAGCAGGGTCAACAACCTGGAGGGGGTGGAGCATGAAGTGGCTCATTTGCATTTAAAGGGCCAGCGCTCAAAATGACCTTTCTGATGTCGTTACTCATAAATAGGGTTAAAGATGGACCTGTGGAATTGAATTCATGAAGAATTCAGACCCAAGCAGAGCATTTACAGTTTATGTAGACCACAGGGAAATGTTTTCAAATGCATAATTCGATTTAAAAAAAAAAAAGCAAAATATCACTCCTTCAAACACACAGAGAAAATGTAAACTGAAAGCATGTGCTAAATGGCAATATTTGAAGGACAGGTGCTAGAGGGGAAGTGACTCTTTATGATACTATTTTGAACTTGATGTACCACAAGGACAACAACATTATCCCTGCACCCCTGGCAGAATAGCAAGATCAACTCTTTCAGCAGATAATTGAAAGGAATGGTCTTGCTACACATTGCGTGCAGGCTTAATGTTGCAGGCTTATTACAGTCAATGTGATAATCATCTGCATACTTGGCAATAGACACAGATGGTGTCCCAGCATTCTGAACTATATTCTTGGCTGTGGATGGTTTCCCTGCTGTTGTTGGCTGACTGTACTAAATGTCCATTAGCTGTCATCCTTGGCTTATTTAACAGGACACACCTATTCTATTGATAATTGAAATATGTGTGGACACCATCTAACAACTTCAACCAGTATGTGTGTGTGTCTGTGTGTGTCTGTGTGTCGAGGTCGGTTTAATAAATTATTTGGAGAAAAAAAAGAGGCGAGTTCGCAATAATTCACACAACCCTGTCCTGTCTAGTCTTTGTGTTATAGCGTGTGACACAAGTATCAAGCCCATTCTTTTTTTTTCCAAGATAGTGAGGAATGGCCTTGGAATTGTCCTTTCTAATCCTACTGTGGCTTGGAGAAAGACATTT
>JAPTYQ010000028.1:8647404-8665362 GCA_029814465.1 Ostorhinchus cyanosoma | reverse complement strand
CTTTAATCGCAGCTTCTACGAACACCGAACTGATCAGTGCATTAAATAAAGGAAAATACTTCATTGTCACTGGAAAAAAATGCTAAATACAGAGAATAATATTAGAATAAATGGTGATAAATCATTTAAGAAAGATGAAATATAGAGAAAATTTCATTTGGAAACTGCCGCAAACATAACACGGGGTCTTTCGGGGTTAAAGAAGACATCATTCAATGTAAAGCCTTAATGTTAGTCGTTAAATATTATTCATTTTCACAAAACTGAATGTGTACGGAAGCGGGTGCAACAGAGGAATCCTGTTATCTAACAGTGTTATTCAGATATATCAGTCATCTATCATATCCACAGGTGGATGAGCAGATTAAGGACATGAATCCCAGGTGAGTCAAACCCATTAGGTTTAATTACTCAAACAGGACATCTCTTTATTAGTGCACACGTCCCAGCGCGAGAAGAGAATGACGATGCCAACCGTTTGGAAGACAATGATAAATTTAATTAACTGTGAGATACAACTGGAGGGAAATTCATACCACTCTATGCGATAATCCGCTTTAACTGAGGATATTTCTGAACAGGATTATCAATGGGCGAAGGAGCAAAGAGCTGGCAGAAGGATCAGGACTGGGCTCAGTGGCGAGGCATTGCTGTTGAAGAAATACAGGGTTTCCCTTCAGCAGGAAACTCATCTCACTGTGAAATGACCAATCACAGCACAAAACAACAGTTCTGAAACTCTAATAAAACTTAACCCTCAAAGACCTACATAACCAAGAGCAGCCAAAAGCATCTACTGATCTAAAATGTGTAAAAATGTAAGAGCTAATATTCTATCAGTACATTTAAATAATTCTGGTATCATCAGATATGACCCATTTTGGATGTTCAGAGGCTCCGTATTGAACACAAAAACACGATAATGTTCTGCAGCACTGATTCAACAGTAAAACCAATGTCGTCGCCGAGTAACAGTGGTTGGAGACGCTTGTTTCTGTGTTTAAGATAATGATGCATTTTGCTGAAAAAGTCTGTCCCTGAATATAAGAATCTTTGAACTTAGTGTGAATTTTTACAACAGTCTACATAATTAGTGCGTTAAATACGGGAAAATACCCGATTTTCACTGAAAAGGCAAAATACAGTGGATAATATTGTGCTAAAATGTGATAAATCACTTAAAAAAGGTTAAATGTAGAAAAAAGTCACTAAACAATAACTGTTTAAGTTCTTTACAGTAGATCTGCTCTGTTCAACTGGAGTAGTTTAGCTCTTTTGAAAACGTTTCATCTCTTATCCAAGAGAAAGTGTGCGACTCACACAATAACAACTAATAACCCCAGGGACATCCCCCCATTACGACCTTAACACTTAAATTCATGAGCATATGGATTAACACCTACACAGACCACTCCCTCTGCAGGTTTATAAGTCCAGTTTCCACCACCAGTTATTAGAACAGAAGAAGTCTTTTGGATGAGAGATGAAATGTTTTCAAAAGAACTAAACCAGTCAAGTTGAACTGAGAAGAACTACCAAGAACGCTGACCTGGGCTACTGAGAACCCACACAGATAAGTTCTTTAAAGGGTTAATATACCCAGAAAACATTGGACATGTCCATTTGGTAATGTTCCTATCGTAGGCTGCTGGTTCAAAGTATCTGAAGGTGTATAAACATATCTCTTTGAATCACATATTATGTAACAGTCTCCTTATCACTTATTTATCAATTAATGAACATGCTAATAAAAAAATGTGAACTGTGAAGGCGAGGTTCAATGCAAGGGCAGTGTGTTGCCTCAGGAAAACAGCATTTAACACAAAACAGCTACTGCCTGCTGTTAATGATAGCTTCTGCATTTATACTTGTAAACCCATTCTAAAAGGTCAGAGATCGAATAGAACAACAGCAGAAACACATGGCTGTCATCCCAACAATGTCAGTAACAACAAAACAGAACATTATTTTCACGGTTTTATACCTCAAGGGTTTGACGCTGTTTTAATACATCTCAGTGTGAGTGACAAGTCTGTGAGGAAGCAGGCGCAAGGAATTTATTAGGGACTATAAGGAAAAGGCATGATTTTGTGGAGAAAACCCCTAATTTTCAATTACAATAGCACATTAATAGCAATCAGCCCATCCAGGTGGTGCATGTGATTAGCTAATCTGCAGAAGCATGCATAATAACATCTGTTCCACAGCATATCTCGTGGTAGCTTGCTCTGGTAACAAGCAAAGGAGCAGGAGGAGGAGGAAAAGGAGGGGAGTATATTTGCCCATTAGGATGTGTTTACCGCAAAAATACCCCAAAGTTGAAGGAACACAAGGTCAAACTATGATGTCTGCGACTTCGCCGTTCATTCCCCACATTTGACTCAGCACTGACGAGAAACGACAACTGAAAGATGCAATTAAAAACGACATTTGCTCTGTTGAAATGGACTGACATCACACACCACGCCAGCCTCCATCTCCCCCTCCCCAGTAAAGACCCTCTTGGGAAATTCTTGCACATGTGCAGAAATGTAACTTTGGCACTTCAAAGACGTTCTGCCACTTAATCATCAAGTCAACATGAACCCATGGCAATGATTATTGCTTTTTTTTTTTTTTTCTCCTCTCAAACAATTTCACTCACAAGTGGACGGACAAAGTTAAATGCTCACAGCCAATCTTCTTAATAGAAAGGGAGGGGAAGCTGAGCGAAGGCACTAATTCAGGGGAATAAATACATTTTCAATTAGCCAGTAGAGCCAGTGAAGAAAGTAGCATTAACAGTCCAGTCAGTCTGGTTAGAATGGTCTGAGGCATTCATTGTTGTGTTAACGACTTTTAACTAATTGTCTTTACTCCTCACGGCTGCTTTGACTTTAGTCGCCATCTGATCAAATAGACAGGGAAAAAAAATCTATAATAATTGAATAGTACTGTATAAAAGCTGCTGAGGTTTAAAACCAATGCAATTACTGTAGTATGCCTGCCAGGGATTTACTGTTCATAGTTTATTTCATTTTATCATTTTCGTTTCTAACAGAGCTGAATGATGACTGAACCCTCGACTTATTCAACTGTGAAGTCTAAAGGTACAGAAAAAAACCAAAAGCATAACACACTAAATGTTTGTGGCCGACTATCTGATTCATGAACTGCCATAAAATGCCAAGTTGAAACCATTTTTCTAGAGGGAATTGTTAAAAAATAAAAATCCAGCTTGCGGAATGAAAAACAAGGAATTTTCCTCAGTTTTCTGAACTCTGTGGTTGTGAATACACATTAATACAAACATACTGAACTATTAGATCATACACTAAAATTAAGCTGTCTCATTGACAACTGTGGCTTTGGTCTTTTACGACCTGTGGTGCAGATAAGATACTAGCAAATAGAGGGCTTTGTCCTTCAGACCGATAAAGCAGGGAGGAAATAAAAAGCATGCATTAAAAGGAAAAAAGACACAGGTTGTAAACACTAACAACTGCCTGAGCAGCGTCATTGCTCTCGCCTTAATGTTGTTTGTCTGAGGGCAAGCCAAGTGACGAACCGGCCTGAATGATTCCAGCGATATCTGTCCTCCACGTCCCACTCCTGGCACAATCATGCTGAGCATGGTGTGAAATGAGCATAGGCTCAGATTTATGATATTGGAACATTGTTATGAAAAATGATAAAAGCAGTTTCAAGGTTTCAGATGAACGGGAGAGAAAGAGAGAGAGAGAGTGAGAGAGAGAAAGAGAGAGAGGGAAAAAAGGAAAAACAATAATTGAATTCTTCAAGGATAAATGTTGGAAACACCAGCCCATATTGGATACAGCTTGCTGTAGGGTCTTTTTGAATGAGAATAATAATGAAGAAGAATGGAAAATAGACAGCGTTAGGCAGGCGAGAAAGGAAGTATCAAAGATTTGCATCTTCAATTCAATGATACGACTGTGTTTCAAATAAAGCCTGCCATCACTGCATATATTCAATCAAGAATCTACAGGCTTTTCCACATGGTATCTGGCTGTTTGGCATGCCATGCACCTTCACACTCCACATAAATATTGGATGTGGTGCACATCGAGCAAGAGGTTGACGATGCTGCGAGTCTGTCCGATAGAACGCAGACAAAACTAGATTCAGATAACGAACGAGGATGAGGGTCCCTCCAAACCCAGACGTCAGAACTGACTTACTACATAATTAAGAAATGGTTCACTTGACTCATTTGTGAGCCAAGAAAAAAGGTACTGAGTAGTGACATCAGATTAGTGTCAGAAAGCTTTCAATCTGTTGCCTTTTCACCACAAGTCTAATTCAGGCCTTGAGAGGAAGAAAAAAAAAGGCAATCAGTAGCATCAATCACCCTGGTGCCTTGTGGGGATTTCAATTCTGGTGACTGTGCAGATACACTGTGCAGTTTGTTTTGTCAAGGTACTACAGCAGTGTCACACAGTTCTTTATTCTGTTGGGAATATATGGACTGGTGCAGTGAAACTGAAAGCTTTTATTCCATCTCAAACAGGGGAACTATGTTTCCAAGAAGAGCTTCAACTGTTCTTACCCAGGTGGCATTCCCCAAATCCCCAAAGAGAACGTTTTACTGAAATACAACGCAATCCACTTTGATAACGATGACGCAAATGACAAAAAAAAAAATATCATCGCTTCACAGTTTGATCTTTGAGAAGATTTTTATCTCTTCTTCTGTCTGGGTCAAGGAATGTTTCACTGAATTTTTCATTGATAGAAGAAAAATCAGCCTATAAATAGAAAATATTACTTTAACTGGCAGAAAATAATTGTTTTCTGAGTTTTTGAGCAGTCTGTAAGTAATATTTCTTCCATAAATATCGATATTTACAACAAACACATACAGAATTTTATCCTGGTTTCATCACGCTTCTCTCTTTTCCATATCACTGCAAACACTGAGGCAATGAAGTCTGGAAACATACAAATATCTCTAGAATTTAACAAAAAAGAAATGAGCAAAAAAAAAAATTAAAAAACCAGGGCCCGACCAGTTAACCACTGAACAAAACAGCTGAGACTCTAAGAAAAATGCAAAACGGCAACAAAAACCCTGAACAAAGAACATTCAAATATTTTCCCAATGCCAGAAAAACCCTTCTTTGTGAATACGCCAGAGTCTAACGAGATTTAAGCTCAATGGATTAAACATTGAAACTTATTCATTTTAACTGTTAGCAACACCTTGAAAGTGGAACAGAAAGTGCAAGGACAAACTATTGACATACAGCACAGACCAACCACAACTCACACCATTTATGCATATGATTACCAAGGACTTAACCATATGGCCTCATTTCCCTGGTCGTCCTATGGCAGCATGATTGATGTTAGAGTGATTGTACTTAATACACAGTGGAGAGGCAGTAGTTGGTGCACTTGAGGCTAGCCAGACAGTCTGCCTGCATATAGAGAGACCAAGTTAACTTTTGACTGTCCTTGAATGCTACGTAGCACTGTGCTTCTGTGATAACTGGCTGGGATGTGAGCAGCTGCAGAGGACTTAATTCCCATACTTTAAGGTATCCCCAGGTAACGTATCTCTGGGGTTTGCAGTTATGGACAGGTCAGAAAATGAGCAGGGATCACACCTCCCGAGTAGCCTGATGAGCAAAGGGCTGAGGTGAAACAGCGGGGTTGAGACAGTTCGCCAGTGTTCTTCTCCAACCGATCGAAAGGAGAACACAGGACATTACATAGAGGAATTAACTATTTACAGATTCAAAAGCCAGGATGCTGAGTTAACCTACTTAGAAAACAGCCAGACGAAAACACAGACAAAACAAAACCACGGAACAGCGGATTTGTACCCTGCTATCCAAAAGGATAAGAACACTTCCTTTTTCCTAAAATGTAGATAATTTCCAAGTTGGCAGAAGAATGTCAAAAGACATAATATGAAGCACAACCAGAAGAAAAGAACTCACAGATCAGTTTAGGGGGAGAAAATGACTTAACCCCTTTGTAAATGTGACATTTTATGGTGCCAAAAAAGACAAATCAAAAAGAAAGACATGTGGAACTCTTACCTGACACGCCGCAGTAAATTTCCAGTTGAAAAGAGCAGAAAGGAATCCACATGGAAGAGAGAAGAAGGAAAATGCAGTCAGTTATCGAGCAAAAATATAGGTTTTCCATTAGTTTCATCTCTCATTCTTATAATATTCTAATTCCACATTCATGAACTGATAATACATTATGTGGTATGAATTGTTATTCCATTTTTGCCACGAGAAACCTATACCTACTTGCTAAAATTATAAAGGAGAATAAGAATGTAAAATATACAGCACACACAAAATGATGATAAAATGGTTCTTGAATAAGCCATGTGATTTGAGTGGAGATCGGCTGAGTGCTGCCATGTGTGCACACACCGTGAGGAGGACTCACAGCAGCTTATATGAATCCAATTACAGCAGCAAAACATGCACTATTCATATTCATTACAGCAAACTGGCATCCAACCATCAACTGGACATGTAACATGTATTAGAATGTAAAGGGTTGGTAATGAAGGTGCCACATAAAATCCATTGCATCAAAACTTATTAAGGCTAGCAGATGAGAGCAAAAAAAATAAAAATAAAAAAAATTACTTTTATGGCTTCAAGCTGAATCCAAACAGTCCCCTTGATAATGTTCAAATATACACAACCGAGCAAAAAAAAGAAAAGAAAAAATAAAGAAGCCCCCACCTGGATTTAACTAAGCAAATAGTTATAGTTGTCCATTGGGTAATTACTGCAGTGATTAATATGTTACAGCTGGAAAGAAGTTATTTAACCATTAACCGATACAGTAGATTCGCATTTTTTTTATCATTTTGTAGATAAAGACTGGACTGTGTTTGAATGGAAAAGGTCATGTGGTCTGATGAGTCCAGACTGACCCTGTTCCAGACTGATGGATGCATTAGGATGAGTGATTACCCATCATGCCTACTGCCTGCGGGACAAGCCAAGGGGGGCAGTGTTACGATCTGGGGTTGATTCAGTTGGTCAAGTCTGAGTTCAACAACATCATTTGCCCCCCCCCCCAAAAAAATGAAATAAATGTGATATTGCAGAGGCTTAAAAATATCAGGACAAATGTGTGGTTTAATCAAAACTTAAGGCAGTTCAAGAAAATATTAGAGTATTGAACCTGGTTGTGTACTGTACAGTTTTCCAATTTCATCTAATGCACTGAAAAAAGGAAACACCAAACTATCAAAACCACTGCTTATAGTAGTTCCAACTCATTTCTGTATTGCTACATTTTCAAAAGAACCCTTTTTTTAAGCACCTAAATAGACCACTGAGTCATCCATAAGACTGTGCAAACCATACGTCATACAGTCTTTTCATATAGTGCTATTGACAGGGGACTTCTTTTAGTTCTCAAACCCCTTTTGAGAGTAACAATAACTACACCTTTAGGAAGCAAAGACTTCTATGTGTGCTACAAACTACATTCCCAAAAAAAAAAAACATCAGGAGAGTCGACACCACATTTTCTGAAAACATTAATGGAATCACGTTGCGAAAGGGAAATAAGAAATGTATTTTACTCCAGTCTATCTACTCAAAATTGAAGACATTACACGAAAGTTGCCATCTCTAACCTTCGGTGCTCTAGGGTCTTGAACCTTGTCTGTATCAGACAGATTTTAATCCTAATATCCATCATGTCTCACTGTGCAGTTTGCTGTTCACTAGTGACATAGATATTAGATCCCTACTTTCTTAGAGCCCTGAGGGTTTCTGTAGACTTCCGTGGAGGTGTAGACAGCCCAGAACAATCAGTCACCCTGCAGACAGCCTCAGCCTCCCCTTGTCATTACTCTCAGTGTGACTGACTCTGGAGGGAGAATATTTTTTTCCTAACCAGCAGGCGTTCTCTGCACACTGCTAGCGGGGCCCTTGGTCCCCCATCCATCTGCCGGCCGTCCCTCACACTCATTAATTCTGCCCATCCCCAGGTGGCTGCTAGTTGGTGCGATGTGATTAAGCTCAAATGAACCACCAGGAATAAATAGAAGCTTAAGCCCCTCAGAGGAGACTTGGGAGAGAAAGTTGAGAGAAAATGCTGACAGATCTTTCTGATCACAAGGTGTGAGGGACTGTTTGTCTCTGTGGGCTCCAAACCAATGATAAACTGTTTTGACTGCGCAGCAAACCATTTCTTAAGGCTGTCTTGAAGCGAGATGAAATAGAGTAAGTGAAGTGGCTCATGGCAAATGCTTTCAATCTTAATTCAGCAGCGTAGATGAAGTAATTTATACGTCCGTTGTTTAAATTCCAAACCTAATGTGACATGCATCAGAAAATACATGAACACGCCAAACCTACTGGAGCTTCAAAGTGGAGATTCCACTGGGCAGTTACATGTGTGACTAAGCTTCCCATCATCTCTTGTGATATATGCTGTATATAATGATGCCAAATGCTAAACTGTATCCAAGTAAGGGTGTTAGCTTTTCAAAACAGAGTCGTCACCAGCAGCGGCATCTTATGTTACGTGTCCCTTCACTTAAATGTTATTTCTGAAATGCATTTTAGTATTAGAATTGTAGTTATTAACCTCAGTTGTATAATATGTTACTGATAACCTCTGCAGGTACTCCGTAGCAGACAAAACACTGTCTGCTAATTATATGTTGCACACCTTTCTTTTCTGCCACCCCCTAAATGTCTCCATAAGCTATTCCTGCAATGCTGTATGAGGACTATTATTGAGTGGCTCTCCAACCTTTGTCCTCATCTCTCCTGGGGTTGTAATGCTTGGGACTCTCTCCGAGGCCTGTCAACCCTGCTCTTTCCAGTGACTCAGCATATTGACAAGCTGTCTGCAGAGTGGCCGGGCAATACAAGCCAGGCGTCTCAGCCCAACAGGATCTGAGTGGCATTTTGAAGTGGATGTAATGGAAATGCTATCAAGGCCGCTCTATCTGTCTTGTTGGCTATTGTTTGCATGCATCTACAAAGCCAAACAAAAAGCACGGGGGTTCAAGGTGACGCTCGGCATCTGTGCTACGCTTTTGTCATTATTAAGTTTAAGAGGGAGGGCGGGAGAGGAGGTTCCAACCGCAGGGATTGACTGAAATGAAGATATACGAGCTCAGATGTGTGTGACCGTTACTGCATTATGCACTAATGGGATGAAACAAAACTATGGTTAAAAGATTCTCTAGGTCTAACGTTAATTGCAAATTGCCTCTGTGGATTGTTTCAATGATATCGCCGCGAATAACGAGCCTGGAGATGGCTGCAGGGCTAGCGTCGCTGCTAAAACGGACTGACCTGTGATCACAACATCTGCTGGGAAAGATCATGAGAGGTTTGAACGTCTGACTTAAACAACTGGATCCAGTGTGACATCGCTTTTCACCCTCATTCACTAAACAAGTATTTGGTTTTCTCAGTAACATTACAATCTAACCTCCTCCTCTATCTTACCTCATGAGTACTTTGACTAATGTCCACAACCTTCAATCCAAAATACCACAGCCGTTTGCTTTTATTTACATGTATTGACTCTGTTGCTTCATCTGTGCAAGAACTATACTCCCAGATGTTGGCGTAAAGTCCAAACTGCAATAACACGTCAGCTCCCTCATCTCCAACAGCTCAACATTAACATTTTTAATCTTAGAAAACGTTGTCACATTGCATATTTAATCACTTGAAGAAAAAACACACTTTTTCTTGTAAAGTTTATAAAATTTGATCACGCATCATTTACATTTGCCTGAGGTTTTAACTTGTTGATACTTGGGGATATTGTTCCTAATTTCCCTAATGCTTCCATGTAACAAAACCCTTGACTTAATAACTGTTATATAACTGGACTGTGTTTGAATTTCCACACAGCTAATACAACCAGGCCCTGAGGTGCGGATGTGCAATGTTGTGTGAGGTCGCCACAGCAGAGCAGTGCGTAGTCATGCTACTAAAATCTCCGGAGATCAACATCAACACTTCCACGTGCCTTTTCGGAGGTTATGGATCTGCTGTGGTTGGGACACTATAGGGATCCATTTCCAATTGCTGAATAGTCCTTTTGAGGATTGGAAGGATGGTTTGCAAAGCTAAAGTGAAACTCCACCCAAGGTCTTTTTTACCTCTTGTTCTTGCGTCGCCTGAAACGACCTCTTTCCGATTGTTGCAGGTGAATAGCTTTGTTAAGCAAACGTGTAAGCTCCGCATGCATGCGGTGTATGTCGTCGCATTTGAGACGCATAATACATTAATTCCAGTGTGTTTACATCTGAAAAGCAGAGTCGAATTCTTTGAATGGAATGGATCATATGGCTCATCATGTGCTGGAATGCCTTTTCATTGACAACAGTGGCCAATATGAGCTTTACTAATTTTACCTCTTTCATCAGACTGTCTTCATCAATAAGAACCTGTAGATGTGACGTATGTACCCCTCAGCATTTCAATGCAAAGCTGAAATCCAAATTGGTTTTAACAACTGTGCAGCATGCAAAAAAAAAAAACCAAATACATAAAGAAATTGAGACTTCAATCAACATTTCTCTAAAAAAAAAGGTGCATCCCAGACTTTATTAGCTTTTATAATTTAAGGGGATCATTTTTTCCTATTCATATGTTCTTCAGTAGGCATCCAGTTCCGACCATTCTTCTGGGTAAGACATCCTCAAAAGAAAGTCTTTTTGGTTTGTTGTATTGTTTCTGTCGCACTGAATAAAAGGTTTACAACGCATCCTCCACAAACCGCTCACAACACTCGTCATGTGGGTGAGACATTTGGTCTGACATTCCTGAGAGCTTCCAACACCTGTCTAAGACCATCAGTCACAGCGGAGGAATGCATGCTACTGCCTCGGCCTCTAGCCACTGTGGTAGGGTTTTAATTTATTATATGTGTACTGTTTGGTGTTGTTGCAAATCAGTTACCTTCAGAGTCTGATAGAGTGAGTTCATTTCTTGAGAGGAAAAAAAAAAGAGATACATTGAGAGTTGTTTTTTTTTTTTTTTCCCGGAGAAGGGCAGTTGGCGCTACCTCAGTAATGCAGTCATATTTTACCCCCCTAGAGCAGTGGTGTAGTGGAAGCCAACAGCATCCTTGGGGGACCCTACTGCATCGCCTCAGCTCTGCAGAAAGAGTAGGCTGCTTCGTCTAATTATACCACTATTAAACAAAACTAAAAACACACACAAGCAAATGACTTCACTTTAAAGCAATAGGGATTAATGGAATATTTACTCTTCTTTATTAACGGAGGGGAGTGTGGAATCATTTATTCTTACACAGGAAATAAATTCAATCCAAACTATATACATGCAACAGCCAGGTGCACTGTTGCAATGCTAATACCCAACTGAAAACAGAAGCAGCAGGAGTAGAAGAAGTAGCAGCACTGTTTTCGGGTTTATGTGCAAGCGGAGGAGGCTGAGAGACGGAGCATCTCCAGAGACAAATGGTTTAAAGGTTATACACCGAATGTCAGGAGCTGAGCGTGCCTCAGAGGTGGCCATGAGCTGAATCTCTACGAGGAGAAGCAAATGTGATACAAGCAAGAGGGAGAATAAAAAATACAGGACTGCCAAGCTGTGAGCTAATAAGCACATACGGATAATAACCAAACAGAATAACAGAGATACTGAAGATATATGGAGCCAGACACCTGCAAATGGCTTCTTTCCATCTCCTTCAATTACAAATCTGACCTGAGGAATAATGAGACTATCACCCAAAGTATTGAAAGTAGGTAATGATATGTAAATCTGACTTAAAATATGCAGTGTAGTGGCAAGTACTTCATGTTGTTCTACTTCAAATAATCCAGCCAGCTGTTGAATAGATACGGTCTTCTACTCTAGTGAGTCAAATGAGGAAAGAAACTATGCGCAAACACTTTTTTTAACAGAATTTTACATTAATTGGACAGCGTGCTTTATCACTCTCATTTTAGTCCAGTATGTCACACAGTTTAGATCAAACCGAATAAAGTAGTACAAAAAAAAATAAAAATAAAAAAAATTGCGCGAGTTAAAAACAAGTCATAAACGTTTCAGGAGAATATTAGCGGTAAAAACTGGTGGGATCATTTAAAAGAAATAAAAATGTGACGGTTCCGCCTTCACATTTACCTGACTAAACGAAGCTCAAATAGGTAATGCGAGCGGTTATAATCTTAAAATCTGTCATTATATTCAGCATTTATTATTTGCTGTCTTGTTTTTATTAGGTGTTAACTATGGTGTATAAAACATGTGGGTGTGCAGGCTTCAGAGTTATTTAATAGCACTTTTGATGGAACTTACCTGAATATCAAGGTAAGTAAAGACCAGTTCATTACTAAGGCTATAAGTAAGTTACTCTAATGACTTTTTCAGTGAGTAGTGTGCAATTAGTAACTAGGCTTTAAGGCGACTGAGCTTATAAGTGTCCTGTTCAACCATCCCATTAGCCAACAACGGGGGTGAAAGGAGAAGCAGGTTAGTGAACGCTCAGTAAGAGTGACGGCTATCAGCTCCTTATTTATCAATCCATTTGGTTAATTAAATTGAAGGCATTGCAAAAGAATTTGTGCTGGCTGTGTTATCAACAGCTAGAACTAATTACTGTCAAGAAGCAATTTAATTATAGGATCCATTTTAGAATTATACACACCATTAGACTGTTTTCTCTGGCCTGTCAATAGTTTATCAGGCAGCTCCGAATGGGAAAAGTGGTGGTGAGCGACGAGAAAATAAGCAGATATTTTATAGACAGAACTTTTTTTTTTTTTTTTTTTTTTTGGAAATGATGCTTTTGAATGTGTATCATCTCTGAACTGTATGTGAAAGGCCATAATCTCCAAAATGTGTTAATGTTTTTCTTTTATTGATAGAAAATTATATCAATATTAAGCACTCAGCCTCTGCCTGTAAAAAAGGCAACAGATGCAGTTTGGTGTGTGTACAAAAAATGTAAAGCTCACATTCAAGCGTAGTCAAGGCTAAGACGGCAGCCGCAGCGGAGTTCAACAGGGGCACCGCAATTCAGCTGCTATCTGATATGCTGTCATTCAACTCACTCTGTGGCAGCGGTGAGAGCCCTCACCACTTCTATGAAGCCTCTTTCTTCCTTTTACCTTCGTCCCTGTCCCCAGATTTTTCATTCCCAAGTTATCTTGTTCCTGTCCGTGGCACTGAACAATCTTCCCTCGCCCATTTCTCTTCCGAACATCAAAGTCTTCATCTCCAGTGCCAACATTTTTACTGCTGGCATCGTAAGAATCCAGAACACTGTAGCTGCAGCATGAAAAGTATGTAGTTTGCATGTCTTTCTCTACTTTGTGCTTCCATGGATGAGCTTTTGTTTGGTTTCTAGGATTGAGTTAACGTCAGTATTATAAAATGCATTTACATTGTGCTGCTTGAAATGGTTCCAAATGAAAGAAACAGTGTTGTGCAAGTTCATTCCAAACTGTAATACATTACCCATTACTTGTTACTGTTATTTCAAAGTAACTCCTAACCTTATTATATTACTGTCTCTGAATTGTGATGCATTTCATGACTCCTGTATTAATTTTGAGTTACATGCAGACTCTCATCATAAAAAGGCCTGTTTGCAGTAGAACCCAACCCCCTAAAGTCAAATAATCCCCTAAATACAGGAGATAGGAGAGCGTTGGGATGCGCCCTAAGTCCATGTAGATGGAGAGCTCAGTAAGTAACGCTACAGTCTATGATGTTCAGATTCCAGCAGGAAGGCTTGCATTTACATTCATTCATTCATTCATTCATTATCTGAACCCACTTTATCCTCATTAGGGTCACAGGGGCCACTGGAGCCTATCCCAGTTACTTATGGGCAAAGCCGAGGTATACCCTGGAAGAGTCGTTGCAGGGCTGACATCAACATATTTTACGTGTTCAAACGGCGTGCAGCACTGTGGACACCGGTAGATAAATCCACAACTTATAAAGAGTTCTGATTAATCGTAGAGATGTTAACTTACCATCACAGGGATCATGCTAACTAGCTTCTTGAAAGCAGGGTTAGGGTTAGTAATGAGTATGCAACCAGTGGCTGAACACCAGAAATAGAACTGTCCTGCTGCATTTTTGATTCATTAAGGTCTCACAGTCTTGCTGGTTTGTATTTTTTCATCCAAGCAATTAAATTATGGGCAAAGTGTGTGCTGTAACACAAGTGCTGTTTCACACATACCGAGTAAAATATTACTGAAAAGTGATTCGTAATGCCTTATACTACTAACCTGGCCAACCATTCCATTTTCTTACTTCAATACTGAGAAAACCGTCTGGAATTGGGCCAGTCACTGTGAAATATGAACTATCTATTCTATACCCACCAATCACAGGTCTGAAGGGCGGGTGGTTCGCGATGCGTCATAGGCAGCGACTCGTTTTTGTCCGTTTCAAGTCCGCAATTCTTTTTACAACTGTTGTCGGGTGTTTATTTGATTCAAAAATATGGATTGAATTACAGATTACAGCCTGTATTCTCAAGTTTCTCAGACAAAAGTGACAATAATCATTCACCGGCGTTTCTACTTGACGACCGACCACCATCGCACGCCATGATGGAAACATGTCGAGGTTTCTTGACATTAGGGATCTGCTCGTCAGATAATTACATCCCATCCATCTTATATGTGATTGGTTTACTCAGTGCCCGTTAGCCCCGCCTTCATATTTGGATTCAAGCCCCGCGATTCCAGACGGATTTCTCATTGAGACAGAAAGGTGGCTGGCCAGGTTACTACAGCAAAAAAGTAATCAGTTACTGTAATGCATTACTTTTGTAACACAACACTGATTATGAACAGTAACAAGAATCCATTTTTGAGAAATGCCGTGGCATCACCATGACTACGAGGGTCAAAAGTGTATTTGCCTATTAAGTTTTTCAGTGGGTTTTAATTCCTGGTCTGATAGCCATCATTAGCTAATGAGTGACTACTGACCCATCATTATGCAATGGAAGCCACTGCACAGTTCAGCCAAAGAGCTGCTTTGCCTTTTTCCTCTTCTCCTAATTGAGGCCCCCTGATGGTTTAAGCCTTAGGATTTGCCCAGTTATAGTGGCTAGGAACTAAAAATAAACACACACACAGGAATGACCCAAAGGCTCCGACGGCTTCTGCCCTGTGCGCACACACACACACACACACACATACACATGCACGCACACACACACACGCCCACCACAGTTCGACCGAAGGTGTCCTCAGTCAAAAGAGTCAACGTCCTTGAGAGAGTGGCATGTTGGCTCACTTGGCAGCTTGCACTCGTTCTCTCTCATATCCTCCGTCTCCTCATACTTTTGCTTTACCTACAGCAAGCGGAACCGATAGTTAATAACAAAATGCTGTTGGGGAGGGCAAAACAGAGATTGGACACGGACGCCTCTTCTATGCCAGCTGATCGGCTTTATCTGGCTGCCAGCACAAACTGACAGTGGGTGAAAATTTGTAAAAAAAAAACAAAAAAAAAAACTTTATCTTGCCTTGTAGGATTTTTATATTTCATTTGACTTATTAATTTTTTTTTTTTTTTTTTTTTTTTGGAGGAGGGGGTGTTTTATGAAATAGCAGCTCACTCAGAGATTAAGGAATGGTTTGCCTTGGAAGGAATTTGGGATATTCTAGACGCAGAACTGTTGAAGCCGTTTGACCAAACATATAATCTAAGGCAAGGTTCAGAGGAACAGCCACACCACAGCGGTCTACAATAATATCATTCATAATATCCCCGTCCTCAGCTTGCATAACCACATGCACACACACACATACACAAACAACCAGCACGTATACGCAACCGCCTGCCGCACATACTCCTCAACTACTGAAACGCCGTGATGAAGTCTTGTCTTAGTGTTCATTTTTCCAAAGGACCACAATTCCTAACCACTAGTTCAGCAAAAGCACTTCCTCTGTTCAAAACATCTAAACACTTCGCGCTCCTTTGCTGTTTTGAGATGAGTGAATATTATTGCTATAAATTTCTCTCCGCTATGCATCGTTGCAGATTTACGGGTCCCATATCAGCACAGAATTAGCAAGAAATAAGTCACACTGCGAGGATGAGCAAAAATAGTAGGTAGAAACAGACAATGATAATGAGCACATATAAACACATTCCCACGCATTATTTTATTTGTGACACATGGTGGTCACATAAATATTAAGTGAGAAATTAAATACACTCAAACTCTCTTTGGTAGGTTTATATTGGCTCAGTTAGACAGATTTTCCATTAAGAGGCTTTCAGTAACAGTGCTACTGATCATAAGGCTTAGCACAAATTCATTTTCTAAAGCATGTTCGATGTTTGTTTCTAATCAGCGTTTCCCAAAGTGCCGCCGTTACATTCAGCTCTTTTTTTTTTTTCCTGCACTGGAGGTAAAGCAAAGCAATGTGTATCCCATTTATATTATGATCAAAAGGAATCATTCCACTGCCTTCACTCAACCGAAGACTGAAATGAGGATCTGAGTGAAATTGTATTAATCTACAATATTCTACAAGTCAATTAGAGTTAAAACAGGTTTCGAAGTTTGAGTGTTTGAAATTTTTTTTTTTTTTTTTTCCAGAGCCATGCGTAGGATTATATGACATAGAAGTTCCGTCATGTTATGTTTCAGGCTCACACAGATGACATAATTCATAAAAAAAAAGTCATGGTGTAGAAGGTTGGAGAATCAGTTCATGATTTAAGAGTCACTTGTATGACTCTCTGGACTTGTAGACTAATCTGCCCTTGAGCAAGGCACTTATCCCACCCCCATGTGCTCCCCTGACACTTGAAATGGCAGCCCACTGTTCCCATCTGCAGTACGGGGTGTGATCTCGCATATTCGGCTTGTGATGGGGGTAATTTCAGTGTATTAAATAAAGATTCTTAAAAAAAAAAAAAAAAAAAAAGTTCATGTCAATACCTTTACTTTTTTTTTTTTTTCTCTTCTCTTCTGCTGTTGTGTGTTAGTCATCAACTTTATCCACACATTATTGCGGCTTTAAACCTAATTTCACTCATTGGTATGATCACATTTCCCATTCTAATTTATTTATACTTCAATTTCAACTCTACTGGTCAAATAGGATTGATATTGAAGGAGGAGTAACAAGAAAGTGCCTGCACATGTTTAATCCACCCGTGCTGATATTGCTGCAGATAAAATTAGATTAGATCTTGTTTGCTCAACTGAACTCAACTCAGTGGAATGGGGTTTGGTGCACCACTCTACCAATATTAAGTCAATACGACAGCTTCTGTGGATATGAGTGTTTTTTTTAGCGGCTTTTTTGCTGCAGAGAATCCTCTGGTCATTAGCATTCCACTAGTTATTCCTGAACCACAGGGATAGCATTTCTTAGAGCGAATGTGGCTAACCGCTGCCATGTTAATTGTGCTCTGACACATACTTTATGAGGAAACTGCAGCGTATGCTAATTGTTGAGGTGAAGAAAGGTCTCAATCAACCCCCACACATCACTTGTTAGGAGGCAATGGGATGTTTGTTTTTACCCATTCATGAAGAGAGGATCGGCTCAACATGGTTCATATTTAAAATCAAACAAACCTCAATAAAAAAGAACAATCCCACCCCCGCATTCCTGACTCTGGCTACACATAGCTGAGTGAGAGCCTGGCCTCTCTTCCTTGTGGCACACAAACACGGCAACGCTGCAGTTGTTTCTTCTTGCGCATGCCGTTGACAGCTTGCGCCACACAATCTCTTGGGCAGCCTCATTTTGCCTCATCTGAATATTTATGAATGTTGTTGTGCGGCCACATTCCATTATCAGGGAGATTGCCTGGCATGGGGCTCCCAATCCTTTCACCCTGCTCACGTCTGTCTAAGAGCCATACACTCCATCCAATTGCAGTACGTATTTCACCCTGCCTGTCTGCCGTGAACATCGCTGGTGTTATGGAGAAAAATGAGAGGCCAAAAACAGTATGGGGG
>JAPTYQ010000028.1:8494004-8518780 GCA_029814465.1 Ostorhinchus cyanosoma | reverse complement strand
CTTTTGATGGTCTAATAATTTTTTCCACGACTGGACGTGTACAGTACATCGCTCTAAGAAAGTGAACATGCTCCATCGTGCTTTTAAATCCAAGTCTGTGATGTTTAAACTTGGGTGAGGAAATTAAGACTCACTTGTTATATATAAAAAAAAAAAAATTGCATTTAAGTAACTTTTCATTATGCTGTTATTTTTCCATTACATGCATGTGGCGAGTCTTCATGCTGCTACATCTATGAACACGAGGGGATTGTCTTTCCAAAGATGCAAACAAACCATCAGTGCGTTAACTTATAATAACAGAAACACCGCATTCTTTTTAGTCGTGAGAGTTACCTTTACTACATCTGCATACCAAATACCTGACTAGCTCTTTTGGATCTTTGTGGGTCTTTATGTTCAGAGGCCATTAGGTTCCAAATGGAAGCATCCTTCCTTAACTGCTCCTCTGGCAAGTACGAGTCGCTCTAGTGATGTGGATAAAGCAAACTCTTTGATCACTTTCCTTATCGCTGAGCCCATGGTATTTGGGAGGGCAATGGCAGTGTTATTTGAGCAAAGTTAAACGTTATGAAGCTCTTAAATGGACCATTAATGATCAAACCATTTACACATTCATGCCCATGTGCAATTTGCACAGAGGTGTAAGTGGTCAGACTGAAGCGACATTTAGTGGGTGCTGTTTAGACTGCGGCAAAAACACCATGCTTCTGATAACACAGTGTGTATGTATGAGCTTCATGAAAATATGAGGAATGCCATTCAATATTTTACACAAAGGCAAACCAAGCATGGGTGACAAGACTGGACTTTACATTAGTCACAGCATGGCATCCACTGACAGACTCTACTGTACCTGCTCTGCTCGTTTCATACGAGAATTGAAAGAATCTTTCTAAAGAGGGTGAAAAGGTAAAAGCAAAGATGAAATACATGATGTGAATGATCACTAGGGGTCCTTTAACGTAGGATTTTACCCTGTGAACTAAAACCAAAACGTAGAATTTGAAGCAAAGAAGCAGCACACTGACTGAAAAAAAGCAGACAGCCTGAAAAGAAAGACTGGCTGAGGTTTGAAGTGTAGAAAAAGAGCATAATCAAGACAGAAATAGAATAGCCTTGGAGAACGGTCTACAGGTTTCACAGAAGTTGTTTTCATCCTTATCACTCAGGATCCGTGGACCGGTTTTGCTGACTTGTATTGATTTATTCACTGAGCGTTCTCTGATACTGACCTTATCTCCCTGATAGATTCCAGGAAGTTGCCAATAGTGAGGCTCCTGTCCCAGGTAGTCGAAGTTGCTGTAAGACAACTGAGTGCCTTCAGTGGAAACCTCCACAGTGAAGCCAGTAGAAATGCGGTTGGTGCGTTGACGGTTCACCAGAGCGAAACCCTGGAAGTTGCCTGGAGAAAAGACTGAGGACACCTATGGGAGAACATATAAAAATTGAGAATTATGATAATAACTTGACAAAAGGGATGAACACTGAAGCTAAGAAAGTGAGACATCAGTAAGGCATCAAACAGGACGAGCACAAATAAACTGAATTTGATCGACGGTGCAGTTTATAACTAAGTGGGTGTAAATAAGTGTCTCCATCAGACTGAATCAATCAATCATTGGGTAGTATCACTGACTGGTATGCTATTACTGGCTTGGAACACACACTCAGTTGCCAGTCGAGTCATTTCTGCTCATTAGAGATTTTCTTGTGATGAGACAAGTAGAGTTGAGGAAAGATGTTTTTTCTACTGAACATTTGGAATGGAAGACACAATGAACGTAACCAGTCCAGTCATTTCTGCTGTTTTATTCACCTTTCTTCAGAGATCTGCTTTACGTGACCTATACTTGAAGTAGAACTACACTGTTTAGTATTCAGTAACTGTTTCACGGTCCGTCCTTACCAGGTCTCTGTAGTAGTTGGAGCTGAAGCACTGTTGAGTGACACCCATACAGAAACAGGACAGGCAGCCATCTTTGTTTTGCGGGCTGAGATTGAACGTTCCTGATTTACAGCTGGAGCAAGACGGGCCGTCCACATTCATCTGAAACACAGTGTTAGTGTCACTTAACCCAGTCTAGACTGTTTTAGGAGCAGCAAACAGGGGATAAAAATAACAACTTGAACAAAAAAACGCCTTTGTGTTTCACCTTGCAGCGGCACACGCCACCGAAGCAGCCTTCACTTCCACTTTGGTCACAGTTGTAACAGTTACCTGGAACATAATCAACACCATAGTTAAGACATGCACTGTCTAAAAAACTAATCATTTTGTCACTATCAGCTTGCCAACATTTCATTTTTGTGACTTTTGTGAAGGTACTCTCCTGGATTAAAGGGAAACATACCATTGACTGTATTGTCAGCAGTGCATCTCTGTCCAAGCTGTGGGTTACCTATGTATCCTGGAGCACATCTGAAACAGACAGATAATATTTTTGAGTAAACATTTCCATTCAAAGAGGATACATGCTTTAACCCAAAGAACAATGAGGCAGGAAGCTGGGGAGTCTGCATGAGGCGATATATTTGACAAATTTTGTCCTTCAGTGTGACTTTTTGACCCAATGTGGACCTCAGTCAGGAACAAAAGACTGAGTCATTCAGGCAAGACACATCCAAACATACCTTTGCACTGATACACACAAACGAACAAAAAAATCCCAAAGACCCCAAATAACCCCACACTGCACTGAACATAGTTACAAAGGTTTCCCAAAGAGAAAAAAAAAAGATATGAGACACAGGAGATGGATGAATCACTCAACATGTCTCAAATGTTGATTCCATCTCTACTACGAGCTGAAACTGAAAACACTGCTGAACAGAACAGAAGACAATATAAAAATGTTCAAATTATACTGTCCTGAGATGAAAACAAAGTAGAAATGAGCATATCTGACGAAGACAAAGAGCAAGCTGAGGAAAAAAAGTGGCAAAATAAAGTTTCTTGCCTTTAACCCCAAGCAAGCATCGGCTCTGCCACCAAAGCAAAGGCTGACCTGTTCTGAAAACAGCCGCTGGCAGTCTTACCTCACCTGTCCTCTGGCAGGTCCGCAGGTCAACAGTCAACTCAGTGCTGCGAGAGGACTTCAAGCTATGAACTTGCTTTGGGAATGTGTATTTAATCTAACTTTCCATAAATACAGTAGTTTGTAGGGTGAATAGAACAGTCCTTCAAGTAGAGCAGTTTTAGAGTTTTAAGTACAAGTGACGTAATTCTTATGACATGGAAACAAAAAACAATATTTGTGAAAAGAAAATGATATGACAAACAATAGAATGTACAGAAATAACATAATATCAATAAACATCTTGAAAATTCATTAAACCCAAATCAAATACAGAGAATGTTGTGAAAACTGGTCATACTGTACTGTATTAGGGCTGCACAATTTATCGAATCTCAATCATTGTTTCAATATCAGTCAATACAATCATAGAGTTGTTAAAAAAACACACAATTTAGGATGTTTTAAGGTGATCTAATTGCACAAACGGAAGAAAAATGAACACATCCTCTGCGTATGGTGATGTTTTGGATGACGTGACAATGAGCAGAAAGAGATATTTTGTAAAACATCCAAAATGAAAGTTCCAACATTCTTCAGGTCTGAGCTTTTTCCTTGATAATAAAGCAACTAAACTCAAGTCACAAACACAATATCGCCTGCAATATTTTAGACTTTTTTCACCAAATCATGCAGCCCTGTACTGTATGTATTCCAGTGATATCCTTAACAGCTGATAATACCAGGTTTGTTCAGCAGCAGACCAACTCTTTAGTAGTGGTGATGCAGGATGGTCAGTTTGTTTATTCAATCAGTCTCAACAGGAGAGAAATCCTTATCTTTACCCCCCTTACAGCAGTATGACCCCATCCACATGTGACCACCATGAGAGTTTTCTGCTAACATGAGTTACTTTGTACATGGACTTTCAAGAACAAGAAAATGTTCTTGTGCTTTTACCTTTGCTTCTTTTTAAAAACTCCAATTTTTCACTGTGATCCATTATTATAAAACCGGCTGGATGCCATTACATTTCCACAGCACATTAATCCTAAAAACCCTAAATCACCACTGTTCTAGCATCTCCATTTTTGACGTTTAAAAAAATCTTTCTCCACTTTCAACATTTAGAACATGTACCATCTCCTAAAATATTGAGGACATATGCTTTGTAAACTATAAATGATTCAGGATCACATTTTGCTAACATTATAAGATGATTCTGTAGAGATGCTAAATTTTCCCATGTCATTAACATACACATACATGTATCCATGCAAATGCTGCAGAAAAAAAGGCACGATGATCATGTGATGATAATCTAACAACGTTTGTGGGTAATACTTGTACAAGTTGAGGTAGTTTTGCCATATTAAAATGGACAAATATTACATACAGACGAGTAACAAATGAAAGAAAATATTGATTGGAGATTCTCTTACAGGAACGTCCTCATTCTTAGGGCATAAAGGGTCACAATGAGTATAAAAACTGATTAAATTAATTAAATGCTATGACTTTAACTACTGGTATACTATGACTGCAGTGTCCACATACTAAATGAGGTGAATATATTCTGGTTTTATATATTTTGGTTGACTTTTTTCCATCCCTTAGAACCCAATATCGTACTAAGTCACGTTTAGCTTATTTTTCCTTTAATTTATTACCCGTCTGTTAATGAGAGGTACTAATGCTGTGATAACTCTTCATGGCAGAATTTCGTGCAATAACTGTGACTATAATAAAAACACCTTTAAAGCCATTAATATCACAATGGACAATGCAAATATCAATTACCACCACACAGGAATGACATTAAATATATAGAAAGTCTTCCTAAGTGTTGAAATTACTACCTTCATACAACTTTCATAAATGTGGTCGCAATAACTGACATAAATAAAAAAAAGATCAGACCCTAGAGATAAATAATAGAAGAAGTAATAACAAATCATTCTCTAGTTATCAGGGATAATTTTAATAGGAATGGCCAGCCTTCCCAGGATAACATGAAGAGAACCATCATGAACGTTTGTCTCCTTTGACGACTTGTGATCTCCTTTTAAGAGCCTTAGTAAGTCCAAAACACCAGAATGATGGTTTGTCTTCTCTTTCTTTTTGGTCTTTTTAGCAGAATTGGATGATTTTCTTTTCACTTCTGAATTAGACTTCTTCTTTTCAGTCGTAGTTTTGGTTTTTTTATGAGGAGATGTTCCTTTTATGGTTATCTGAGGCTTCTTTTTTATTGTTGTAGCCTTGGTTTTAGCAGGAGTTGAGGTCCCTTTTAAGGTTGTTGTGGATTTCTTCTTTGTGGTGGTAGCCTTGGCTGGTTTTGTGGTTGTAACCGAGTCCGTACCAGAACTCTTTCTTGAGTGAGATGGAGATACTAATTTATATGAGTTGCCTTCAGTCTTGTTTCTGTTTTCATTAACCTTGCTAGGCTTTGATGATTTCACTGAATCACCTTCTGAGGACTTTCCACTCTGCTGAGTCTGCTTTGGATCTGGCGCGTCTGATCTAAAAGCTTTGTTACGTCCATTATTTTTTGCGGGTGTAGGTGAATCCTTTTTATTGTCTTTGTTGGGCTGTTTTCGCAGCTGTGGGGGTCGAGATGCGTGAGATGGAGGTTCCAGTTGAAATTTAGTGACTGTTATGTCTTTTTTGACTTGCTTTGATCTTGTTTGACTTGGCCGTGAAACGTGTTTAACTGTCACAGCAGATTTCTTGCCCACTGTTCTCTTAGTTTCAGGCTTCACAGTCATTTGAGGTTTAGATTTAGGTGTATTCTTAGGTTTACTTAAAGTGGAATTTGTGACTTTTGACCTTGATGAGACTTGATTTTTTCGCGATCTAGTAACTGTCTGTATTGTTGTAGTTTTCTTAGTGGTTGCTACAGATTTCTGTTTTCTACCTCTCTGAGGAGTAGTGGTAGCTTTCTTCGACGGTATCCTTGGAGTAGGTATGCTTTTGGGCACTGTAGCTCGTCTTGAGAATGGCTTTTCTGTAGGTATGGTATTGGCTGGAGGCTTTGGTGTTGGGTACAATGGGAGTGGGAGGACTGCTGTGGTGGATGAAGGTAGAGCCCTTCGTTCTTGGGGGGAACGTGAGATGTGTCTGGCACGTTTCATCTTGTTCATCTCCTGCGCCAAAGCCGTGAAGCCATCGATCAGAATCTCTAACCTCCCTTCGAGTCTACTCAGACGGTCCTCCATGTCTGTGTAGCTCTTCTCCAGCTCGTTAACCTTCTTGTTTTTCTCCGTAGAAGACTGGATAGCGATGAGCTCTTTTAGCTGGGAGTTGAGATGCTTCTGCTGGGCTTCCATGGAACGAATGCCCTCTTTCATATCGAGCGTGTTGCCTTCCAACATGCTCAGGCGCTGGTTAAAGGTGTTGAGGTGAATACGGAGGAGGTGCTGGAAGCTGGAGTGTCGGATCTCTGGGCTTGCCGTGAAGCGCGGTGGGAGTCTGGGCGCTGATTTGTTGGGAGTGAATCTGACATCGCTGGTTCTTGTCGTTGCGGTGTAACGAGTGGTCTGGCGGTGAGCAGTGGTAGACAGTAAAGTCCTGGTTGGAATGACAGTTGTCCTAATAGTCGTTACAGACTCGTCATCGTCTTCATCATCATCCCCACTGCCATATGGTACTACTTCTTTCTCCCAGCTAAAATTGAACACTGCTTCAGCTCCACATCCCACAGGTAGGAAACCCTCTAGCTGCTTGTCCAGGAGTGGATCCCCACAACTGTCTGCAGCTGGCATCTCTTTTCTTAATGTTAAAACAGTAAAATCAGGTATGATGCAGCCAGAAGATGTTCATATAATGAATATTGCATAATTTGTGTCTATCACCCACATCACCTCACCATCTTTGCCCACGGAACGGCAAAGATTCAACAGCCAGACAGGTGTCCTCATAAATGCCACATCTACATTTATGTCTTAGAAACCAGGAAAATACATTTGTTCTGTGCACAGACAGAGATCACGTGAGCCAACACCTCAAAATGCTGCTGCCAGCAAAGCACAAAGCTGAAGCAAAAAGCAAAGAAATGTTTTTGGATTTTAAGCAAAGGACAGAAGAAAAGCAAAAGCAAATCTAAAGCTTTCCTCAGGACATACTGTATTTCTCCTTTGGCAGTTTGATTTTCCACAAACAATAGAAAACCACCGTACCACTGATAGTCCTATAAGAGCAAAGAGCAAAAACTACTCTTCTATAGAAACAACAGAAACAACCTTACAACTGCAAACCAACAAATCCAAGGAAACAATGTCAAGCAGTACAAAACTTCACATGTATTGTACTGACTGGGATGTCAGCTGACACCATCAACTGTAGCTGCTTTGGAAAAACAAGACAGATGCAAACAACAGACATGCTTATATCCCTTTCCGGTGAATGAAACCAGTGGGCGCAAGTGCTAATGCCAGCCACTGCTCTGTGTTGCCGGCCCATCCCAATACCCCAAACATTGAGCAGTGTCCAGACGACCCAGAGAGAAACAGAGATGTGGTGGAGGAGGGAAAATAAGGGGACGCACCTCTCACAACGTCGGCCAGTGTATCCAGGAGGGCAGCTGTCACAAGTGGGTTGACCATCAGACTCCAGGTAACAGGTCGAGGAAAATCTGTGTCAATGAAATATTTGAAAAATGTTTTAGTTCCCATAATTCTCTAACATACCGTCTATGTTTTTGCAAGTGCAGAGTAGTAATGGACATTATCAGCCAACATTAATCTACACCAGCTAAATAAGACTGAATTCTAAGACAAGAACTTACTGGTTATTGGATGCAGTTCCAGGACATGGGCAGGGTTGGCAGGCCTGTGCACCACCTGTAACAGGGTTTCCATAGTAACCAGTCTGACAGCGATCACACCTTGGCCCGGCAGTGTTATGGAGACATTGCTTTCAGACAGGACACACAAAAAAATGAAGAGGTGAGATCCAAGGAATAGTTGAATATAAAATACTTTTGAGCGACAGTGTGTTTTCCACATGTTGAGATTCGCCAAAAAACCATTAGTGCCTTTTCACTGCAGAGATCAAAGCCCAGGCTGATGCTGGTAAAGTTGTGAGAAGGAAAGCAGTATAAACCTACCAGACACGCGCCAGTCTCAGGATTGCAGCTGCTGGCATGACCGTTACAATCACACCTCTCACAAGTGCCCAGGTAAAGACCAGAAGTGGTTCGACTATATCCTTCAACACACTCCTGTAATGGCATGGAAAAACACCTTAGGTGAAAAACAAGTGGTAACAGGGAGGAATGTGTCTTTATTCCACTGTAGCAGTTAGACACACTGCAATTATCATCACAATCTGTAACGGAAAATAAACCGGCACCCTTATAGTGCTATTCCTAACATGCTCAGGAGTATTACTGCTTTTACTGTCTTCCAACAACAACAACTAAACCATATTAATTTTCTTGGGCAATGTGATTATAGTCTGTAAATGGGCATGGATCTGTATTTTTAAGTGCAATGCAAACCTGACAAGAGGGTCCTTTGTACCCCTGAGGGCAGGCACACTCCTCCACCTCCAGAGCTCGCTCATTACCAGTGGAGTGAGGAACTGCAATGTCCATTCTGATATCTGAGATACTGTTTGACATAAAATAAATTGAAACACTTATTATATATATCATAGTGAAGTTTATGCATGATGACTTCTATTTAACAAAATGCACAATGTTCCTGGATTTATGTAGAGATGCTGTATATGAGTGAGATGTTATTTTCTAGAGGAAGCTGCTGCTGTACCTGCTCTCAGCCATGTTGTCTGCATAGGTGGCCCTGATCATGAAGACAGTAACATCAGCCAAAGCCATCAGGAGGTGCTCACGTGTACATGGCTGCCCGTCAGCACGTCGCCATGAAGACTGTCAGCCAGAGGAAGAAACCATGAAAACTTCCGCAATCAACAGTTTTAGATTTACACTAAAAAATATTAACATTATCCACCCGAAACGCACCTCTCTGAAGGTCACTGTGATGGTTTGAGAAACACGTGGGAGGGGCTTGGTCTGAGAGTTGTGCTCCAAAAAGATGCCATTACCCTGGAGAACCACATCTGGCTGACCATCAATCACCAGTGAACGCTGCCGTGGCTCAAAGCGCACTGTGTAACTAAGCTCTCCACCATAAGCTGTCACCTGGTAGCAACATTGTAAAAAGAGAAGTTAGTCTCAACATCTGAGAGGTCAAATGGTGGAAAGGTATTTCACCCCTGCGATACTGTGGGGGAAGTCACAAGACAAGCCTAAGGTTCAAAGGAAGATTGCTGTGTGGGTGAGTGCAGCCTTTCCACTTGACAACATGCTGAGGCATGACTGAGTGGCACAGAAAGAACAGTGAAATCAAGCTGCGCTAACTTTCTTTCTTTCCCATTTTCCACCCCTTGTATTCCATCTTATTTTTAGTTTCCTCTCACCTTATCTCCTCTGAAGCTCTCGGGAAGGACCCAGTAGTAAATATCATTGGGGACACTGGAGAAGGAGCGGTAGACAACTTCAGAGACACCTCTTTGAGTGATGCCTTCAGAAATAGTCTTAGTGTTGGCACTGTTGGAGAGGGTGAAGAGCTGCCCGTTCACTCCTCCCCGCACCTGAGGACACAAACATTTTGTCGAACTGAGCTGTGAACTGACATTTTCATGCACTTCAGCACAATCACTGTTTGCACACTGCCATCTCACAAAAGTATCTAAAATGAATATGCTGATACAGCATAGCTACACAAACACTGAGTCAAACCTTGATGCCAAGAATATTCACCCCTCCTGTTACCAGTCATAGCTTGGCAACCTACTTGATCTCTATTCCAAGTGGAGCTGGCGCACTGTTTGGTGACGCCCATACAGAAACACTGCAGACAGCCTTCAGGATTGGCCTCTGATAGGTGGAAGAACCCTGGTTTACATTCATCACACAAAGCGCCTGCGACGTTGTTCTGCAACAAACACACATAACATACCAAGCGCATAGTACATATGTTACCAATTGGACTGTTTGCAATGACAGCAGAAAAAAACACGAGGCATGCCAGGTTTATAAACCACAAATTAATTTCATATTCTATCCTATACGGTTATGATGCAATATTATTTACTTTGCAGTTTACAGTGCTGTATCTATACCTTGCAGCTGCATGGTCTGCTGCTGGAGCTGATGGTTCCTCTGTTATCACACTTGGAAGACGTTGCTGAAATGGAAAGAAGATGACATATGTGGAGGAAAGTGCACCTGGGAATGTTCCAGCCACTCTGCATACCTGAGTCATGACCACATACTCCAACCTACTGTAACACTAGACCTGGTGGTAATCATTACACAGGGTTATACCCTCCTTTGGGTCAAATCACTAGATGACTGGGATGTACATTTGGTTAAAAAAATTCAGGTCCTACTTCTGTTACTTTCAGGCATGGAACAGGAAATATGAAAAATGTTGGCACAATTATGACCAAATACTCACGGTTAGGAACACATTTTCCATTAGGCTGAAGGGGATTACCCTGGTAACCAGGAGCACACCTACACAAAAGCAAAACCAGACTTTGATCAACATCATATCTGTAAAAATCATCATCATATTCCTCAAAGTTACAATTTGTGAATCATCTAAAGGCACAGCAAACTGTTTCCTCACTTTTCACAGCGTCTTCCTGTGTAGCCAGGTCTGCAGGCATCACATGTTGCCTGCTGGTCAACATCCAGGAAGCATGTGTCAGAGAATCTACAAAAATCAAATGTCATAGCCACAAGTTAATTTTTATCACTGAAGGTTAATGGGTAGCATGTTGAATGAATAAACCAGTGTTCAAATATCTTGAGCAAGTAAAAAAAAAAAAGCCCCTAAAGTCCTATGTGTGGTATGTAAGTTTCTGTTAGAGGTTCCATTTGTACTGTAAGTGTATGTGTGTGTGGTCTGTGTAGGTCAGTGACCCTACCGACGCGAGGTCTCATAGTATGGGCAGGGGCAGGGCTTGCAGTCATCGGGGCGACCTCTGGTTGGGTCACCGAAGAAGCCTGGTCGACACTTATCACACTGTGGGCCCTCTGTGTTGTGTTGGCAGCTCTGTGGTAATGTGAATACTAGAGTCATTCTCTCACAGTGATGCCACTCAAAATAGAACGATGGGAATGTTTGCCATTTTGGAAAATATGCTTATTTGCACCTTGTTAAGAGTGAGATAAGAAAGTCAATGTAAAAGCAGAATTAGCTTATCTGAGCATAATGACTAGAGGAGAAGTATACTAATGGGAATAAAGACATCTCCTTAGTTTACTTTGTACTTAAGATTATGTAACGACTTCTTAAACAGAAGCAGTGATTTACACGAGGTAAAAAAAAATAAATCCTCTTTAGCTTAGAGTAAAAAAATAAGTAAGCCTGGGTTCGCAAATCTATTCCTTTTAGAATGACACACATTAAAAAAAAAAAGCATTTACCAGACAGTGTCCGCTGATTGGATCGCAGGCGGTAGCGTGTCCATTACAGTTGCAACCTGCACAGGTGCCAAGATAGAGGCCACCAGGTACACGCTCAAACCCAGAGGAACACATCTCACAGGACAGGCCACCGTATCCAGGAGGACATCTGAAAATAATGACAATAAACAGTTCAGGTACTGAGGAGAAAATGTTGGCAGAGGAGGAACAACATGCAATGAAAAGTAATAGGAATACATCAAACCGGACACTTTAGGACACTGTAATAAAGAGACAACAAGCACTTTTTTGCAATTAATTTGAAAAACATGTTAATGATTTCTGTGCAGCTCTCCTCACTCTGATCATGTACACTAGGCATGTGTGTGCTTGTATTTATTGTAGAATGTTTATTGAGAGCTTGTAAGGCTCTCCTATTCCATTTTGCTCATGGTTACAGTCATGCTACGGTCCTACTTCTTTTCATAGCATACCTGCACTCTTCAACATCTTTGGCATGACCCAGAGTGCTGAACTCAACTGTGGTGGTATCCATAACAATATCACTGAGGGCCACGCTGACCATGTGGTTGTCGTAGATCGTGCGGAGACTGATGCTGTCCAGGTTGGCCAGGGTCATCAGCATGTCCTCCCGGGTTACTGATCTGCCATTGGAGTGCTGCCAGTTATCCTAGAAGACAACAAGGTTAACTGATGCATGTCCATTCTAATGCACCGTCAACTATGTTATTGGGTTATGTGATCCTGTTACTGTGCTGAGTAAAAAAAAAAAAAGCACTGGTTTTTGCTGAAATAACTCTTCTTAACCAGAGCCTTACTTCAGTGAACTTGATCTCTTTCTGGTTGACCACTCGGGCAGGAGTGCCGCTTCCCCTTCGGTACACAAGCCTGCGCCCATTTCCAACAATTATTACATCTGGCTTCTCCACAGCCTCGGACAGACCACGAGCGAGTATGTACCGCACTTTGTACTTGAGTGACCCTCCGTACGAATCAATCTAAACCAAGACGAAATGGTTTTCAAACATTCAATACAAAAGCAAGAAATCCAATTAATTCATCAAATTAAGGTTTTAATGTTAACCTTGTTGCCCAAGAACTGGCGAGGCAAGGTCCAGAAGGAGTCAAGGTTGAGAAAACGTCGTGACAGGTCGACAAGCTGGAACTCCTCCATCTCAGGGTTAATGAGAAGCTGAGTAGAGGAGAGAGGGGGAGTACCTGGCCTCGACGGGAAGGAGACATTTACACCTAGAGGCAGACACAACAGACATCTATTCAGTCATTTTACACTTGTAATGACTGTCAAAACGCACACATATCTCTGTAATGTAATGATAATAATTTTAATGGCATCAGTGCCTTTGTAGTCCTCTTCCTCAGTAAAACGAAGGCCGATTTGGTTGCGGTAGCGGCCAGTAGCTTTGCAGTTCTTGACAATTCCAGCACAAAAGCAGGGCATGCAGCGACCATCCACGCTGAAGTGACCATCAGGGCAGTTTCCTGCAGAAACCAAGGCAAACTTAATCAATTTTCTTGGTAAATGTTTGTTCAAGGATAAACTGATTCGCTTCACATTCTGAAGTGAAAAAGTAACAGTCCAGTACCTGGACTCGGGTTTGATGTCAGAGTCAGCACTCCGTCAGGAATACCGAAGACTAGGCCTTTAGCGTTTATGGCCTCACACGTGTAGGCTCCCTGGTCTGTTTCCTTTACATCTCGAATAGTTAGAGTTCCACGACCGTTCTCACTGGTCATGGAGATCCTGGGAAACAAATGAGGTGGAAAAATTGCATCCTCATTGATTAGACATCCATGTCAGCTTTAATTTGGATATTAAAATAAAGCCCACTCTTTCTGACTCCCACTGTAAGAGGTGTAGGAGCTCATTAAATTCTGATGTAATTGCTTAACCACACACAGTAGACTACGCCCAAAATGAACATTCTGAAACAGCAACTTCAGGAAAATTATTTTCAGTCACAGAGATCATGACTGAATAGACAGAGTAAACCACAAATACTTCAGTAATTGAAATCACAGGTCTAAATACAATTATGGATGGCTGGAAGCACTTATGTTGTAGTGAAATTATCAAATGCCAGGTGAGAATAATGCACAAAAGACAAATTCATAGTCTTTTTTATCATCTCTTACTGAGAAATTAGGCTTTGATCAGAACCAGATGTGTTTCTGAAAAAATTGCAACACGGCAACATGTGTTTCTCTTAGTGTGGCGTAACAATTTTTTACCTTCAGATGAGTGCCTGTGATAATTTAGAAGAATTTGACAGGCTCCATAAATACTAAATGATCTGTAATATCAGGGGAATTAAATGAAATGTTAATGACAGTATAGGCTTTCATATGAAACCCACCTGGAACTGACAGGAATGTGCCCCCAGTTAAGTCTCCAGGTGATGATGGGAATAGGAACTCCAACTGCCTGACAGGTGAACATCACTGTCGACCCCCGTGTTGTCTGAATGGACTCCTCCGGAGGGCTAGTCACCGAAGGAGGAGCTGCACAGAGTCAAGAAGATGAAAAACGGCTTAAGCCACTCATTAAATGCACATATACAAAAAGCTGGCATGGGACTGGAATTAGTCCATTCAGTGAAGCTCATAAATGCCTAAAAGTCAGGGGAAATATAATTCTCCGCTATGGACGGACAATTCCCTTTCAGTTCTCAGGAATGGATTCCTCACAAAAAGCTCTGTGTCTCACGTGTGTGAAAAGAGCTTGGTTCACTGCAAATTAGTCACAGCGTACAAAGGAACTCAGAGGGTGATTATAGAGGAGAAGCAAAGAGCGAAAGTGCAACAAGGGGAAAAAAAATGAGAGAAATGTGTGTGTGTGTGTGAGAGAGAAAGAAAGATTGTGAGTGCAGACAGCTGCTGGTGTGAGACTTACTGCAGCCGTACTCATCGGAGCGGTCAGGGCAGTCTGGCTCTTCATCACACTGGTAACTAGCAGGGATGCAGGTGCGATCGCTCAGGCATTCAAACTGCTCGGGAGCGCACCTGTCACCAGGACCCTTGGTGGCTATAGTTATTACAAAATGGAGATTTACAACAGCTTTCAGTCATTTGTAAACAACAACTCAATTTCAAGGCCAGAAAGACTAAAACCTCCTTAAATCCTTAAACAAGCAGACTTACGACAGTCTATTTCATCCGAGTTGTCTTCACAGTCGTTGTCTCCATCGCAACGCCAGAGCTTAAGGGCACAGCGACCATTTTTACACTTGAACTCATTGGGTTCACAGGGAGATGGCGTACCTGTGGAACATAGGAGGATAAACTCACAATATGATACTATAATAATGCATTTCCCACAACAACAATGCCATCACACAATATTGTTTGATACTTGATACGTCAATATACAATACATCTTGAAGTCTGTATGACTTAAGAGGAAAGGAATACCAGTACTGTGTTAACAGCTTTACTACATATGACAACTGAGATGAAACTATCTATAAAAAAAAGTACATAGCGTTTTAGCTCAGTCCCTCTATAACACACACAAATACACACTGGCTGGTAGGAAATGCTTTAGTGGTTCCATGTTTTATTAATAACATCATTATTTGGCATCATTGCATTGACAGCGTGTTACAAGACTAAGAATGTTCCTCTATCCTGTATTCCGACCGCCAATAAAATGGTAGAAGTTATTGGAGTGAAGGTGTTTGAAAGTGACAACATACACACAGCTGTGTCACTTACCGCATCTAAACTCGTCACTTCCATCCGAACAGTCCCTCTGACCATCACAGACATAGTCTCGGGGTATACACTCTCCACTCTGGCATGTGGCTTGGTCTGCTCTGCAGGGTCCTGGGAAGACGGAGGTCTTCTTGGCAGTGGTGGTTGTAGTCGGAGCAGTTGGGGTGACAGAAGGAGTGGGTGGTTTTATATCTAAAAGAATGGGGGGGGGGAAAGTGTTAAACTTGTACAGCTATACAAAGTACAATCAGTCACCGTAGTGTTAAATATCACACATCCAGCCAGTGTTCCGTGCAGTAGCCGACCGTGTTACAAGGCCAAACTGAAGCCACTCACCACAATTGAGCTCATCACTCATGTCTCTGCAGTCTGGTCGGTTGTCACACAGATATTCCATCAGGATACATGTCCCGTCATCACACCTGTGCTCATCTGGCATGCAGGGTCTGATGCTGGGGGTTACTAAGAGTGGATGGAGGAGGGGATGTTCAAGAATCAAAGACATGCAAGCCAAGGCTACGATACAGCCACTACAGAGAACTATCATAGCACAGGCACAAATAAAATAAAATAAAAAAAACACAGGCTACCAGAGCGTGAGTCACTCAGGCATACTGTAAACAGTTAGGGGAGTACCATGTTAGGTCACAAAACATGATCACAACACACTAGTCAGATGTTCTTTGACCTTCTGAGCACCTTAACAGCGTATCGCATCATTATTTTTGTTTTGTGATTCTGTTACAGACTTAATAATATACACTTAGCCGATTTTATGTTATAAAAGTAAAAGTATCTTCATAAGTCAACCTGTTTTGCTTTGAAGATTTAAACCCTGTATCGTCTATTTCCTTAACATAACTAACCGTATGTATGTAGATGGTTGCCATGCCCATTTACTGTTGTTCAAATTTACATTAAAAAAAAGCATTCCTGGTCAAACTCATCAAACTCATGCCATGCAAAGGGAATTCCTGTTCACATCTGCACCTGAGAAAATATGCTCAAACATCTGCTTTGCACTGTTGACCCCGTGAAGGCACTAAAGTCATTGTGTAATTTCTACTGAACAGCCAGCACCATGCAGCAGACATGGTACAAACCTGGCATTGCTATAGGTTCCACTGAAGGCACAGGCTGAGCTAGAAATCACAGAGAAATGTTAAGGAAACTGCCTAACGCTGCAATGGACCTTCACGTTCTTTTACTGTGCAGCAAATATTGTGCAGATAGCTGAGGTCTTACCTTCCCCGAGCCGTCTGAACTGAAAACCTTGGACAGATGTGATGTAGGAAGCAATGGCTCCTTCTTTGACAACATTATATAGAACGCTACGGATCTGTTCATCATTGCTGTTGTAGTCAGAACCCACATCCAACTCCACAAATACATCTACACCATCATCTCTTATCTCCTTCCTGCAAGGACAAGAGAGGGCTTGTCATTTGGGCAAGAATAATTACACAGAAAAGCTGTTCAGACTTAATGTTTCTTCAGAATGTAAACGAATTACCAAGTACAGACATGATGAATTATAGACTACAGACACATACGACTGGCCTTTTGTAAGACCCCCCCCAGGCAGCAGCTGTGGGATATCTGCTGTACTTTATGTGTCATAAGGTGTGATTTGTGTTCTTACTTAATGAGGACAACACTGACTGTCTGGACACCTGGAATCCTGTTGTACTCTGACTCAAGCTGTGAAAGCAAAACCAGACTTGGTTAAGTTGGATTGAACAAGTCTGGCCCTTATTTTGAGACATGAAGTCACACATACTAAAATAAGCAAAGATATAAATCACAAGCATGAACCTTATAAGGTAGTAATGGCTTTAGTGTACTTTAGATGACCACTATTAGGAAGAGTTCGTGCTGACAGTTCTGAAAAGGGACTTACTGTGTCAACCACTGCGTCAGAGACTTCAATGAAGGCAGCAGAGAAGATGTTCTCGAAATCGGGGGTGTAGACGAGGGAATTCGTGAAGTTGACGAGAGCTCTGTAATATACTTCAAACACAGAGAGGAGAGGAAATTCTGTCAGCTACACCGCACAATAACAGATGAAGACCACAGGCTCAGTATTAATGTCCATCTGTTGTAGACTCAAGATTAAGTGGTGATGTCTATTAAAGACAATACAGGATACTGTTTGGGGAATTATTAGCTTTAGAAAAGCCTTTGGTTAAATGTTTCTGAAAGCAAAAGCTGCACAGCATTACTGTGGCTTAAATGAAAGCCACATACAAATTATGGCATCTATTTCCATATCTCAATTGTGGTCTGGTCTGTACTAAAACCGACAACTGCAGTGTTGCACCACACGTTGGCCTTAACAAGCAACATACACTGACAGAGGCATGCTCTGCCTCCACATATGTAAATATCACTGTGAAATTAAAGAACCGAGGTGTGCTTTCTTCGCTGTCTGCAACACGGAGACACACACCCGAGACCAGTCCTGCAATAAATGTCTATATACACTGTTTATGTACATCAGCTGAAATAGCACGGCCATGATTTTGGCTCCAGATCTCTTGAGTGAATGCTGGTGATATCAGAGGGTTGGGATGTAAGAGGTAGTTTAAGTCAGCATCACAACTGTGCCAGCGGCTGCAGAGGAAGAAGAAGAAAATTCTCTGTGAGTGACTGTGGAAGGGGGCCTCAACATTCCCTCCACATGCACCAAGTCAAACACATCAGGCTGGCAGTAGCTCGGATTATATCAATGGTGTACAGAGGTGCTGTGTTCACTCGGTGTGGCAGGCCATTTAATATTTAGGTCAACTGGGTGAGCATAAGGTACGTCCACATTACGACATAAGTCAAACAGAAGATGCAATAACTTCCCTGCAGCTGCTTTGGTGTGACAGTACAGGCCAGACTGATTTGTTTTCAGAAACCTGGAGGCTGGAAGTACATCCACGGGGCCATGTGTCTCTGCTAAAGGTGTCCTTGAAGGCTGCACTGATCCTGAAAACTGCAACACAGTGGCTGGCCTTACCCTCTAATCATCATGAAGAACTGCAGGGGTGGAAAAAAGTTATGTTTCTTTTTGTTTCCTGACAGGCCAATTCTCCTCTTTTTTTAACCTTTTCAATCATTTAAAACGGCCCCATTTACAAAGAATTCTACTCATGTGCCAAGAAAGTGAGTTAAAATGAGCTATCATTTTCACAGACTTGTCATGCCAATTTATTTTAACGCTCTGGTATTGTGTGCACCCTGTCACAAAAAGTCACAGTTACTACTACATAATTAAATGGTATGCAAATAAAAATATTCTACAAATTTTAACAGTTCCCACAGTTCTTTTGATTCTTAACACTTACTGTCATCCCAGAACTACTTTAAGATTTATTATTTTTAATCAGTTTTTCAACTGTAGCCAGTATATAACAAGGTCAGTGCTGAGAAGAATACATGCATATATATTAAGAAAATATGAGTAAATATGAGTATGATGATTTAGTTATAGTTACAATTTTAAAATCAATAGGTTGCTTATTTACAAACACTACAGAGCTTTTGTCAAAAGCCTCAGAAAATGATGAGAAGGGATAAGAACCACTAAGAAACAACTTTTAGAGACAAAAAAAGTGATAAAAGCCAGAAGCACTGCTGTTGTTTTCACCACTGGACATTACTCTAAATGAAAAGCTTGATGCTGAAATCACAGTGTTTCTTCCACACAGGTGGATTTGTTTATGAGGATAATTAAACTCTAACGTTATTGTTATTATCTTTGCTAAGTTGCTGTTTGTTGATCCACAGCCCAGACTAAACTGTGACAGTTCTGACCTTGTTTGGATGATTACAAACAGATCTTTAGTGAAACTACTGACAAATACCACACACAAAACTAATGTGACTTGTGGTTTCACAGTGGCTGTTTTCTTTCTAAATACAAAGATAAGCTCACAGAGCTATAATGTAAACTATCAGCTGATGCAGCACATAAGGTAAAACAAATAATACAGATGTGTGGAAGCAGTGAGCTGTATATTTTATTCAGTGAGTGATACAGTCTGTAGATACACAGACTTGATTCAGTGGTGGTTCTGGTAGTTTCTAAGTGTGCTGTGGTTTGCAGCTCCTCACTGCTGTTGATAGTCTGGACTGTCAATACTACATAGAACCCCTTTAAATGGAATACACCTCACAAGTTTACTTTGTTCAAATGAAAATGTTACAGGCATGACTAAACTATAAGCCCATAATTAAAAACAAAGCACATTAGAGTGTCTTCACCAAAGTAGGTCAAAGGGCATAGTCTACCTGTCCACATATACCAGAGGACGATATCAGCAATGGGCAAGGGAGTTGGAGTACATGTCCTTCATCATTATTTATGAACAGTAAAAGTTTTCTTTTCATCTTTGTTTTCTGATTTTCACTCTCAGTTGATGCTGTGGAAAATAAAGGGCCAAGAAAACTGGGCCTTGATGTATTTTTTTTTTTTTTGTTTCCGGTCACTTTCATCTCTCTGATGCGAAACTGTTAATATACATTCAAGGTTGCAAGCAGCAACCACAATGTAAGAAAACTGTTAAGTAATTCAGTTTTTTAAATGCATTACTCACTGAGTCACAATGTAATTCATTACATTCAAGCATATGTATTGAATACTCGATGGTGAAATACATTTTAGTATCCCTCTAAACAACATAGGTGTGTGTGATATGATGATATTAGATCATGAAGGAAGAGAACGTACCAATGACCGACAAAGCAGAGAGATGGTGGAATCATCTATAAAATGATGCAGACAGAGCAATAGACTATTCAGCAGCTCTGGATGTAGTTATATGCTGACACACAAGTGTTGGCCTTATAATAATAATAATAATAATAATAATAATAATAATAATAATAATAATAATAATAATAATACATTTTTGTCAAATCATTGCCAAAATGTAACTATATGTGTAAAATATCTTGATGAGTTACTTGAGTAACTGATTATTATCAGTAATGTCAGCTATATAATTATGATTCCACAGTCACATGTTTAACCAATGAAACTTTAAATAGCCCAGGCCCACTGGGTGCCCCATTCTCCCCCTCCTGCCAATACTTTGTTAGGATGGGCCTGCCAGCCACTGATTTCAGACGGGCAGTGTGGGTTTAGGGAGGAAGTCAATATTTGTACTGTTTCTTGCAGTAAGATGCTACTTGCCTGCCAAAAAGCAAGGAGTCATGTTCTAAGTAGGCATCTGCTGAATCTCTGGTTACAAACACACCAAATATGTCCAAAATAAAAGCACATAAACACATCCACTTTGAACAGAATGTACAAAGGCTATTATACACACACTCTTGGTTTATATGGTTTCTTTCCTTTCCCTTGTCCTGGGATAATTCCATATCAGTACACATGTGGACAGCGACAGCAGACATTTTTCATGCTAACACGGAGCTAGTTAATTAAAAGTTGAAAGATTTTGTGTCTGACAGCCTGGCTTGTCAATCTGTGGGGAACCATGCTGCCTTATGCTCCACTGCTTGAGTTTTGGCTGGTAAACAGCTGTCGTCTTAAAACAGAGTTATAATCCCTTTTCTTACACATTGCATTGGCACTATGAGGCGTCCTGCTCCTACTAAGGAAAAGCCCCATTTATGACAAAGTAAACTGAGCACTGCCTATGAAAACACACAGTGTGGCGAACATGTAACAACAGAACTGCAGGCTTTGGCCCAACCTAGCAGGGTGCATGAGTGCAGGCTTTTAGTGTCAGACTTATAGAAATAATTGTTAGCCCTGAAAGTGGAATCAAAAGACAAGCAACATCAAAGATACTCTTCAAAGCGCATCATTTGACCCGCGTATAATCTAATCAGTTGAATGGACATTTGCCGGCAGGTCAGCACCAGCTCGCAGCCCCAACTCTCTCTGAGCTCGCCGCTATGACGTTACGGGCCTGGCGAGTGTAGGAGTACCGCCGCCTGAGCTCTTTTGATGAGACTGCCGGGTTATGCTCCACTGCTAACAAGCGGCTCTTTTTCCCAAAACCCTATTCTCTTGTACATCATTCACTGTTTCCAGTGATGGGGGGAATCCCCTTGTCAAACATCGCCACCATCACGGGTGATGAAACTGGCAGGGTGCAGGCATGACGGGTGGGATGAAAAAAAAAAGTAATCTGGAAAAATTCCTTTCTATTAATTCATTCTACACTCTTAATTCACAAACTTATTTAGCTATTAAAGCTGTTGAGCAGAACTGTGGTGGCTTTGTGCAACGGGCCCCTGCTGCACACATAGAGGCCTATGCAGAAGACAAAGACTTGATTGAGCAGTGAGCCCAGCATGGCCTTTAAAGCCCAGCCGCATTGGGCTTGACCTTCAACCCCCAAGGCAGCCCACGGCATCGACCCAGCACCACCCGAGCTGCTGGGAGAGACAGAGGGAGAGTCAGAACCTACTGAATAAGAACATGTCCAAACCACAGTGCACCAGTGATCCCATCAAAATCCTTTAATAACACACTGGTTTCTCTCCATTTGTTTTTTCGCATTTCTTTTCTTATATATTTTCCTTACAGCCTCAAGGCTTTCTCTCAACTTGATGCTTGCAGAGATGACCCCTGCTACTTAACCCTTTTTTTGGTTACCAGCCAAACAACACAGAAAAACTCAGCTAGCCCTGCTGTGTTCTCCCACAGCTTGTAGTGCGACTAAAAAAACTCCACTGTGTAATACTTCTTCACTCGTGTTCAAGTGATTTTGCGAAACAGCTGGTTCATATATTTGAAAAGAGACATCTGTAAGAGGTTGACATTGCAAAAAACACTTAATTAAATTAGACTGTGGAGAACACTTTTGTGCTGGCTGTCCACAAAGAGATACAATTCCAAGATCTCTTCAGAAAGATGTTTTCAACAGTGAACTGCAAGTGTTGTCACTTGAATGAGATGAGCTGTATTACTCGATGGAACAGTCTCATCATTTTCCACTGTGATCAGAAAACACTAGGGAAATGCCTTCACTTGGAAAAACAGTTCAGCTGGACTCAGGCACCACATGCCCAAGCTGATTCCTCCTTGGAATGTTATCTGAGAGTGCTTTTGGAAATAAGAGTGCATAACTGAATGGAGCAGGTGACAGGAGAGTTTGCCAAAGACAAGAGAGGAGAGAAACCGCTGCATAAAAAGAGAAAAAAGTGCTTGAGGACTTACTGTAACTTTGTTCATTTGGGCTCTGTATGCTCCCCATATGTGAAGAGTCCAACCACGGTGCTATTGCAAGCAATGGGAGGCAAGGAGCGAGAGACAGAGGGGAGAGACGCAACGCAGAGGTCGACAGGGCACAAAAGGAAGCCAAAGGTCAAGGATCAAACAAAAAAAAAAGCGACACAAGGACCGGGAGAAGGACCAAGTTAGGCAGGCAGGTGCAGAGGGGTTAAAGTTTCAGGAACGTTAGAAAGGAAATGATTGGAAGCATGGAGAGAAAATAGAAAGTGACAATCAGAAAGAGAACTACTACAAGAACTTTCTCAACAGAAACAGGTGTAAAAATCAAGAAAAGTTTCCAAACTGGTCAGAATGAAAATACTCTGAAGGGATATATCATTGAAAAAACAAAACAAAACAAAACACAAAAAACAAATGAGACAAACATAAAAAAAAAAAAAATTATCCAAGAAATAAAAGTAATGTTGTCATTGCCATTATTTATGAGACTAGACATGTTAATACGAATTCTGTGTCACTACTGTCAACTGACCCACTAATCAAAACCAGCCCTGTGTTGTGGATACTTGTTCTTAATGAGACAAAGGATGCTGGGAGCCTGTGGCGTGCTCAGTCACTAATGAGCTCAGCCGCTGTCTGTCTGCAAACACGCACGTCCGCTTGCATGACAGTGTCAAGGAGAAAAGGGTCAGGGGGCATCTCTTAGAACTGACTCCTCTTTAGTTCAACAAAGGATATCCTATGAACCAAACACACACATCCACGCGCTGCTCTTTGCATCTCTTCAGTCTGACACACACACATCCACCCTGGGGCTGGGCAGTGATGCAGGGAGGAGCTGCTTCCTGTTTTTTTCTCCTAAATGGAAAGAACTGTGTGGCATTAAACCAGTTTTCTTACCAAAAGTTAAACCCTCCGCATTGGCACAGGCAACAATGACCATGTTCTGTTTTGCGGTGAGTCATTCATTCTTCCACTGCTTTGGATGCAGTTTTGCTGAGGGACATGTTCTGAAATGGCAACTTAGGAGGTTTCTTGACAGTTCTGAACCTTGGGTGGGTTTTAAAAGTTGTGCACATTTTCTGTCACGGCCCTTTAATAAAAAATGAGCAACATACTTTTTAAATTAAATCATGATTACAAATTGTGTGATTTTTCTTTTATTGAACTAAAACTATTCTGTGGAATCCAATGTTCCAATCCAGATTCTGTGAGAGTCCGCTCCATAAACTTCGACAGACAGTAGTAAACAACAGCTCCTTCATAATCAAGTGAGTATGCTGGATCCAGCTGTTTTACAGCTGCACCTACAAAAAACATATGGCTTCTGATACTCCAATAGCTGTAAGTGTGGCATGTTCTACAGAGGACAGCTCTGCAAGGAAATTTAGCTATTTAATGATAGACTGAATGTGTCGGTACAGTCAGGTGAATAGTATTTAATGTAGCTATAGAAATGAATACATCCAAGGCAAGAGATTCTGAGTAAAAAGCACTATTTAAAGTTTACAACATCCGAGCCAGGAAACAGCTGAAAGAAAACTTGCCCTACCCAACCATCAGAGGTCTCCCTCAAGAATAGTGACCCAAACTAATTAAAGCTAATGAAGCATCCGCTACTTCAAAGACTGCAGATATGTTGTGATCCTTGTCATTGGGAGCAAGAGCCAAACAGAAGGGGTTACTCCTTTATTATCACTACTGACTCTTTCGCATGCAGACCAGGCTGTGATCTCTGAAACAAAGCCATCACTGTATGAACAGACAGGAACTAGATGAAAAGACAGATAATCTGTGAGTGATAAGTCACAAATGGAAGAGTACAGTTCTACTTGATGTGAAGAAATCTCTTAACAGATCCCAGTGGAGGTATCATTTGATATGGACACTCCCATGTGTTAAATCAGGAAGCCACTGTGCAGCTTTGTCCAAATAATCACTCTGATCTGGGAAAACTACAGGACAATTGAAAACTCAGCCAAAAATCACAACTTCCAATTCAGTATTTGTTTTGTAACAGCATTAACCATTTACTTGTCTTTCCTCTTTGGGGCACTCTCCTGCAGCACTATAGATTAGCATAAAGGTCATGAAAATAAACAGATAGATCGGTTACAACCCTGTCCTTGACACTGCCCTGAAGAAAAAAGAAAAATCCAAACAGCTGCACACACTCTCTTTCAATGAAAAGCCTCAACATCTCTTTCCTAAAGAGGAATGGCACAAGCCAGTTCTCCAAGGCAACACATTTGTTATTCATACAACAGAGTGGAGCATCATGGGGCTAGGTAATAAGGCTCAGGCCAGTGACTAAGACTGTTCGGAAGTAGTGTTTCAGAAAAATGCCCACCCGAAGCGCATTATGAACAGTCAC
>JAPTYQ010000028.1:8470607-8487898 GCA_029814465.1 Ostorhinchus cyanosoma | reverse complement strand
GCATTTAGCATGTAGTAACAGGAGTAATGCTTCAAGAATTGTCAACAATCACTACTGATATGGAGCATAACAGTCTCTCATCTGCTTTCTTTTTTTAATCTTAAACACTTCAAATCATATGAATAAAGAGACAGAACTGTGTCTCCTTGCAGTTAAATCCAGTGTCAATGAGTAGACTGAAGGCTTAGCCACTGCTCTCATATCTGATCATCTTGATAAAGCCTATTGTGCTAGCCCAAGTGGAGCAGAGAGTAGGTTTATAATCTCTGCTCTCACCATCCAGCAGCATCCAGGGTGGCCAAACTCTGACTATAGCTTTAGATATGACACTGGCATGATGCCATCCCTGGCATTTGTGGTTGGCATGGCCCGCCAGTTCCTATTTCCACCTAACATTGTCGTGGTAGTTTTTCCATTTAAATGGCTCCAGCTAATAAATAACTAGATCTATCCCCCAAATCCTCTCTCCCCTGACTGAACACCCTTACAAAAACAATCCCGGGCCATTTTCAAAAGGAAAGTGCTGACTAACCAAATTCTTTTCAGCTGTGCGGACCAGCCAACCATTGGTGTGATCACCTCCTGCTTCCCACTCCCTTGGTATGGGGTATCCTCTGGACATGCTGAGTGTCATCTGGGCTGAAACTTGCACATATTTGCACCTGATCTCAAAGCTAACATGTCAAGCTACAACTATTTGAGACTGTCAGAAAGGGTTTGGCAAAGCATAGTTAGGAACTACCTATGAACTTACTTTCTCACCAAGCTACTGCATTTAGGTCTGGTTCGAGTATGACCTTTGCTCTCAGTCCTGCAGTTGAGACATGTCTGCTGTGTTAAAGTTATCTCTCCCTTGAGATAAAGGTCTTGACTCCGTAATTCTTTGAACTACGCCCAACTCAGAGGACACCAGAGGCCTCAGGAGTTTTCTTGCTCGAGCAACGTCTTGCAATTTCCAGAGATGACATATGGCAACCAGGTAGATGCTTGAAAGGTTTGCAGGGAGGCACATGCATACACACATATATCACACACGGACAAGCGCACACATTCCAGCCAAAAGGAATTCCAATGTTTACTTATGAATTACTCCACTCATACAATGCATTCTGTTTGTCTTGCAAGACCAGGCAGAAGCAGCTTCAGAAAAAGGCAGGTGACCCTACACAGAAGTCTAAGTAAAGGCATCAGGTTTGCCCAGCTGTTGTTTACCAGCAGCAGGGGAAACAACTGCATTTTGGTCCATGAACAAATGATAAACAATGAGAACAGGACCAACATTTTGGAAAAATACTGTTGGGACTGAAATAACCAAGCCAAAACCCTCTCAAAACAATACTACTGTCAGCTGTCATTGAGTCTTGCAGCTGGAGACCTGCTGTCATCTCCAAATTCAAACAAACACTGGCTCCTTAAAGACCAAACCAATTTATTTAATTTCACACTCACCAGACATTATCAGCCAAACAGATTTGCAGGCCTTTTTGTTTTGCCAGTTGGATGAGAGACTGATTGCAAGTATTCAAATCTGCCCAATTCACAACAGGTTTTGTTTAAAAGACAGTAAACAAAGGACAAATGTGTCCACAATCTGTTCTTTATTAGCTACCAGAATTTTGAAGGCCATCTAATGTAAATAAGATCTTTAATGGTCTCTTATGGTTGGTAATTACTGCCTAAATACTGAATTCTGTTGTGAAACTATACCATGCAGCAAGACCTGAGAATTACATCCTACCTATCAAATAGGTAATGTCCTTTAAGTGTAGTGTGAAAATCTATTTGCAGGTACCTGAAAACTGTTTGACATTTAGACTCCATCAAAGTGAACACAGTATTGTTTGAGATTTCAGCTTCAGGTACAGCTTAAGCAAGCGACTTTGTCAGGAAATCAAACCCAGAGGATACATAAAAAGCATTCATGGCTTTTGTTAAGGATATGAGTGATATTATGTATTGGTTTCTGGCTATTCCTACCTCTCCAACTTTCTGACATCTTAGAATCTTAGATACAAGTATCTCAAATGTAATGACTTTCATGTAAGGCAGAACCACAGCACATTAACAAATGGGCTTATAATGCAACTAAATTACTGCACGAATGATCTTGTCAGGTTCACATTTCTTGTTTGCCGGTATTCATTACATGTTTTGAGAAGGCAGCTCTCTGGATATTTGAGGATGCCAAATTTATTATAAGCACGTTTAAAATGTGTAAAGAGTGCATAAAAACTTGGAAAGATAGAATGCAACAGGTTACAAAAGCATGCAGAAATGTACATACATTATTGTACACGCATGCTCCAGCATTCCCATCCTGGTTACATCTTTGTGATAGCCAAAGCCTGTTAAAGGCAGCGTGAGAAGAATTCTACAAGGAACTCGACTCACCCACTTGGCTAATAAACCCACTGATGCAGCTGCAGGACAGTCTGTGAGAAACTACTTAAAGGCATAGCTGATGTGTTACAGAAAATAAAAAATCTGGACTAAGCTCACACCAGATTGGAGTCTCACTGACAGGAATATAGCCTTGTCTTCAAGAAAAGAAAAAAATCTACTTTCGTCCCAGTGGTTGCCACCAAGGCGAGTGATGTGCAAATGTAGAAAGATGAAAGACGAAAAAGGCAGCACGCCATACCGCTTCTACCATTCAGCTTATTCATAGCAATGATTCGTGACCTTTTGAGCAAGCGATGTCCAAACACTCACAGAACATCTTCAAAAGATAAATTCCCAACCCCCTTGACCCTCCATCCCTCCCTAACCTTCCTCCCTGTCTTTTTTTCTCCTTCATCAGCAATATCTGCTTGGGGTTAAAGTAGCAGCATGTACAGCACTAAACAAGAATGGAATGTAAACTGGAGAGGGCATTAAGTGGATGAAAGCTTGACACATACTCTTCTCTTTTGGTAGAGTGCACTGAAAAGAAGGAGCCCTCCAAGCACTACCAGGCACCAACAAAGCCTGAGCTGTAGAACCACAGCACTCCCTCTACTCTACTTGACCTGCACTATCTGCAGAGTAAGTGTCAGAGTTTCAGTAGGGTTGCAGTAAATCAGGTCTATTACAACACCTTGATAATGTTTGAGGCTTGTAAATCATGTGAGCTTGTGGACATATAAAGATACAGATACTGGCCTTACGCTCCCATAACAAAAAATGGAAGGATTTTACCATGTTACAAACCTTCGATTTCTATATTTTGAGATAATAAATTCCATATCGAAAGTAAATATATCAGTAAGTTGGGGCCATGTGATATGACGTGCTCATGATTTGGGTGTCGCTTTGTTCCTGCATATGGCACGTGTGCAAGCAGGGAATCTGCATGAAAGCAACACAAACCCGTAATTTTGAACACAATATGTGGTTTGGGTATGAAAAGTTTGACAAGGACCAGAAGACCATACTTTACAAATACTGCCACTGACAACACACTCTAAAACCATCAAATGTCATCACTACAGAGGCACTAACTTTGTCTGCAGTTATAGTTGAGAAGTGATGCAGATGTTGAATGTTTTATTTTTGTTACATATTTAATGAAAAACATTCTACATAAAAAGAAAAAAAAAGAACATACATATTTTACCTGTTGAGCAAAAATGTAGTAATATTACTTAACTTTATTCACTGAATTTAGAGAAACTTTGCTATATAGTGATACTAAGGCTGTCAAAATTAATGCATTAATGCAGATTAATCCATCATCATGAAATATTTTTAATGCAATTAATCCATCTGCTGCACAGAATGTCTCTGGCAACGCATTTGGGGCAGTTTGTCCCAGCAAAGTTAGCGCCGCATATGTGCGAATGGGCAGTTGTTCCGGAAGTGACAGACAGCAGAACCAACCCATAAAGATGGAAGATGTTAAACAGCACATTGGTCCTCTGGATGGGAAAGTTGAGTAAAAAAAAAAACCAAGACGCAGCAGTCGCCATAAAGTATTATGTGCACTCTGCAGGAAGGAGTTTTCTCTTCACCAAAGCACTTCCATCTTAAAATACCAATAGTACCAATAATACCAATTAGTCTGGGATTATGCTAGCACTTCGGCTAACACACTGCCTGGTTTGAGGCAAACACACCAAGAGCATAAATATTCCCGTCCTTCGTGAGTCTCATGCAAAATGAAATGAGACTAATATAGATAAAAAATGAATGATGAAATCCTGATTAATCGAAATTAATCCACACCAACCCTGTGATTAATCCGATTAAAAAATTTAATTGTTTGACAGCACTAAGTGATACATATCATTGTCTGTACATCATTACAATATCTTCACATATATACGAGTATTTATGACATGCTTGGCTTCGTGTTGTGAAAATGTGACGAAAGACCAAGTGGAAGAAGCATAAACCCATGAGAAATGCTCCTTTTCAACACACTGGCACATACAAGGGATACAGATGTGTCAAGGTTTCTGACAACAAAATTATAACCACAGATCAGGTTTATATATGTATGAGAAAGCGTTTCCTGTGTTTTTAACCCTTTCTTGGAGCAAAGGTTGAATTGTCAAACTGCCACTCCTGACACTAAACCTCTGACAGGACTCTTGCTGCACAAAGCACCCGATGAGTGAGGCACTTCTTGCTCGCTGCAGCTCTTTGACATTTCCACAGGGTTTAATCCAAAGTGACTGGACGAAGAGGAAGTGGAAGGAGGCTCTTCATTCACCAGACAAATGCTCTTTGACAATGTGCATGGATTGTCTTCTCCAAGTGTTCCATGACTAATACACTAATACTGTGGGGGCAACAAACACTTCAGATTTTCTTGGAAAAAGAGGACTTCTGGAGAGGAGGGAAGGGGGCCAGGGAATAAAAAGAGAGGGATAAGTCCGCATTTCTGAACACATGCTTGGAGTGCCTGCACAACCATCTTCCCCCAGGTCATTCATTCTCTCTCCCACACAGTGGTCGTGCCATACATTTTACAAAAAGCTTGGTCTTCCACTGGAAAAAGGCACTGACCACACTTTCTCTACATGAATGATGCCTTTTCAGATGTGCAGGTACATCTGAAATTGCAAGGTGTTACAACAGAATGCACTACATCCTGGAATGTGCAATATGCTCTTCATATAGTTCAGAGCTAAGTGTGCATGCTCTCTGCAGTGGATATTTTAAAGTGTTGACCAATCACCTCTGATAATATTGCTAACTGGTAAAAGCTGAAACCATTAGCATGTAGAGGAGTTGTGTTGCTCAATTTTTACCTTTGTGTGGAAAATCCCTCCCTCCACACTTCAACATGATCAAACAACTTCAAGAGAAAGATGTAGGATCAGATTAAAAACAAACAAAAGTTGTGTTTTTCTATCTGCTTCTTTTCTTCATGTGAGGTACAACCAGATTCAAAGAAGTGGTGCCTCCAGCTATTCAGCATCTACCACACAACCTTGCACAATCCTCTCCCTTTACACCAACATTCACTGTTTGGGGAGACATGTCAAAATAAGCACACAACTTGTACAGACTTGTGCTCATGATAGAGCTACACAGGGTGAAGGAGGATGTGGACAAAGCTACAATTAAAGTAAAAAAAAAAAAAAGCAATTTGCAGATGAGCTTTTTCTTTCTCACTCAGCTGAGATGAAAAGAAAAAGAAGGTGACCTAATGAATCCCTACCCTATATACAAGTGTGCACTTGTGCATGCCTGCCAAACCTAGAAGCTTAAAGGTTGTGGTGTGACTTGAATCCATACCTAATTAAAAAGGCATTTTCCAAAGAAGCATTAGCTTTACTTTAGTATGCATGGTAGTCAGGTGGCGGTGTGGTATGACTGACACTAAATGATTTTCATGATGCACTAAAATACCTTAAGCAAATACCCAATTTAATCATTTTAAAGGTATATTATTTAATTTCTGCTACTATAGGGTCTCTCAGCCAAAAAATATCTAAGGATATAGTTTGATGACATTGTGAAGTAGTTCAGGATCATGAGAGATGTTCTTTTAACAACCAATGTCAATCAAAAGCTGATGAAATCATCTTAATAGTTGGTGTAACAGGCAGTTGAATTCATGTTTCTTTACATATATTGATGGCATATCATGTGATTCTAGCTGTATGTAACATTAGCTACTGCAATGCTCAAGGGTTAGTTAATTTAAGCCAACTTATCTAAAGGTAAGTTAACTATTAACATTGTCTTACCTTATACATTAGGTTGGTGGCTTTCCAAAGTCACTGTTTGGACATTGTAAAAGCAAGACCAGTATTAATATATATCAGTAAATTACAATTGGATTAGTTCGTGACAAACTGTGCAAAAACAAAATCAACTATTCCAAATACAGCTGCATTACTGTCATTATACATTCTGCATCACTATGAGTGTGTTCAGTTAACTTATGATGCCACAGGTGACCAAATAATTCAAGCTATTACACTGAATATAATCACAGATTTCAACAAACATTATTGGAAGCATTTTACATTGTATGGTCACAAACTATGTAACAGCACAGTTAATTCAATGCAGAAATGCTACAAATTGTAGTAAGGATGCACCAGTGTATCAGCTGGTATCAGCCAACATTCGCAGATATCAGTCAGTATAGCATATAAAATGTCTTTTAACCAATAGCATTTGCAGATATTTACCACATTATAATATAGCTTTGTGTTTTTCATAAATTTGCTTGTTTGAATCTGTGTTCATTCAAAGGTAAGGTGATGAATAGCTCAAAGACTTAAAGCATAAACTACGTTTATATTTACATAATGAACATTTCTTTGTCACATAGGGATGAATAACATTGAAAAAAAAAATAGACACAAAAAGTAGGCTAACGTCACTATCAATGTCAACCAACTGCTGAAATGTTGTTTTAAACATTGATATCAACCAAAAATATTGCCCTCAGTGCAACCCTATATATAGTTGTCAAGTGTTTTATCTTTATACTTAATGGAAATAGCTTAAAATAGCACATTTTGCAAATTGGGACTGAGTCATGGTAACGTACTTCAGGCCAAAGGTCACAGCCTGGCGACTAAATGCCCAGACAGAGAGCAGAGTGAAGCTGTGAAACAAGACACCCCAAGATGTACTGAAACATTACCTCTGATGGGCTTTTTTCAGCCTCAGTGATATCAAAATCAGACTTGGAGTGTGTGTAAGAACCACAAGTGTGAAAGGTACAACACAAACTTTACAGAAGTAACACACAGAGTAAGAGGTTTTTCTGAAATTGCCAAAGCACAGTTTTCTCTCTAGCTGAGCAGAAACGCCTGGACTATTTTACAGGTAGCTGAAAGTGTTTTTAAAACCTATACTGTGTTACATTTTCACTGTGGGTGGGATAATACAGCGTGACCACATTCCACTCAAATGTCCCTGGGTGTGACAGCCCAGTTGACACCCTCAGAAGCGCTGTCTTTTCAATTATCACCCCAGCAGGGGCCCCAGTAGGACCCTACGTCAACAGACCACCAAGAATCACAGCCACAGCTCGTTTATTGGTGCAACCTGAAAGGCCCGACCAACAATGAAAAGAGCACAGACCAACCCCTTATTGACACATGCCGGCCCTAAGAAATGCACACACACACTTCATGATGGCTGCAGACATACACACCAGTGCTGGGAAACGCACCCTGTTAAAAGGCAAACAGTTATCAGCTTACTGTTTCAGCCAGGAGTGAACCTATTTAGTTTTAATACGCTCGTATGGTTAGAGGAAAGTCAACTTTACTGGATTTGAGGTTTCGCTTTAAAAATGGGTGCCCCTTTTTATGAGGAAAACATTTCAGTTTTCAGTTTAGTGTTTTTACTGTAGAAAAACAACATCTTCAGAGTTCCATTCTTCTTCAAAAAATATTCTTGAATAATTAAAAGAAAAGCCTGATATAAACTGGGAAAAACAACCCGAACTGCATGTCATGTCAAACATAAACAGTGTGAGAGTAATTTGTAGGATCTATTAATGGCTTGTGTGTTTCCGGTAACATATCTGTGAGAGTGACCGGCAGGGAGGTGGATACGAGAGGGGGGGGGCCCCGCTCCGGTTCCCCCAGACGACAGCTGACAGGCGAGGTGGCAGCTCCGAGTGGAAGAGCAACTCGGGCTTAGTGAGCCCCGGCCTGTTTATTTATAACAGAAAGAGACTGTTTGAAAGCGCTGCTGTGTCACATAAGACGTCTGCTTTGCGTCCCACTGGGGAACTGAGGGACCAGGGATCTGAGGGGCTCTACACAGCTGACAGTGCGATACAGCAACACCTTAGGAGGGGAAAGAGGAAGGAAATGGTGTAAACTAGCTTTAGCCGCTGTTAATGAATGAACTGTGGGTGTCTTTCTGTATTTAGGAACCCTGCAAAGACATAAACTCAATCACCCATTTCTTATGAGAAATATGAGTACACTTTAAACACACTGTAAAGACAGTACAAGTCATAAATGTAGGGTTTTGACTTAAGTTCTGAACCTGAAGAGCTGATATGAAGGTTTGCAGGACAGTAAAGCTTCAGAGAGGAAGTAGCAGCAGCTGTTTGATGGCTCTGTGAATGAGCTCTGGTTTCTCCACCCTGATGGCAGCGGTAGTGTTAGATTTACCCTGCTCTCTTTCTCCTCTCGCTTATTCTCGCTTCAGGACCAACTAATCTAACACCACCTGTTGACTTGGCTGCACTCACATTGTCCCACATAATAACAGGCCAGAACTATCTCAGTCTGTCAACTCACTTCCCCCCCTGTGTATCATACTCGATTATTTCATCGTCCCACTGTGTGGGAAAAGTGGGCTAAGCGGGCTAAATCTTTCAAAGAATGCAGCCTATGAAATCATTTCTGTAACAGACTGGACCTTTACTGCCACAAATGTAAATCTTTCCAATGAGGTGCAGAAATGAAAATGATCATCAATAGTTTGCTCATGAACTGAATTTGTGAGAACAGCATCGTATCCAGGCTTTTTGGCCAGGGACATAATATCTTCCTGACCAGAGGGAATAATTTCACATTGGTAAAGCCACTTTCCACAAGTTCCCAAGGTCATGCTATTTGTGATGGCGATCTAATAATTAACTGGGATTTGGCAGAGTATCATGGTGAGGCTTTTGGAACGCAAAGCAGCCCTAACATGATAACTATCTCAAACCAGGAGTTTTGAAGAGGCTTTGTTTGGTAACCCAAGTTGAACTTGGAGCTAAGAACATCACAACAAAACCTGCTGTTAGCTAAAGAGAACTCTTTGTTGGGCGCCATCTGCACATCAAAGTCTTCATCCATTCCACAACTTTCTCAATAATACTCTCTGTTAGCGCTGCCAAATTTAAAAAAACTGGAAGTGACAGGCTGTGAGAAGAAAAATATTCTTTCTCAGCTGTTTATGCCATTAATGTAAACATAATAGGGCTGGAGCAGAAAAGATGGCTATCCTTCTCACCAGATGTTCTATGCCGTCGAATCAACAAGGCACTGGGGTCTGATGTTGACAAAATCATCAAAGAGAGGAAGGAAAGATGGTATTCAGAGGTTATCCTTGTCTTTATGCCTCCTCCATCCTCCCCATTGGAAATTACCTGACAGCTGTTTTTGCTAACCTGTGCAAAGAGACAAAGCCAAAGCAGAACAGCGCAGATGAAATCAGATCTGGCCTGGCCTCACTCGCAGAACGGCACAAAATATCCATGGGCAACCAGAAAAGGTCAGCTTTCATCCCAGCCCACACAGACAAGCATGAAAATGGTTCTCTAGTCTTAACACTGATCTCATAAAAAAGATGCATGTGAGTTTCATCGGTGAGATGAACAATTAGGAAGAAACTCAAAACATATGAAGTGCAGAAACATGAACAAGAGATAATCTGCACATAGGAGTCATATGATAGTACAGTAAGAAAAAGATGACACTGCTTTATGTCTTCAGGCATGAATATCATTTAGCTACTGCTGCTGTGCTCTGATATTTTTAATTCTAATAACTTAAGAGGGTGCTCCAGGTCTCTGATCATGTACATAAGAGGTCACTAAATCATGTTACTTGTGAATCTTTCAGCTCAATGTGTCAACTATCAGTTTGCATGAAGCCGATGTAGATCTCTGTAGACTATTATAGTCATGACTGAAGCTTAATTGCAGCAAAATTGAATAAGTAATAACAAAAAATACAAAAAAACATTATTAAGAATGCCTCAGCTGTTGCTATGTTACATCAAGTGTGTTTTGGCAGAACAATATGATTTCTGTTCCACGGCACTGACAACAAAACCATTATGTATTTGCCATTTTTGTTCCAAATGCCAGCATATTCCTCTAGTCATCTGTTTGTTGTTTGGATTCAGTTCTAAACAGCACTGGGGCGAGGGGATTGTCAAATCCATTTGGGAGAGCGGGTGAAGGCCAGAAATTCAGTTTGACTGAATAATCAAACAATTGCTGGTCATTATGTCATCGTGATAGAAAATCCTTGCCTCATTTTGATTGTAGGAAGCACAGATGGATGCAGTGGTTTCATGTCGCATGTCTACAAGAATGAAGGAAATATAGCTTGCAGTTGACTTGAAGAAATATATGCCAACTGAGTTCTCATGCACTTAGAGGGGGAGATCTACTACACCAGGAGAACAGAGGTGGAATTCCAGGGGGAGATAAAAATACTTCAGGAGCTGCGTAGCTGCAGGTGTTATTACAGCCTCCTCCTGAGGCCCTGCAGTCAAGAGTGGGTGAAAGACAGAACCAGGGGGTAAGATCCAGTCACGGGACGTCTCCAGCACCCTAGAAAAGTCATGTTTACTTCTGATTCATCATTTAACTTGCAATAAACCAGAACCACTGGAACATATTACCTGCAAAAGAGTCATGGTAGATTTGCCACTGCACATTTACTTAAGTATCTATGTAATACAGCCATGTGATTACGGGGTGTGTGCAGCAACTTGAATTATGTTTGATGAGCATTCTCAAAGATGTTTTTGTGCATAGCTCGACCTGAAGTAAAACTTTACACATGCAGTCTCCAGATCCATCATCAGAGAGGTTCAGTACAGTAGGCCGTCTGCTGCTGTGGTTGGCAATCCCCTCACTCCCCTTTTGAGGTTAGTCCTGGACAAGAACCAATAAACACTGAAGAAAGCCATGTTTCAGAGAAGTCTCTGAGTGGTGGCAGGAACAGCCAACTGTTGCTCAGCAAAATAGTACACCCACATCTGCGGAATCCAATAAAATTGACTTAAAACTTGGTTGTGAATTGATGTCGGTCATAGTGTGTGAGTGTTTATTAAACACAAACCACAATTATCTACTTGCTTTCAGACCTGAGACATTTTGTTGACAGCTCCCAGTTTTTAATAACCAAAAAAAGGCATAAATGTTTTGAAGTAAATCCGCCCACAGTCTGGCTAGAAAAGACGTGACCTTAAGCTGCAGCCTAACAAGGGACTTTCCTGTAAGTTGTCTTCTATGTTTGGTGAGGGAAGTCATTTACTTACCCCAATCCAAGGATCAAGGCAAATCTTAACCACCCTCCAAAAAAGTCAGTGAGCTTTACTTTCTTTAACGATACCCTAAAGCAGAGAAATGTGCACATTCCTGAAGCCAATTATTGTGTTTGGCATGTGAGAGGGGATCAGGTGCCCACTTTGTCTGCATAAAATAACTAAAATAGCTTGTTTCTGATTGGACTTCACCTCTTCCTTTCAGTGTTTTAAACCCTCACATTCAGACTCCCTCTGTCACCCCCCGACAAAGGATCAAGGGGCAAGATGCTTGCAAAGAAGAGGATTATCTTTTAGATCCTGGTTCAAGGAAATCTGGGGAATGCCAATGATGTGAAGGTTGGATTTCTCCAGGTGTAAAGCTCTTTTGTTTTGACCAGTCAGAAAACACCACCTCTATTAATAGGATTAGCCTGCCTGTATTACTCCACTGACCCTTCCACAGGCTCATGTTTCATTCTGTCTTTCTGATTGCATTCTACCACTTCGACACTCTTGTAAGCCCGAAATTGTGTCTTCTGGATCCCTCCAAATGTGTCAGGACAGTAGCGCTCAGTCTTTCCCTTGTTAATGGGAAGAATTTATGAGAAACAGAAAACATCGCTCGGCTTAAACTTTAAAGAAGTTTTGACAGCTGTTACTTTAACAGTTAAATTCACAAGAAGTTCGTGAAACTGTTGTAACGTCTCCAACTTTCAAAAGAAGTATGGAAATGCAAGCCAGCCAAACACTAAGTCGGGCTCAGAGCAGACTTTGGATAAGCAAACTGAGAGTGCAGGATGAAGATATGCTTATGACTGAGGGCCAGGGGAAAAGCTGCTGGATGGGAGATAAACAGTAGTCCCGTCATTACTTTCATCCAAGGTCAACACAGGGCTCTGCAAAAGCCTCTTGAGATGTCCTTGACTTTTCTTGCATCTTTTAGAATGTTACTGACCTATGTATTGCTCATTTTTACATTGTGCATGACTAACACAAGCTAAAACATATAACAAAACTATAACAGATGTTTTATATTGCATCCCTTGTGCTTTATTACAATCAGCACCCAAACTGAAGGAGTAGGATCATGACTGCCATTTCCGTACTACCTACAGTATCCTGTTTAACTTGCAACAAAAGACTTCCTTATGAATCATACTTAAACACTTCAACAGTCTGTATTCATTAAATGACTATATCAGCTGATATGTTGGCTCACCTGGACTGGGAGTCTGCCTGTCTAGACTGTTTCCCTGTAGGTATCATTCACCAGTCTATCAGATGGAATCACAGACTGTAATCTGGTACTTAGGTGGTTTCACCTGTCATGAGTCACAGATTAATTAAAAAACCAAATGATCTAGTCTGAAACAAACACAGATAAATGTTCTTCAGGCGACAGCACCAAGCTGCAATAAATGGTCTCAGGTGTACAACAATTACACCATGCAAGACACAAAACATCTTTGTCCCCATGCTTTCACAGACTTCTACATCTGGATAGTGAGTGTGATAAAAGAGCATTTACGTAAGCCTGACAGCTTTTCCATCTTCTATGATGAAGTTTGGGAAAGGAATTCCCCCAGACAGAACCACGCCTGCTGGATCTTACGCTCTGAGATCCAGATAAAGTCCCTGAGCTAAATTGAACACTTCCTTCACTTAACTTAGCCTTCCTCTACAAGACAATCCCAAAAATAAACTGTCTGTATGTTTAGAGAAAGAACACTTGAATGCAGCTTTTACCACAATGTAAACATACATTAAGAGATAACAATTAAGACGTTTGTGTCTGCCAATGAAAAAAACACCACAACTGAATTGACTTCATAAATATAAATTAAGCGATGTACACAAGATACCAAATACTCTAGACAATGTGAAGGACAAGTTAGGACCAATTTAATTGATAAATTGCAGTCTATAAATCTGTAAAAAAAAAAAAAAAAAGCCTGATATAATTGCTCACAGCTTGAGTTTATTTACTGAAATAGCAACTTTACTTGAAAGCTAAAAGGTTTATCATTATATATGTCAAAGAAATGAGCACACTATCATAATGAGACAACCAGTCTACCAGGCCAAGTATGGCAATTTGCCTGAACAAGAACTGTAAGTTCAATATTATTTCTATTATCCCTCCAACAGCAACATCTCAATTATTACAACCATCCTCCCAAGGTTCTACATTATTTCACTTGAAAGAGCAAAGAAAACTGAACATAATGGACCCCAGATGACAAGCATTCTTATAGCAGCACCTGAAAACATCTAAAACAATAATTTTCCAATAGTAGATTTTTTTTTTGGAGGCTATAGTGGGTGACAGTGACTAACACTCCCTGGTATATTGCAGAATGACATAAACTGTCTGAACTAATGAGTAATAATCCCTCCATTGGGTAGCTAATTGGAACCACAAACTTTTATTGAGGCTGTTCATTGCAGACAAGTACCTCACAACCAAAGGGTTTTTATACAACCCTTTAAAAGTCCTGGTGCTGGGCTCTGTAAAAAGCTCCTATTACAATTAGCCAGGAGGAGGACATAAAAGTTTGCAGTTTGCCAAAAATGGTGGGGGCAAATGAACAGCAGCCTTGATTAAAACTGATTGAACAATTTGTGATGTAGATTAGACTAAAACATAAGTGAAAAGGGGCCTAATGTTCTGCATGCAACTCCTTCATTCCAAAATCTAAACAAACCAGAGAGCATTGCTAACAACCATATGGGAATCTTCAATGTGTATATCTCTATGCATTGCAACACTGCCATGCAACTTAACATAGAGCAAAAGCATGGTTGGCATTTGCTCATAACCATGGTAATTATCCTAGTAAGTGGGTGGAGCCTAAATGACATCCCTTAGCAGTTGCCATCATTGGTTTAGAGAGTATAGGTAGGATAGATTGGGTGAGCAAAGGTAATGCTAAACTAAGTGACAGTAAAAGTAAACTTCATGAAAAATATGCTCAACAAAATCACTTGATGCTCCACAACAGCTGTGAAGGCGTCAATCCAGAAAAATTATGAAACACTAAAAGAAAACACGAGCCACCTGTTAGGATCATCAGTAGGCGTGTCCAGATAAGGTGAATCAGATCAAATGATTCCTGGAAACAGATCATTAACTAAGTATCTTGACAGAGGAGTTCAATTAAAGTGTACTCCAGATCTTTTGGGGTCATCAGTGGTATTACCTGCAACATTACATCTGCTTTGGCCTCACTTTCGAGATGCATTTATAACCCCTTGGTAATTATCTATTAACAATAGCAACAGATTTCAATTCATTTTCCAGGATGCTACTACTATCAATATGTAAGCTTCTGCAGTTTGGACACTTTGCTGCATCACAGAATGCAAAGCTTACCTGAGCTCTTTTGGCTCAAACTTGCAGAGAACTCCTAGTTATTGAGTCTGATTGAAATCACTTTCCCGCTATAGACAATTTAGATTGCTTCTGGTCAAAATAAGCATAGCAAGAAGGACATAAACTAGAGTCCAGACCAACCAGACTGAAACGATGAGTTACGAAACACCCTAAATTTAAATTACATCAGGATACACGATTTTTTTCTAATATTAAGAGCTACAACTTTCCATAAATGCTTCAGGGTATATAACCTCAATTATTCAATTTAATAACACTACATACAAACAGAGAATTTAAGGTTACATTTGGCTTTGTGTCAACCACACAACAACCCGAGGGCCGACATCTGACAACCATAAACAAAGTCTGGGAGTATCTTCCTCTCTACAGTTGACAGACGAATTTCACCTGTCCTCATAATTCAACAACAGGCCTTAATTTTAAGGTGCGCTCACACCTACAAAGACATCTGTTTGCCAGAGGTTTATGCAATAATACAAGAAAGCAGGAGGGTTAACCTGCCCATTCATTGGAAGCAGATGTGAGGGATCCATTTCCTACTATAATAAGTGGTAATTATAGACAAGAGGCCCTGTGTCTCCGTGTGAAAATACACTGAGCAGTGCTGGTTAATCAGCATTGTGAGCTAGTCAGGTATACAAGAGAGGGCAGTGAAACCAGCAACAGTCTACTCTATGTTACTCATCATCAGTGTGCTAATGGACAAGCCAGCACAAGCCAGTTCACGACCTTTCAAAGGGAAAAAAAAGCAGAAAGAGGATAATTTAAGACTCTGCTTTCACCAGAGTGTTACATCACCCCCAATGACCTTCCTGACAGTTTTTTTTTGTACAGTAAAGGTCTGCTGTGTCAGACTAAGACTAACTACATCAGCATTTATACAAATGTCATCTTAAAGTGCATGAGTATGTCATTTGAATTAATTGAGTAAATGCTCATTCCAACTTTTGAAAGATGCCAGGAAGACTCCATGCAAACACGAAGTGATGTGCATATTTGGAAAAGTATGACAGATATTTTATTAAATGTAAATTATTGTTGTAAAACTTTCATACAGTATTTATCGACTTCTTTTCATTGTTGAAATGTTTTATGTGCCTCAGAGACACAACAGGTTTCCTATGACTTATTTCCAACAATGCAGTGGAAAAAAATCTGTTTCCACTGATCTATGTCAGCACATTTTATACTGTCAGTCAAATTTTAAATGCCAACATCCATATTTTGCATTGAGCAACAGGATGTAGCTGTTGCAGCACAGCAGAGAGAAATCAGAAAAAACCTTTATCCATAATATCAGCAGAATTCTCTGGTGAATAAGTCAGTTCTAATAGCAATCAGTAGAATGTGTAGAAACATTTAGTTTTGGCACAACGCAGTCCATCCAACTCGAGTAAGTAGTCAAGTAATACAAAACACATTAAAAAGAGTACAACACCATCTTTAAAATATATTTAATTTCATTTAAGTCCAAGCAATATGTAAAATGTATTGAATCAATGCATGTTTTGTTTTCTGAAAATCATAAAAATTGCCTATATTTCAAATCTTTTTGCTGATATATTCACATAAGGAACATGTTCGTACCTTGGGAATGTGTTTTTCAAGTCATATATGGTAATAGTTTTAGTAAAGAAAAAGTATTTTTAAATCACGCATCATCTTTAGTTTTTATAGTCAGAGACAACTGATTAAAATCCAACATTTTTCCATAACAAAAAAAGGAAAAAAAAAAAAGGTATTTCTGCCATTATGTCCAGTTTTTCATGGTATATATTGGCCATAACATCCAGTCCTACTATGGACCGAAAAGTTAGACATCTGGCCAACAGCAAACATGCTTATTAGCCTCCAGAAACATAGCAACCAGATCACAACACTATATTCTGCCTGTCTGGTTGGTCGTCTCTGAAAAAAAATGAAAAGGCAAGAACAAACAGGTCAAATGGCTCTGCTCCAGTTGTATTACTGTCCATTTTCCATTTTCTACAAGTGTAAAGCCATGGGGAACAGGGCTCACTTGTCTCTGTGCCAGATAATCAGACTGCAGTCTAGTGTTTCGCCAGATTTGAGGCCCAGTAGGGCCCAATGTCCACCCCTTGTACCCATGACAGAGTCATAATTGAGTCTCACAGGTGGAGCCTCCTCATCCTGACACAGCTGAAAGAACCTCATCTATGTGCTCACAGTCCACATAAATCACACAGGCCTTCAGTTCCAGGGAAGAACCATTTAATTACCCTTCTTAAAGCAATAATTGGTTGACTTGGCTGGAGGTGCTGCCCTGCATGAAGATGAACAGAAAAGGCGAGGCCGTCACTGTCTCTGATGGTTACGGAGAGAACATTGAGGACAACCGAGATCTGTAATTTACATGAGCAAATCCAGTGCAAGTACCCCACATGAAGATTTGGTCTAGAATCAAAAAGATTAAAAAGGAAATCTAAAA
>JAPTYQ010000028.1:8460053-8470507 GCA_029814465.1 Ostorhinchus cyanosoma | reverse complement strand
ACATGAGCAAATCCAGTGCAAGTACCCCACATGAAGATTTGGTCTAGAATCAAAAAGATTAAAAAGGAAATCTAAAATTAAAGTGAATATCATAACAGCTGCTTGATGCTTTAGAAAATATCTGTAACAGCTGCTGATTCTGTATCTTAGAGATGTATGGAGATGTCAGCTCATATAGTTTTAATCTAATATGCACTCCAGTATGTCATGAGAACATTCTACATCCTCTGCATGGTTCTTCAATTCATTCATTTATTTACATGCAATAAATATGCATGCAACTACTTGGAGACTGCAGATTGCAGATATGTAATAAAGACACTGCTGGTTATAAACAGCTACCTACTGTCTGCAAACTGCCCTTTTCAACTCAGAACACATGCTGACTGGTGTTTCCACAGAAGTTAAATGTCAAGACAGCGAAGTGACACATACACAGTGATGAAATTTCCTCTGTGTTTAATGAATTCCTACTTAATCTGTGCATGTGTTGGTGACTTTGTCTATGCCATCTTCATTCAAACAGTAAACTGTGACTTTCAGTCATACATAAACAGCCCTTTAAGTTCGGATGAGTCGTCATTCCATGGGATCAACAGATGGTTTGGGTGGAGAGAAAATTATACACAGCCACTTTAGTCTAAAACCACAGAAATTCCCTGCGCCTTACCAACTGGATTACAAGGCCAACCTTCAGCTTCAATAGCCCTGCCAGGTACCGGAAAGACGTGCATGCTGTCAAGCCTCTGGGCACATGATGGATGCTACACTTCTTTAGTCAGCATGGTAGTTAAGAAGCCACTCAATGATGCGCTTGGCAAATGCGCTACGTAAGGAAAGATAAAATCAGAAATCGTTCACTAAGCTTCTTCCTGACAGTGACCTGGAACATCTTCAAGAAACATGTAGTTGAGAATCATCCCAAGATGCTATGGTGATCATTTCCAGTAGTGTACAAGAAGCTGCGATTTTGATCTGGTGAAACTTAACCACCAGCAGAGTTCAGATTCCACTCTTAAAAAGCGTGTGATTTTTCACCTCTACAACGTCTAACAAGCCCACTCACATCATCCAATCTACTAGTGTTGCACCTCCCCATCCTCCACAAGACAACCGAGCATATTTTGGCAGCAAGAGTATCGTGAAGAAGATACAATCCTGGAGAGCATGTGCAGTGGAATTTCTGCAAAAAAACATGTGGAGCAGTAGAATAAATTAAATAGGGGGAAGTTGCAAACACATGGTAGTTAGTAACAGGTCATTCTGACTATTTGGTCTTCAATATAGTTAGTGCAATAAGCTTTTCAGTCAAAGATAGGAATAAAATGCATCTGTCCTGCATTTTCAAGGCTTACAACTTCATCCATGATGATCAAAACTCTCTATGTCAGAGTCTCCATGGCTTGTTACAAGTAAATTTTACTTTTCATAGTAATTACAGCATGTGAATTAGTGGGTTCATGTGGGTCTGAATCAAAGACTTTTGCCATGACAACATAGTTTGGCTTGTAGCACGGAACATGCATCTTCAAAAGCAACAAACCTGAATGGAAAGTATTTCTATCCCAGCTCCGAAACACACTGTGATGGAAAATTCACATATCACATTCTAGCTGAGAGAGAAAAATAAAAACAAGGACTTGTACTTTGGCATAATTAAGTCCAGGGGAATTCATTAATCCTTAGTTCCACTGTGTTGCTTGCCAAGTCATAAAAACCTGTGAAAACTTCTGTTATAGCTTTGCGGTTACACTGTGTGACCATCTGACACACACTCTACAGCAAATCTCACGCCATAAGAAACAAGACTAGTTCGCTGTGATATGAAAGCAGAAAAACACTGGAATATATAAAGGTGTGGGGAGGGGGGGTGGGGGTGGAAAAACAATTACACTACGTTATTTCTTTTAGCAAATATAGAGTAGGACATCTGAACTCCACACAGGAAAGCCTGAATAAACTTTGCTTGAGGGGAAGTAGGGGTCCTCTTGTCCTGCAGATAATTCCAGGTTTCATTTCCCTAACAGGATGGTGACTCAGCAAGGGACAACAGGTTTAGACCATCACAAGCCACTGCACCAAAACAATGGTCTATGGGCAATAACCACAAAACCATTCGCTTTTTCTAAAGATATCTCCTCGTGCAGCAAATCACTTGTCCAAACTACCTTCCTTGTTACAATGGCTGCTCTTTCTGGGGGTCAGAGTTGTTACAACCTTAACCCGGACTACAGACATGCTATGTTTTTGCTACTTGTTCTTACAGTAAAAGCAACTATGAAGAGTGAGCAGGCGAAGGACAGGACAAAAGGTGAGAAGCACAGACGGAGAAAATTCCTTAGAGAACATGAAGGAGTTGTTATGTCTCGTGGGACAGCAGCTGACAATGATAACACAATCCAGACTGTTGCGGCTCTCCTGTCTCCTCCCGAGGGCCTCTGCAGCCCCACTGAGGGGCACAGTAAAAGCCCCTGAATGCTCCTATTAACTACAACCAATATCGTAATGTAGCCTCGAAGGCAAACAACTATGAGGAACGATGTATACTTCAGTTCCTCGAAAGTTTTCTATGCATGTAGTAGAATTATTATCTTAAGCAAAAAAAAGTTAGTCAGTTCTTGGAGTTTATTTGCTTTTAGGAGTCATTCCAGGACAAAGGAACCGGCTCAGGTGTTAATGCAATACCTTTCATTTGTAAAATCACTTGATAATTACACTCCAAAGAAACTTCTCGCCTTCAGACTCCTAAATTACACAAAAGTGACTATAAAGGGGAAGTGAATGTTTTCCTCATGTTTACTTTTCAATGAGCCATTGCCCCCTGAAGGCTGAAAAACTCTACTTGTTGGCCTCCCTCAGAGAACATTAGGGGTTTAACTGAAGCTTACATGTATTTGCAATTTACAATACAGTCTTGCAGAGATAGCAGCCTTTCTCTTTTACAGGTAGGGACATGTTGTACAGTAAGAGGAGGTGGAGGCAGGGCAATCGTCAATGTTCAAGGAGGGAGAAATCAGCAACTCTGATAAGACACCAGGGTGGGATTTATTCTTAACACTTCACAGGATCTCAGGGTTAAACCTAGTTTTAAAACACAATGGAGAGAAAAAAACGGAGTACTTAAGGAGCCTGGAAAAGAAAATCTACTGCGTTCTGAAAACACAAAAAAGGGCAGCAACCCCCATCAGGGTAGCTGTATAAGTTGGGAGGGACCATACAAGACAATGCAGCAGCTCTTTGAATAAAAAGTTGAATGCCCACAGGACTACACGTCAATGCCACTAGCAAAGACAAAGGCACATTCAATAGGGCAAAGACAGCTAGAGCACCTTCAAAGGGAAAAGCAATACAGTTAACTTAGCATTTCAATGAATCTTTAATAAGTGTGGAGCTGCAAAGAAACCTGGTAATACTATGTGGAAAAGACTGAAGCAGACCGCTAAAGATAGAATAATCAAGTCTATTACAGTCTTTTGTTCTTATCAAGCTAAGTGACTCATGTTAGATATGGATCTATTTCCAGTAGCGTAGAGTGACCAGTACTCTCACAGTACTCATCACTTCATTAGAAGTACGAGGGAGGTCAAAAGGACGAGGGAACAATCTTATAATTAAAAATAGTAATAATAATAGCGGATTAGATTTCTTTAGCGCTTTTCAAGGCACCCAAAGCAGTGATCCATTATTCAGTCCCTCTCACTTTTATACTCTGGTGGTGGTGAGATACATTTTAAATTAAGTGTTTGCAAATCTAATAAACTTGTCAGAAAAAAATTACAAACTTTCCAATCTTCTGCTAACTAAGAACAGTAACACTTGCCATTTGCGACCACAGATAGTTTCTGACCATTAAGCTGTGGTTATAGTACAGAGCTGTGTATCCTCAAGCCATCCTGTGACCCCACCATGAACTCTGTCTGGTTTATTACATCTGTAGCTCCATAACACAAGAAAGAAGAGTCATACATCTTCAACAAGAAGGAGCCAAAGAACATTATTTCACTGTTTTGGCTGCTTGGAAAATTATGTTGAACTACTGAATATGAACGATAACTTACTTACACAGCCTGAATGTGCTGTGTTAATACTGACGGAGAAAAAAAATCCTGCCTAGGGACTACACGACTACATTAGAAATTGTGTCGGACATGTGTTTTTAAAGTCAAGTAAAAGCCAGGAATAGTAATGAAGGGATCTGATGATATTTGTCTCGCGAAAGTAGATATATTTTCTCCCGTGTTAAGATTTTAGGATAGGATACGTTTTAACCTGCCACATAGCTGCAGAACAATCTGAGGATGATATAAATTACTCAATAAATGCCATCATCCACTGATGTGTTCTTCAAAGAGGAAATATAGAAATGTGTAAAGAGGTGAGAATGGAAAAAGTGGGACTCTGGTTACAACAGGCAGGACTTAGAGTATGTGCGCTCATGTCAGCACACGCAGAGCGTTGCTGCTGTACCAGCTGAAGCGCAGCTGTGTTTGGAGTCGACTCTTCTGTCCAACACGGACGCGACGTCATGCAAGAAAAAGGACAATGATACCACAGCCACAGAACACACTGCAGTGTAGGACAAGTTTGGCGTGCGTGTTTCTTTGTGATGATTTGTTAAGAGTCGTAGTGGATAATGTACACGTTTCAAACAGATGTGGGCAGATGAGGGAAAATTTCTCCTTTAAGAAAATGCCTGAATTAATTACATGAAGTTAAATCTGTCATGGTTTTGGGGAGGTATTCAGGCTTGTGTGAGCACACAGACTGAGGTGGATCCCGGCCATACTTCAGCTTTAGACAGGTTTTAGTTCATCTATAAATCATACTTTACTACTGCTGACCCCTATCCATGCACACTACAAATTAAAATACGGTCATCAGTGTCAAGGTTTCTCCCAGTTTCAACAAGTTAAATATATAACTTTTTCAGACTTCTTTAAGACCCGTATGAATACACTCCGTGACCTATTTCATGACCCATCCCACCGGCAACAGACTTTGCATTCACACTCCTGATGTGAATGCAGAACAATACTGGCGGTATCAAACACAATGCCCATTGGATTTGTATTTTTTCTGACTTCCACAGTATAGCAATGTATCATTTTAAAGATAAGATCCAATGCTTTGAGTTTTCTTGCACGAGAGGTGTTTCACTTGGAGTTTTTACTAAAACCAGTACTTTTTTGTTAAACTGTATTTTAGAAATGACATTTTAAGGCCCATGATTGAATCACATCACCTTTTTTAATTTTCAGCATTTTTCAAGGGCCTGTACAAAAAAAAAAAATGATTATGGTACTATAATAGAAATGTACAACATATTAAGGCACAATATTTACTATAATAAGGGTTGCAAGGTTAGCTGAAAAAGTCTGGACAATATTGAGATTTGCAATTGCAACTTGCGATATCACGGAAAATGCATGGATTACTGATTACTTTATAATGTAAATATACTTGAACTAGTGCAAAAAAAAAACCAAAAACATTATTTATCTCTGTTCAGTGTCACAGGATCGCACAGGATATTTAAAGTGCAGCTGACAGACCTAGACTGACATTGAGATTATGATTCCAATCTCTCTAATTGTAATATTTTCAAGATAAGCATTAGTGCTAACCAAAACAAACTAAATGGTTCAATTAAAAACAAAAGTCATTACATCTTAAACCTGTATCTCCATGGTAAAAAAAAAAAAAAACGTGCAAAAATAGGAAATATATAAATTCCTGCATGGTATATCTGCAGATATGTAGTATCAGGCTCAGTTTTATTGTCACTCGATCAATGGTTCATGATAGAACAAAATATAGTTACCCAGGTCTCGGTTTGTAGCAAAAGAAGACAAGAATAAAACCTAAAATAGTATATATAAACGGTAAGTAGTTATAATAATGGAATACTTAAGTAAAGTGTGAAGAACGAGTTTATCTCAGCTGTGAATAAATCATGAGGAACCCCTGCTGAACTGTGAAACAGATTCAGGTTCAGAGTCCTAACCTCTGTGACCTCTATACCTCCCAAGTCACACCTCACTGCAGAGTCAACATCCACCAGGCTGCTGGCCTGCGCTCCATATGTGCCAATGTGCTTGAGGAGTGCCGAGCCACTTCAGTACACCATTGTCCCATCAGCAAAGATGGCCTCTCTCCTGGGGCTATAATTCAACTATGCAATGTTTACTGAACCCAGTCTTCAAGCAATTATGTGAATGGGTCTGGAGGGGGCAGACCTTTCGTACTGTTCAAACTGTGGAATGGAGTTGGTGTTTGCACTGCTGTGCTTTTCAACTCCATAGAATCCCCATCGACTGGGAATTAAACACCAGGTAGCCAGGTCTGTAATGACAAAGTGCCACACAGAGAGACCAACCACCTCGCCTAGCCGACACATTACCCAGCACAGACTAAATAAAGCATCCCCTCAAACTGTGGCTGCATGAAATTTAACATGGAATGAGGAGGCTCAGTTACACACAGCAGAGAAAGAGAACAATTTACACCAATGACACACACTTTGTAGACGATATAGTCATAGGAATCCAGGCCGCCCTTCCCCCAAACCATGGTCCAACCCCCCAGTGAAGTCAAGGGACACTTGTGTCAGTCTATACTGGGAGAGATCACTGTGCCAAAATTGTCAGTAGTAGTGCTCATACTCCACAAAACAAAGTGACCTCTTTGTCTTTTCAGATGATTAAACAGTTATAATAGGTTTATACTTTATAATGTGCTCTCTCAGTGGGATAGACAGATTTGGATGTGGCTGTGGGATTACTTTTCTTTTTTAATTAATTTCACACTGCAAAAAATTATTCCCTTGGATACATTTTTCGCACTTCTGTTAGTGGTATGCAGCAGATTACAGGTGCTCATTTGTGACCGAGAACTCAGTCCCATCACAAGACTTTATTGACTTTGATTGTTGGAGTTGATGTGCATGACCCCCACATTCCAGCAGGAAGAAATTACAGCCCATAGTAACACAGAACGTGTGCTTAATTGAATCAAGAGGCAGCCAAGCCAGCGTCCTCCTGCTGGAGTTCAAAGTCATGATGCAAAAAACAGATGCTTGCGGTTCCAGATAATTTAATTATGTTGATATTGTTGTACTCAGGCCTGGTAGTCAATCAAGGCAAGAGTAAGTTTAGAGGCCAGCTCCTATTACCTTCCAGTGTCAGCACACAACACATGATAATAGCCCTCCAGGGAATGGATAGCTTTAGTGGATCAATTATATTGAAAATACATAAGTTTACTTTAACATGCAGAAATTGTGCCTCCTGTCTTAACTTTGTGAAACGATGCAAAGTAATAGGTCATGTCATCCATGCACCCGGAGCTCAATAGCATGTCATCATGGATGTTAAATATACCCTGAAGTCATAAAAAACTTTACATCAGAGCTTCTCGAACATTTGACATATCGCTGCTTATATACTCTGTCTTCAGGCAGGTGAAAGATTTATGTCTGCTGGCTACTGCAACTATCTCTCATCATTCAAAAGGATTTCCTTCAGATCAAATCAACACAGAGGAGTCGCAGATATCTCAAGCATGACAGCTCTGTTTATTGGAGGGCATGAAGGTGAGAGACCAGACGGGTTTTCCAAAGGGTGGCACAGATGGGGTGGGGGTCTATTCTCAGCAGCAAAGCAACAGTTCACTTCTATATGATTCATAACTCAGATATGGAAGGGTATAGACAACTGTTTATAGACTGAGGTAATTAAAAACAGGGGAACAAATACCAAATGGTGCACTGGCAGTATGAGTAAGTGAAAGCTTGAATGGATTAAATCAGAGAATGTGAGTGGCACTGATTTTTTTTTTTTTTTTTTTTACTTATGTAAGTATTTTGATCATAAATAAACCTCAGTCTTATACTTAAGGATCAATTGTTATCCAGGTATGATTATGCCTAAAGATGTAATACATGCACTCATGGTGTTATAACCATAGACTGCACCAGGCTTTGCAAAGTGTAGCCTAAGTTTGAGAAGGTTTAGGAGTTGGAGACTCTGGGGAGACTATGAATAGCTTGTTTCTATGGACAAACTTAGAGCTGCTTCACTCAACAGGAGGTTCTAGTTTGTCAGATTACTTCTAAAAGCATCTTTACCATGCATGTATGCTGATATGACTCGAGGACTGGAATCGGTAATACAGTCCACCTGCAGGAGAGCATGCAGCCTTTCTCCAAACCACACTACATACTGAGCAGAAATAGTAACATCAACTTTTTTTTTTTTTTTTTGGTGCCTGCAAAAGGGAAATAAGGCAGTGGTGTGTAACTTTCATTTGACCTTTGGATAAAGAATGGTTGCAGAAGTGTGTGTAAAGTCCTGAAAGTGAAAAGAAAAGGAAAGTTTGGAATAGAAAGCTGACTTACAGTAAGCAGATGGCATGTGAGAATCAAGCAGAGGGTAAGTCCATAGATCGAAGAGGTCGGAGTGCCCATTTTCCACCAACCCAGCACAGGCTGTTAATGCTGGGGAAAATGAAAAAAAAAAACCCGAGGTCCTTCACTCCTCCTGTCCACGGGAGTGTGGAGCCTGCACCTTTTGCACACTTTTCTTCCCTGTGGAGAAACCAGACTGCGCCTCTGCGTCCCACACCCGGTGGGACTTCATCAACAGGTAAAAAAAAAAAAAAAAAAAAAGGAAAGGAAAATCATGACAACACTGCAAACAATGGTAGAAACAAAAACCAACAAGGAAAATGGGATAAAAAAACAACAGAAGCCTACGCCCATTACATAACTAGCGGGGAGGTGTAATGAGCATGCTCAGATGTCTATGGAAAGCTTAAAGTTTATTCTATCCGCACGTTTTCAAATTTCTCCTATTGAAGAAATGGTAGAATTTTTATGAATATTTTAAATAAATTATACATTGAGAACGTTCACCACAGACACGTCAGGAGTTAAAGGGTTCAATGAAAGAGAAAAGGATCGATCCGGATGTAGACGTTTTTCTGAGTCGTTGAATCAGATTCTGCTTCGAGATGCTTTTAAGGGACATTGTTATACTTTTATTACCTTTTAAATTATTGATGGTGTTTTATATGTTTGTTCTTAGTTTAGTGAGTTACATATGGTTTTAGAACTAACTTTTATGATGTGTTTTTATGTATATTTTTAATGTGGATGTATGACTGTGATTTTTATTTTGCGTAACTTCTGCCAGAAAAGAGATTTTAAATCTCAACAAGCTTTTTTCTGGATTAAATAAAGGTTAAAAAAAAAATCTTAATTTTTTTAAAAGTACAAAATAAGTTCACTTTGATATTTAACTCATGCATCAGGGCTATTTTTGACCAACATGTCTAGAGGTCTTCAGTTCTGCGGGAACATTTCACACACTCCGACCAGACTCGCCTTTCATTTGATACGATGTGGAAGAAATTTTTTTTTCCCAGAGTCAGCTTTGAGAGTATGATGTGCCAGTGTTTAACCAGTAACTTTTATACTGGTGCTACAAATTTTAACACCAGCAATGATGTGTTTCACCACAGTACAGTCATATAATTCAGTTTACAACTCCTGAGCAGTACAAATGTAAGGAATCATTACTCAAACCGCAGTGACTCAGCTATCATCGTTCCTGTCAAACAAATAACATGAGTTCACTTATAAACCCGGTTTATTGGAGGCTGATAAGGGACAAATTGTGTACGAGCTCATAGGCCCAGTCATGCAACTCGCTGACAGGATTTTAACTGTTTACCTTCTCTTTTTTATACCATATGGTTTAGAAACATAGTAATTAAACTCTTTTAAACAGTAACTCAACTGTCCAAATAAAAACGGACATACACTTTCACCAAACATTGACAGTCTTTAGCTACTTGAAAGTGTAGTCATGTTTTTTTTTTATAAATCTCACTTCCCTACAATGAAATTTTAACTTTTTTTTTTTTAACTATTATTATTATTATTTTTTATTATTAATATTTATGTAATTCAGTCACTTGAACAAATTAGGGACTTTACCAAATTGTTTTATAGACAGCATTTTAAATTCTTGTCTATCTTTTTCTTTTCTACTGAGTTCTGATGGTGTAACTGGTTTTTGGAGTTCAACCAGTAAAACCATAAAACACACAGTAAAACAAAACCAAAAGATAAAGAAGTTAAGCACATACTCGCTGCAGCTTTTATGACACACAGCAGCCCCTTTCACTGAAATAATGTCTCAGGGGTTAAAGGGTTAAAGAACTACAAAGCCAGAATGATATATACATAATGGGTTCCCTCAGCCCTCACACTCACACCACTAAACTGACATGTTTAATACATTTCTTATTTTACCCGTCTTAAAATTGTATTTTAATTCTTAATCAATGTGAAGCACTTTGGGCTACAATTTTTGCATGAAAGGTGCTATATAAATAAAGTTTATTATTATTATTATGTGGAGTTGTGACTATTCCAGTTTACACTGCAGTAC
>JAPTYQ010000028.1:8429791-8439948 GCA_029814465.1 Ostorhinchus cyanosoma | reverse complement strand
GAGTTCTCTGAGGCCAGAGAGGACATGGCAGCTCTGGAGAAGGATTATGAGGAGGTTGGAGTTGACTCCATCGAGGGTGAGGGAGAGGAGGAAGGAGAGGAATATTAAACATCAACACACAGAGGCTGTAGTTTAACAGGAACCAGTTTGTTTTAATGTATCCTTAAAAACATTATCACACAGAAATGTGTTTACTATGAAGATGTAATTTGACTGGGTAAATTTATACATAAGTATAATTATACCCAATCAGATTATATTTCCTTTCGGCAACTTACATAACTTCCAATCAAAGGGATTAGTGTTTTTAGTTCAACAGAAGACATGTGACTAAAATCTTCCTGCTTTCAGAGTAATCTTGATTGTTGGTGTTAAATGTTAACATGTTCCAAAATAAAATGTCTGTATTATGGAAAGTTGTCAATGTGTCAGTTCCTGAACCATTTAGTTATTTTACTGTAATCCAACGATATGAATCAAGTTTCATGGCATCATCAGATCAGGGCATTAAATACAATGTATAATAACTGTGTTTCATTTAAATATCAAGTTTCATATCCTGTGTGAGATGCTCAGTAAAATACACCTGTATACAAATTAATAGTATGACATTGTACATCATAGCAATGCTGATGGAAACAAGACACATTAAATAAAGACGACTTGCTCAACCCACTCACATACTTTTATTCAGAAATACAGCTAGGAAATCTACAATATATCCAAAATATTTCCCACTTCTCTTCTATGGGTTAAAACAAGGTACTGTACATGCGATATATGTATGTACTGACCACATAATCATTCTTTAACCATGCATGTCATCCTTGAGCTGATAAGTTTCCCTGACAATTTCTGATAACAGACAGGAAGCATGAAGGGTTTAGTCACCATCTAAAATAATTTACTATTACAAAATTTTTATAAAGTGTTTTCGAAGAGCTGGCAACAAACCATTGTAGGTAAGCCTCAACAGCAATCCCAAAAAGTGCAAACATGGACATAAAGTGCAAACCACATGAACAAAAAAGATAAGCTCAACCGCATCCTATAGATTGACACTGTGTATAATCAATGCTAATCATCATTATGACTGCATTTCTTATATCTGCATTATATTCTGAAGGTTTAAGTGACTGTCTAAACTTTACACCCACAACCAATTGCAAGAATATTCTGGGAAATGCACACAATACGACTAGGCAGCCCAATACATATGAATTAGAACACATAAATCTTAATTATTGCTTTAAGTTGCAGATTATCTACAACTGTGTGGGTGAAGTGTCAGTGGAGTTTCCCTGTACGCCGTATGTGCTTCTACATAATGAGTAGTGATGAAGAAACCACATATAGTTGTCAGAATATGAAAGCAGCTCTAAAGTAAATTTTAGTTGTTATGTGAGAGAGAGTAAATCTATGCAGACTGTATGCAGGCCTGATGATGAGCTCGTCCGTAGAGAAGGAAACCGACAGCTGTGCGAAGGTCCTCCAGGTCCAGGTTGGACAAGAAGCTCCTCTGAAGTTCCGCCTCCACGGTGTTCCCTTTGGGTCCACTACAGCCCTTGAGAAGGACCACAGCAGACTGACACAACAGCCAATCAGCCAGCTTTTTCATACCAGCGCTATCCTGATTGGCAAGGGCCCTCCTTCCCCATAGGCTGAGATGTAGCATGTTAGCAGCAACACGAGCACTGGGTCGCTATAGGACGTAAATACAGTGAATGTGAGTGCTGTGGTATCAGAATATTGGTCATTATTTGACTAATGGTAGACTATAAACAAACAGAACATTTCAATGCACCTTGTTTGGGTTCCTTCTTAGGAGAAATCGGATCACAAACTGCACATCAGCTGGAACACTAGACGGCAGAGGAGGAAGCTGTTTCTCCTGGTAATTCCTGCTCTCCAGTCCAACTGGTCGGTAGAACGGGTTATTCTGGCCAAATATCTCAAACGAGATGGCACCCACAGCCCAAGCATCTGCCTTGCAATAGTCAATCACCATACCGCACCCTGGGATGGCAGTGGCCACCTTTGGGGAAGAAATATGGTTAAATGTGTAATTTTTCAGGTAATTAATATTGTGTGTAGCAGTAATGATCAAACAGGTTTAAAACAAAATGATTGTTCCTTACCATATCACGCAACTGCACTTTTCTTTCTAACCACAGAGTAATTCTATCCCAATATATTATAATTATTATAATTATCATAATAATTATTATAATCACTACTACTATTCAGAGAGACATCATACTGGGAAGCAACCCTCATTTTTCTCACAAAAATGATAATTTTATTAAGACCTTGCTGGGTGGTTGTATGACCAAAGTTACACCGACATGTACTGTACACATTCCTAAAATAGTACATCTGTGGGTAAACCCATAGGTATACAAGGTTTACAAAAGCAGCTGTCCATGCTTGATGTTTTTGTAATTCAACGAAGTGTTGATAAGGGCCAAGACACTATAAGAAACCATCAGTGCCTACCTCTGGTGCCATGAGAGAAGCATTTCCTCCTCTGTTTACCCACATGCTATTGAAAGGCAGCTCCAGACTTGAATCCCTCTGTGCCAGGCAGCAGCCAAAATCAGTAATCACCAAACGAGGGCAACCATCTGTAAAAAAAGAGGTGGAAAAAAAACTCTTCAAATTTATGTAATTAATGTGTTGTAATTGCTCTCTTATAGGCTTAGCACTCCAGTTGTTGTCGTCTTTTTTTTTTTTTTTTACCTGAGTCAAACTCTACCAGCACATTGTCTGATTTGAGATCTCTGTGAGCAACACCCTGTCTGCACAGGTGGTCGACCCCCTCGAGAAGCTGCAGCATCATCAGAGAGGCGTGTCTGCGGGTGGGTGTGGACACTTCCAGGTACTGTCGCAGCGTGCAGGGATAACTATAGCACAATGTTGTGGGAAAAAAAAGGTGAGAAAGTGCCTTCCACTGTTTAAGTATTACAATCACATCCTGTAGGAGATCTGACTAAGATCATGATGGCAGGTCTTACTTCTTCATGACCAAAAAAAGAGTGCGATTGTTTCCCAGACCATCTGGGTTAAGCCTTGCTGGCAACACATCAGGATATTCTTCCTGAGCACCTGGTAGTAATGGGACATCCGCTGTGAAAGCCCGGTATACTCTTATCACATTAGGGTGTGCTGACACTCTTTTGGGCAGGACTCCAAAATGTCTGCATGTAAAAAAAAAATTGCTGTTAACACATTCCTTTTGCAACCTATTTAGTAATGAAGAATAACAGCCCGCACACAGGCTACATTACTTACCCATCTAGAGTAATTTGCTCATTTTCCTGCTTTAAAGCCAGGGGCCCTGCAGGCACCAGCTCATGTGACATTGATTTCAATATATCCTCACTGGATGACCCTGCCTGCAGACAAATAGTGTTGAAAACGTCCTGTCAGTACTCATGTTTATCAGTTTTCCCAAAGCAGACTGATTCCTTAAGTTATAGAAGTAACCTCAGAAACATTTTTTTGGGATAATATACCCACCCCAAAGTTCCACATCATCTTGATAGCCAGAGGGAAATTTCTCAGGGAGCAGCAGGTCAGAGAACGAGGGCTGCCCCCCTCTTCTGTATCTTCTTCCAACTGGACAATTGAGCATTTTGTGTTATTCTGTTTCGGAGGGGCAAACCTTGCTGCAGCTTCATACACCGCTGCATTGGAGCCTTTCCCAATCTGCTTCCCAATAAGGTAATCGTCCAAATTGTATCCAGAAGTGAATGGCTTGTGAGGAGTTGCGAATCTTTTCTTCCTGAATACATCCTGGGGATTCAAATAAATATTTTTAAGACACAGGAAGGGATACCTCCAGTGCTTTAATAATCATTGCTTTCACAAACGTGTACTGTAAGATTTGATTTACCACCGCAGTAAAGTTTTGATAATAATTTGTGAAAGTGGCAGTGGATCTGCAGTTCTAGATGCATCATATTTTGCATTTGAAAGCACTTATTAAAGGCTAATCCATTTTTATATAAACACTCATTTACAGTTTTGAAGATGATAATATTATCTGTGAGGGTTGATGTAGGCTTGTCATAATTATAGGTGATGGTCATGTTGCAATTAAATGAAATAATTGTCATTTTTTGAGTTTTTTGGGAGTCACAAGGGTGGATGGGAGCACATTAGAGTGGTAGCTCAGGTTGGACATTTTGGGGACAGAGAAAGAGAGGCCAGACTGAGCTGGTTCTGACATGTACAGAGGAGGGATAGTGAATATATTTCTAGAAGGGATGATGAAGATGGGGCTACCAGACAGAAAGTAAAGAGGAAGATCAAAAAGTAGATTTATGGATGTGGTGGAGGGCATGCAGGTACTTGGTGTGCAAGAAGAAGCTGTAGAGGATAAGGTCAGATGGAAGCACATGATTTGCTGTGGCAAACCCTGAAGGACACACCTGAAAGTAGTATTTTTTATTTTATTTTTTAAATCGTGATTATTTCTTAGAATTGTAATAATCATTTCAATCCTACAGTTTGATTAAACTTGAAGAGATAACAATTTTTTTTCTACATTGATTACCATCAAGTAACTGCTCTTGTATAATCTTATTGTGCCCCATTCTTATTTTGCCATATGTTGGTTTGAGAAGTAGCAGCACAGCTTGATTTTGTAGATTTGGTCAATACTTCAGTAATGTTAATTATTTTTTCAGTGAAAAAGAAGCAGAAAATAATCTAATAGGTTTCAAAATTCTTTCCGAATATGTTTTTCCTTTTATGATGTATGTGCACTATGTATATATCACGATTATTTGAGTGAAAATGCATTGAGCAGTGCTAACCAATCAATTTAAGTTATTATCACAATAAATGTCATATAATTATTTGCTTCCAGTTTAAATCTTAAGTTATGGTCTTGAGTGAAAGCTGAAAAACACAGACAGCATTTTCTGGTGTTAAAGTTCGAATGAGGAAAAGGGAAACAAATCAAAATTACAAACGTCATTACTCAAAATCCCATAAAATGTATAATTAATGTAATAGGAGTTTGCAGTGTGATCATCAGAGCTGCAGAACTCCAAGAAAAAAAAATCTCGATACATTAATGACAGTGGATGTGACATAATAATCTAACAATAATAGTCAGTGTTGTCTGGCTCATCATCACAATGTCTCGTAAATCTCAACAAGAACCACGAAATACAAGTGGCAAAACTCTGCCAAGTTCAAGAAAGTTAAATATGACAAAGAAAATAATTAAATAGGGTTAATTTCTTATACCTGGATCTCCTGGCATGTCGCTGCACTCTTCCTGTCATCCTCCAGCTGTTGTTCAATGAGTCCAATTCCAAGTCCAAAAGCCAACAACACGGCCCTGTTTCGCGGAGACCCACCACCATACCACCTCCGGACCCCAGCGGCCTGAAGCTGAGCAGCCAGGCCCCTCAGAGTGGTGCGGTAATACCGGTATCGAGACGGCAGGAAAGCCTGAGGCTGAACGGTGCGGACCGACGGGCCTACACGGAAACGGTCAGCTCGGAGCTTTGCTGCGACTCGACCCCCGGACTTGAGGAGACCTAGCTGAAAGACTGACCGCCCCAGCTCCAGGCCACGGTTAATGGCCTGTCTCACCGACATTATTTACTCCAACACTTAACTAAAGTCAGTATTTTGAAGTCTGGTTAGGTGACCCAGTCTAGCTGAGACTGGGCCAAGTGTAAACAATATTCCTCTTACTGAGCATGCGCGGCACACTGAGCATGCGTGGAAATATGGTCCCTCAACTTGTACTGGCAAAAGCAAAAACTAAGAATAATTTTTGTTGATTTTTTGGTTTATTTTTTAATAATTAGCTAATGCCCTACTTTTTGGGTTAGGGTGTGATATTAATTTTGCTGATATGCAGGAGGCTAAAGCGCCAATAGGAGGCGCTGCATGATCACTGACTTATTAGCCATAGGAAAAACAGTAAACAGGGAAAAATAGAAGCACAAGATCTTTGGTTTATGTTAGAAAGCAGTGGTTAACACATGAAACATACAAGGAAGGAGCTTTAAATGTTAAATGTATGCAGTGCCTCATTTTTGGCTAAAAGGATGAACCTTACTCCACAACATGTCAAGAACACTGTGTGAAATTGGGGTTAATTCCTATTGGAACTGTAATGGATTACCAAGAAGAAAACACAGACACAATCTACTGATCTTTATTTTTTCTGCAGATGGTTCAGCCATCCTCTCGGGCCCTATTGTTACATTCAGGAGACAGAAAACTACAATATAACCTACTTATTGATATCTTGTTATTTTTTTGTTTTTGTTTGTTACAATATTGTTCAAATAAATAAATAAATAAATCCATGAAAATTTCAAGAAACCAACAATAGTTTAACCTTTACAGATGTAATGTGTGTTTGATTTCTGTACTGGAGAAAAGACAAAGGATCACAGTTCAAATGCTATTATTACTGCCAGCTGTAATGCCTTCATTGCTATATTACATTTATATAATTGGGGAAATCATGTGGATTGATATTATCCAGATTAGCAGATTGACTCTGTTGATTAGCATAGTCCTCTATGGTGGTTATCACACTCCTAAAGTTTAATATAGGGGGATATTTATTAGACTTTTCCAGACGCCACTATCATCACTGCAACCAATGAAAATATAAGATACAATAAAAAAATAAAATAAAAAAAACAACAATAAAATTGGCTTTATTTCAAATTTGTGTAAAAAACAATTAAACGTGAATGTATTATTTCCCTAAGTTTATATAGTCTACCCAAACAACATTGTGAAATTTGGCTAAATGTGATATTCCATGGTGTTAAAATCAAATAGTATTTCTTAATGTAACCAGCTTTAGTAATCAAACTCTACAGTTACACACACTAGCTGTTCTCTATAGACCAGTGCAGCAGTTGTTGAATCATCTTTTACTATTGCACAGATCATAAATCCAAATCATAGCGCTTTAAGTCAAGACCAAAATGACTGAATTATGTTCATACAACCTTTCAGTTAATTTGTTAAGCATTTGCAACAACCCATTTAATCCATCCAACATAATTTCTCACTTTGGTGTAAACCCCAGGGAAGTATGGGTTTGCACAGCTGATTCCCCAGGAGACAATTCCCTCCAGTTTACCTCGGCAGACAAGTGGACCGCCTGAGTCACCCTGTGAAACACCAAGAGAGATACACAATAAACATTGCATAGTGCACTCATAAGGTCCATGATATTCAACTGGAAATGAAAGCCTAGATAACATCACATATACATTGAAATCAAATAAAACATGTCTTATTGTGTAAAGGGAGCGTTAAAGTGGCTTATTTTAATGCTATGACATAACATGTAACATATTTATAAGGTTTATGAAAGTGGATAAGCATTAATGTACACATGGTTTTAGATAACTCTTTAGAATATAAACTAGGTTTCATGTATTCAAAGTGGTGAAAATTGAGGAAAAACATACAATACACAGACAAAAACAAACAAACAAAAAAGAATGAAAAACACCTAAAAATAAGTGTCCCTGTACCTGGCATGAATCTTTTCCACCAAATGGAAAGCCAGCACATATCATATTGGAAGTGATCTTGCCCCAATAGTAATACTGGCAATACTGATAGAACAAAACATCCACAGCACGTAGTTCATCTGAGAGTCGGTTGCTGTAGGGAGATGTCACACCCCAGCCGCTCACTGTGCAGATATCGTTTTGTCTAAGTGGCAAAGTACTAGAGTCTGGCAGTGGAACTGGCTGGACTTGGGCATTCACCACTGCTGGCCGGCTCAGCTGTAACACAAACAAAAAGTTATTACACCATCTCTTTGCTCATCAGCCGATAGCAGCAATGAAACTGTCACAAGCATAACCAGGAATAAGAGTTAAGAGTGCATACATGTAAATATGTAAATACATATATTTCCCTTACCTTGATCATCATGGCATCATTGTTGAATGTCTTCCAGTTATAGTTGTGCCTGTATATCTTTGAAACATTGAAGACTTGTTCAAATCCTTCCTTTTGTATCAAGTTGTGCTCACCTAACACCACCCTCAGCCTGCTAGTCCTGAAGACCAAAACAGGGTACATCAGAGTCTACACTTTTCATAAAATGGTAGGGAAAAACAGTCCATTTATATTTTTGCTAAAACAGAAATCCATTTTGTTCTCATTTTATAGTTTAAAATCAATGTTAGTTTGACATATCAGCTTCATTACTTACGGTATCCAGCAGTGGGCAGCAGACAAAACCCATTCAGGGTGGACTAGGGTTCCTCCACAAAAGTGTCTTCCACTCCATTTGAACTGCAGTGATGCTTGATGTTTAATAGAGTTCGGTATGACCACTTGTCCCCCAATGATCCTTTTTGCATATGTCTCTGTAAACAGGAAATGTGCAATAGGTGGTGTATTCAGAAAGCTCCTTGTTTTTGTAGTTTAGCTCTTTAACTAAATGTACAATTTAGAGAAAATGTAATGGTAATATCACACAAGAATACATCATTTTATTACTCCTACTGTGCATGTGTGTTTGTCTTTATTGTTGATATTGTGTGGATGTTCCTTTAAATCCTGTCTGTATACAATAACACTTATGTACGGACACAAATATTTCAGTTGTGACTAGTAAAAACGCACCTGATACAGCAAAAGCCAGCAGAAACAGTCCAATAGATCTTCTAAGCAGAGACATTTTTTTCAAACACCTGTAATGTAAAACATGAATTTGTCAGTTGTTCAATGTGGCTTAAAAAAAAAAATCAGAAAATGTACATTCATAGTCATAAAAAGAAGCTTGTTCTTAATGTATGTGAATGAGTGATACAGAGAGCTATGTAAAAAAGAAAAAAAAAAAAGACGTTCACAAGCTCTTGTTTTGGTCAATAAAATGTTAAGATGTTTACGAAATTCTCTTTGAACACCATGATGAAATATTCCAGTTGAGTTTGGTTATGGAAAGGATTTCAGATAATATTTTGGGTGCTTTCAGACCTTAAATTCAAGAAAATCCTACATATTAATTGTCAGTTCTGAATGAAAATGTACTTACCTCAAAGCCCAAACACAACAACCCGCAGAGTTTCTCCAACTGGTGGAACAAATGGTCCTGCTTGGTCTTTATACTGTAACTGTATCCAGTGTGAAATCTTTTGTGGAAATTATCTTTTTGTCTTGTTTTGTACTGTGACCATCTCACGCTGCAACAATGAAAGTGACCTACTACATGACAAAGATAAGGGGTTCACTTGTATTATCTGTTTCTGAGCTCTAGATTTCTGTGCTCGCCATGGGAAATGAAGCTGGTGGAAAAAGGAGTGGCTCCATAGAAACACCAGTTCTAGTTTACTAACAGAGGGAAAAAAAAGTTTACTGCCTTTAGTTAAAATCCACTGAGTTATAATGCGTATTTGTGCTGTTAATGCAGAGGTCCGATTTAACAAGCAAAATTTTATTCTTATTCTTGTATTGAAATGCTCCACCATAATATACATTTTATGAAAAACAATCATCACTTGAAAATCCATAATTGAAATATCACTATCAATGTGATAACATAGACTTACTATATGTTTCGTGACACACAAACAAGAACTGTAAAATCGTTTTCACAATTCAGTGTGAAATCTCAAATTCTGATTCACCTCAACAGACACGTTATACGTTCTAACAACATTAATACTGTCAATACTAATATTTACCATTATTAATGATTCTTCTGCATAATTATTCCTATTTGGCGGATCTATAATGCATGCCATCAGCATCCATCTGCCATCATTTTTACATTTTCTGGAAGTACAGATTAAAAATTTGTCAAGCGTCAGTGACACCCTTGACAGTCAGTGTCTTCTGTGTAATTTCTCCCCTTAATGAATTCATCCTCTTCGCCAGATTAAACCTTTTGGAGGGCCAGTTTGGTCCCTAGGTCATATATTTGACACCCCTATCCCCCAGTATAGATCCTATTTAAAAATAAGCAGTGGATAATAGGAAATGAAAGAGCAAATGACTACCCCAGTTAATTAGAAAATACAGGATTATCTTTGAGTTTAATAGTCTTTTATTTGGAAATGTCTCCAATATCACAAATTTACCACAAGGGCTAAAAGAAGGACAACAGGTGTTATGTTGATAAGAATTCAAGGATAGATAGA
>JAPTYQ010000028.1:8363851-8379688 GCA_029814465.1 Ostorhinchus cyanosoma | reverse complement strand
TTCTTTCTTTCTTTCTTTCTTTCTTTCTTTCTTTCTTTCTTTCTTTCTTTCTTTCTTTCTTTCTTTCTTTCCCCTCTCTCTTTTACCCCAGCTGGTCAAGGCAGACATCCATCCTTCCAGAGTCAGGGTCTGCTACAGGTTTCAAAGGAAGTTGTGTTTGTCACCAGTCACAAGTGTTTGTTCTACATGCAAACTGTCATGAGAAAACTTTTATTATGATTTGGGGCTATATAAATAAAAATAGATTTGATTTGATCTTTCTTGAACTGGCTGTTTTGCTGTGTGAGTCCTTCCACTAGTGGCCATGAGTTCCAGTCATGCTTGTTCCCAGTTGAATGTCTTTCTTTTCTCTCTGTTTCTTTCTTCTGTTTCTGAAAAAGAAAATGTACTATTACAGCAACTAAAAGCCATATATAAACCACAACAGGAAACACATGGACATTCAAAGAACCATACTGTTACTTGCTAAAACTGGGGCAAAATCATCCCTTTAAAGAAGCCACTGTGCTCTGCTGTCAGATAATGATATTTCTGTCTGGTACAGGCTGTGAGGTGGTGTGCTCTGCTGGAGTGCTCAGGGTCACAGCTCTGTGGCTGCCGAGTGCCGAGCAGCAGCTGCCTCCGCCTCGAGAGTCCCAGCAAAGCTAAAAGGACGCTGCAGAGCAGAGCCTGGTTCATGGCTAAATGGAGATGATTCCCTGGCCGTGCTAAGCCTCTTCACAAGCCTGCCTGGCCTGCAGGGTTTCCTTCCTGCCTCATATCTACAGATGGCATTTTAACTATACCCTCTGGGAAGCAGTGCAAAAACGACAAAGCCAGAATGAAGCAATACAAGCAGAAGATTGTAGCTATATAGAAACAAACCAACACTGATGTTTTTTGTTGGTTCAGTTTGATTATTGTATGAAAATAAGCTTTTCTTCACTAGCTGTTACTTTAATTTCCATTCTACTATTAATGACCGCAACAAAATTAGGGAAACGCTAGTGAAGAAAAGATTGCAGGCAGTAAGTACTATTGACAAAACAGCCAGAAATTACCTCGTCCAATTTTCTAATTGGCAACGATTGTGGTTTTCTATCACGGTCTGTCAGGCTGAAGGAATGTGCAAGACAACACAGAGCGAGAGTCTAAAAGAGACGATCTGAGGGGCTATAGTTAGGGTGTGTGAAATTGAGTGGGATGAAAATATATGATTTATTGGCAGTTTTCAATCAAACTGTCCTACAGTATCAGAATCGAGACACAAACGCAATTCAATCCAGAAGCACGCTGATGAATGTTATATAAGCAGGGCCATATTTCTTTGGACTTGATTAGCCGTGATAAATTACGGTAAAATCCCCTTCATCGCTCTGTTTACTGGAACAGGGGCGATACAGCAGAGCGGAGCTACATAACTGTGTGCTTCTACAGTAGCTTAATACCCAAATATCAAAAGCCAGAACCAGTCTGGCAGAAGGAAAGCATCGCCCGAGGACAGAATTTGCGTCTCTGGAGAAATGTGTGGGCTTTGAATGAGAGCAAAAATGTGATTTCGATGAGATAAGATTGTGAATGCTTAAATAGAGTAGCTGTATCATCGCTTTCTTTCAATCACCCTCACTCTCACTTTTCCCTTTGACTGAAACACTACATAATCAAGCTGCCACTGATCGTTCTCCATCTTGTGAAGCAGAACATTAAACACTCGCGGTTTTCCAATATGTACCCAAGTGAATACCTCAAATCCCGTCCAGCTCATTTGTCTTGAGTGTCCAAAACTGATAAAAGTGACAAGTCTAGTCTCTATTCATGAGGATGAAGTAACCGAGATATTAATTTTTCCCGGAGCTGTTTTAAGTGCGAGGAGCAGGGCGGAATCGCCAAGAAGATGCAATTATTCCTGTCATTTTTCATTTTTCTGACAAAATGCAGCACCTGGCTTTTTTTTTCTTTTTTTTTTTCTTATTTGCCTGATTTTGAAGCGTGCTACCTGGAAAAGAGATGAAATTTCTGGAGGTCACTGAGGTTTGGAGCCTCCACTTAGGGGTTCTTCTCAGTCCCATTTATATGTACATCCATCTCTGGGGGCATCACCTTTGCAGAGATTGTATTTTTGTTTGTGTTAGAGTGTGTTTCTAACATACTAATGCTGTCTAACAGTCTTTTAAAGTTTGACAGAGGAAGTTAAGTTACATAGAGCCTTTCATCAGACCAACAGCTGGAGCCAACGCCACATCTTCAGCGTCTACCTGTGATTAGTAATGAAGAGTCTTAATGAAAGAAATCAGGCACAGCATGAGCAGGGAGCTGTATTTGCAAGGAAGGAGTTTTTTTTTTTTTTTAATTAGTCTTTTTTGAGTGATGTGTAATGATGCCTGTCTGTTTGTCAGGAAGAAACTGTGAAATATGGTGAGTTTTTTTTTGGACTATCCACGAAACTCAAATGGTATTGGAAAGATCCTGAGCTTTTCGACACTATTTAACACTTTATAGCAGCTGTGTGAGACTCGACAAATAAAAAGGAACTGATCACAGGCTAAAAAAAATGCCTGGAAATAACAAAAAGTATGAAGCTATAATATGGATACTTACTGTTCAAGTTCAAAAAGGATGTAAAATAGTTGAAAGTTTATTTTTGCAATCTCAAAAAGTTTTGTTATGGACATTTACAGTTGTTTCTGATGATAAATATGCTAAAAACTTCAAGTCTGTTTTTTTTGTTTTTTTTTTTACTAAAGGGTCCAATCAATCAAAAGTGAACATCAACATGAAAAAGTACATTTGCATACATTATTTATCAAATGGGCAAATTTTTTTAGCTAAAGATCTCTATTTTATAGAGCTGTTATCATTTATAAAATACCACTTACACAGTACAGGAAAAGTTCTGAAGCTTCTGCTAGGCTGCATTAAATTAACAAAAAGACATGCATAAAACTGTTTATTATTTTGAGAAATTAAAAGTCTGAATGATGAAGTTTGTGAATTCATATACTGGTCACATTTAAAAAGACTATCTGTGAACTGTTACTGAGAAATTACTCTTTATTTGTAATTTACCTATATTAGTATGGACCACCACAAGTTGTAAATAACACTGTGTTAGTATTAAATGCATTAAATAAAACATTGTGATTATATCTGGCTTGTTGTTTTAAAGAAAAAAAAAAGTCAACATTTTGGCTGATGCATACACTGGTAATAGTTGTCCATGTGTTACTATGGCAGCCTGTCCATTTGTTATCACATTCTTATTTCAATAAAACAGACTTCTCAATATATTACTCAAAAATGTATTTTCAGCACAGTTGAACATAATATCTAAAAAGTTTTGTCCTACTCGATATAAATTTCTGTTGAGAACCACGTTTTGAATGTTTGCGTAAAGCTTGAAAAATTGATCTTCGTCTCAAGTCCACCTGCTACTGAGTAGTAATTTGACATTTTTCACCTAAAAATTTTACCTCCCCAATTTTTGTTATACATAATGTTAAAGTGCTTATAAATACTTAATCAAATATGTGTAATACATGCACATAAGTTACATGACAGTGACTGTTGAACACAAAATGTGTCCATGTGTTACTGCTAGATCAGACCCTAAAACACACAGTTTTAAGCAGTTATTATTTATAATAATGATAATTAATGGTCAGATATTGAAAGTTAAGTTCTTCCTGAAAAAGAATGGCCAAAAAGGACATTTTCTGACACTTTTTTGGCAAAGAAAACATAAAGACACAGAGGTGGCCTGTTGTAACGGCAGTCTTAAAAGGGTTAATTCATTAGTGTTGTAGCTCATGTAACTGGTGCTTTTGTGCACATCAGTATTCACCTCCAGCTTTCACTAACATTTTCAGAGCTGCCATGTCATGTAGTGATGCTGAGATAATTGACAAAACAGATACAAGTGCATTCGCCGCAAATGAAAGATGTGGAATAACCAGCTGTGAGCATATAAATTCAAACATGCTAAATTCACATAACACATGAAGGCTCAACCACCTCTACGTCACGCACTGCTGTTAAAATACAGATAATATTTTGCTGCTTTTAACCAAGAAAGAAAAAAAAAAACCGTCATTTTATGTGTTGCTTTGCATTTTTAATCAATCTTATCCTTTATTAAAACAGGCGTCTCCGAAGATGCCCCCGTTAACCTCCGCTTCAAGGTTGAACTCTGGGAAGATTGGCAGGTTTTATAATGACTTCCCGCTGATCCCAAATGAATGCGGGAACTCCGAGAGAGCAAGAGGGATTTGTCATGCATGTAAATTCGCAAATGAGGTAATCCAAGTGGAACGCAATACCTCTGGTAAGGGACACATTAGACTGATGAAATATCCAAAGAAAAAGAGAAAATTCCCATATTGTTGGGTGTTGTTATATTCTGTAATATTTTGTAAAGGTTTAATTAAATTTAGGGGATGTTGGGTTGCGCTGTGATGTGGTCAGCAGTGCATGAAGGGAAAGTCAAACTATTGTAGCTGAAAATGTACCTTGGTGTGTCCCCTCTAACAGCCTGCAGAGGTCCAGCCTGTTTGTTTTTGTGCATCCTTGTTTATTCAGGTACTGTGGTCATGGCTCGGATCCATCCTCTGCCTCCTCCGTGGCATGTGCCAACCCACTCACATGGCGGCCAAGTCCACCCACTCTACTACCCCCTTTATCCACCTGCCATTCGCTGTAGCTCATCAAAGAGAGAGAGAGAGAGAGAGTGAGAGACAGAAAAAAAAACAGCCTCATCTTATCCTGAATCACTGTCTACCTAAATGAAAAGCCCTGCAGTCTAGTGTGTGTTCATGTTCGTGCAACTTGGCCCAGTTTCCTTTACGACTGTTTGTTTGTGCATTCTCTAAGTGATTGCTCCCTAGTACCTTGTTTCACTATTCCCCAGGTAATAGGAAATTTGGAAACAAACTGATGCTGTGCTGACTCCCTGTTTGCCATCCAACAAAACACCTCAGGGGTAAATAGCTCTTCTTTTTTTTTTTCTCTTTTGACGGTGCCTTCTTTTCTTCTACTTCACAAAACTTCCTCCAAAGTGCTTCTCGTTTGGTTGTGATATTAGCCAGGCCTTTCAGTAAGACATGAAAGAACTTTAAAAAAATAAAAAATAAATATAAAAAATGCAGCATCAGACTGAACACGGAGACCTACAGGTTATAATGACACATACACCTCCGCTGTTACTGCAAATAGAAGCAAATGTGATGATAATTGCAGCCAATTACCTTCCTGTTGCCCCCTGGTGTTTTGTAAGAGCTAAAGGAGGCAAATGACATGACTGCAATGTTATCCGTCTCAGTTACAGAGAGAAGTATTTGTATAAAGCAGGGATCTTGAACTTATTTTCTTTCAGAGGCCACATTTAGCCTGATTTGATCTTAACTGAGCCAGACCAGTAAAATAATAGCATAATAACCTATAAATAATGACAACTCCACATTTTTGTCTTCGTTTTAGTACAAAAAAACATTAAATTATGAAAATACTTACTTTTATGAACTATCCAAACAAAAATAATATAAATAACCTGGAAAAAAAAGACAATTTTTAAGAAAAATAAGTACAATTATACCAATATTATGCCTCAATATGTGCATTATGGATCGGATCTACAAAGACACAAAACATTTAGTAACAGGTAGAAAATTTAAAAAATTGTGCTTCATTTTCTTAGACATTTCAGGTTGTTCATATTTGTTCAAGTTATTCACATTTTATTGTTACAGGATAGTTTGTAAATGTAAATATTTTCACAATTTAATGTTATTTTTCACGCTAAAACAAAGATACAAATTTGAAGTTGTCATCATTTATTGGCATAAGGTAATTTTTTTTTTCACACGAAACTGAGAAGAAACTACGGAGTCATTATTTTTTGTAGGTTATTACGCTATTATTCCACATATTGGTCTGTATGTGGAACCTGAACTCAACAGCCTTGACTGTGGAATTTTTGCACTTTGCAAATTCATCCCACGGGCCAAATTGGAACCTTTGGCGGGCCGCATTTGGCCCCCGGGTTGCATGTTTGACACCCCTGGTATAGAGCAAAGACAAAGACAGCATCAGACAGGGCATATTATCAATAATGCAACACCGTAGATGTTTAAATCTGATAGATTTCAAGAGGAAGTGAAAACTAGATGAAAGGAAGGCCACGTGAGAAATCGAACTAAATCTTATCTCAGCACGTGTGTATTTTGTTCCCTTAAACTATCCATTTATCAGGGCAATATCACTATCTTTTTGTGTGTCTTTAAATCCGAATGGGTACACACTGCTGATGTCAGAATGTCAGAATGTAATTACGACAGTCAGCGTTTATCACAGGTGTCAGACGGGGTTGATGCGGCGTGTAACTAGATCTCAGCATTATACACACTGACGCACAAACACAACCGCAAAACAATTTAAGGAGGTCCCACAAGGACGCCACCAGCTTCAATTGGGAGCCATAAAAGAACACTTGAGCAACAAAAACCCGTACACCCAGGTTATTGATATAATTATGTCCGTGTGATAGCTTTCTGTTGACGTCAGGAGGAAGTTAATGCGTAGCACATTGCAGCAATTCTACCATCTAGTAGCCTGAGGTAGAAGGGTATCATATAGTGGATGTCAGGGCTGTTACATTCCATCATGTAGGTTTTTGCGTAACGTTGTTAACAAAAATCGTTAAAGTGCATTCTCCTGTTCTTTGCCGGGAGTCATTCAGGTTGGTGTAATAGTGATGAAAAGGTCAGGGAGCATCTTCTGTGCCTCATTTTCAATAAACTCAGTGGTAAAAAGGGTTTTCTGCATGGCCAGTGAAGCTGAGTGAAACAGCATTAAAGACTGCAGGATTCAGTCATTTCATCACCATAAATTTCCCTGCTCTCCTGTCTGCCTCGTCTGCCAGGACACATGCTCTGTTCCGGAGAGAAAACAGACGGCTCAGATATTATTCACTTTTCTGTTCAGCATTATTAAGTAAAACACTTGCACGCATTTCCTCAGGCGTGGGTTTCTTTTAATCTCGCGCAATTCAGGCATTATGTTTTTATGGGATAAAACCATAAATGTTTCAAAGCAGTAACTAATCCCTCATTCTCATGAATTAGTTAGCTCTATAGTTATGCTCACAGTTATATGGCACTCCTTTTTTATTTTTTTTTTTTTGGAAAGAGTCTGGGGTGCAGCTTACACTCCACGGTGCAGTTGTTGCCCCAGGAGATTAGCTGACAACTCAGTAAAATGAGGTCTCCCTTCCCATGTAAAGAAAGTTGTGTAATATTTCCATCACCAAGTATTTCACTCAAAAAATCCTATATATCATGACTGTACACACTATGGTTTCTGCAGTTTTGTTATTCGCTCCTCGCTGCTAACACCAACTGAAAGTATGAGCGTCCCTTTGCCTCTATGTGATTTTGACAGGGTTGCTGAGCAGTGAAACATAGGGCATCTCATTTGCAAACTGCCAGGTGTGCAACTCTCTCTTTTTTTTTTTCATAAGATGCTATAAGATATGCATGAGAAGGAAAATGATCCTTGTTTGCTTTAATAGTCTGGTTATATGAATTTATGTTGGTGGTTTTCCCTGTAGAAAAAAAATAGCTGCATCAAATAAAAAACATAACTAATGTGTGTAAAATATTTTTGGTTCCGTCAGCAGAATGCATTAATTATCTTACATGCACAAACACGCATAAGGCATGGTCTAATTACTGTTTATCTTCCTCTGTACTGAGAAGAAACGCATTGATCCTTCTACTGTATGGGCTGTTCTTCGCTTTTTTTCTTGTTCTGTCGTCGTCATGCGGGAGCAGATTGACACTTTTTTCTGTACAATTGTCACTGGAACAAAATGGACCACCACCTGCTGCCAGCTGCTCTGGGACACAACATTTTGTTCCTCTTCTTCATGATGAAGAAGAAAAGGCCTGTGGCGCTGTCAGTCATCTCTCCCTTTTTTCTTTTCTGTCTGTGTTTGGATACACAGATGCTGCATGGAGATGAGAAGGCTTTTCAACAGCTGCGCGCAGGCAGAAGCAGCTTTTTAGGGTCTCTGAAGACAGCCCGCTGTAAAAACGGCACAGCAGGGTTATATGTGATACGTGATAGACCAATGTCAGCTATGTTTGATTAGATTTCATATTTTTTTAAGAGCACCCCCAGGGGACGACAGTGCGACAACAAAACAAACTTGGGATTTGTACTTGAGCCCTTGTTATTTTGGAAGATGACTGTGATAAAACCCAGCATGCACCTTGCTACTACCATCTGCTCCCTCTGTACTGCTTGCCTGAAAAGAGTTATGTTTACATAAAACAACCTGGCTCCTCTGTTAACCACTCCATGTTAATATAGCAGCGTGTCATACACAGTCATTGTTGCGAACACAGAGTGGGCCGCAGAAGAAAACATAGAGTATATATTAAACTGACAATAAAAGCAAGGAGTGTTTTAAAATTCTACAGGTATCCTCACTAGATTTGCAGCAAGGACACAGTGAGTCCTTTATTTTCTATCTTCTGATGTATTTCAGGGAGAAAATATATATTGATCCCATGTTCCGGCTGAAAGTACCTGTTCAGAACAATTAATCTCCTTAATTTAAAGCAAATAACTCAAAACGATTTTATGTTCTGACACATAAACACAACACCTTCTGTTCTTCTGTTCTTCAAAAGCTGAATTCCTGATCAGTTGGCTTTTGATGTTATATAAGACAAAGTGAATTTATGAACAGTACAAACATTAATATTTTCAAAGAGCATTTTTTTTCTCCATTTATTGCAGTGCAATGCAATACTGTGATGGTATATATAAACCATAAAAAATTAATTATTCAATGAAAAAAATGATGATGATTGGGGACTAGCCAACTGCGAGAAACCACGTCGTATGTATATAAATGCTTGATTGGAACATCATGCGCTGATATTGTGTGACACAGTTTAAAGCCTCTGTCATCACTAAAATGGCTGATGTTAACAGTAAAATACTCGATGGCAGCGTCAAAGTCTCGGTTTCCCGTGTTTGGATCAGCCGATTTTGTCAAAGGCCGACAGCAGACCTGCAGAGGAAGGTGCTTTATGTTCATTTCCTGAACAACTCAATCCGCTGATTAATTGCTCCACTCTGAGTAAAGGGCTGAGAAGCCAGTACAAGGCCGACAGAAATGTATCAAATCACATTAATGAGACTGTCTGCCAATTTGAAGTTGACACTGTCTTTTCATGTGAGAACGTCAAAGAAAAACGCCTATTCAAGATTTATGGCTCAGGAAGCCGACTGTAAATATGTTGTTTCTTTGCTCTTTGAAGCGTAGGTTAGACGTATTTTCATATCTGAAACATGCAAATCACCACCAGTGGAATGCAGAGCTAGATTCATTTGAATAATCTGACTGAATACAGAAATATCCTCCCTTTCGAGACTGAAGAAGGAAATGGAAAAGAAAGTGAGGGTAATTTTTATTAGTCATATCTTGAAAATAAATATTTAAATAGATTCATCTCGTAATAATCACAATGCATCTTTAGACGGGAGCACAGATATTATCAACAGGAAGTCATATTCAAAACATTTTGTGTTAAATTACTAGACTTCATCTGCATTTTTGCAAGGGCTCATGTGGAAAAACTGCAATAGCAAAACTTGGCTAAAAAGGACCACAGCAATGACAAATTGATCTGTTTTGTGTTTAGACTGCAATAGGAATAGAAAAAAAAAAGTATTTCATAAATGAGGCGTTGCTGCGTGAAGAGTGTGTGTGTCTGTCTGCTAACACATTTATCACAGTGTTCATTTCAAAAGCAGAGGGATCAGAGATGTCCATGAAAAAGACAAAAGCTCAGCGCGAAAGGTTACTGCTGACATGTCATGCATAAATGATAAGGACTGTAACAAATGGCGGCAATAAACACGTCGACTCAATGGCTTGCTTCCTAAAATATAGCCTTTTTCATTAGTCGGCTGTGATCATTAGTAAAACAGTAATAAACTTCGGTAAACTCCTTCGTGTGATTGTAAGCATCAGAAAGGTCAGCTGGGAACAATTTCAATGAGGATTGTCTCATCAGAAAAAAATTACACAAATTTACAAAGAACCTCCCTGAAGAATTTTACAGTTCAATCCAAAAACGTCCCTGCTAGCAAACACAGCTTTTATTATACTCACAAAAATAAGAGCTAGAGGGTTAATAAACACGTCCCGGATCATGCTGTGATCAATATATGACCCGCATGATCTCATCGTCAGCGTTCTTGTGGTTTTTCGAAAACATCATTGTTCGTCATTGTGCTATCGTTAGTCTGTGCATCACCAGCCCTCTTTGTAAACACGCAGTTAACCAAACTGCTAGAGTCCAATCTGGCAAACCGGTGTCTGAGCCATCTGGTCAGAAGAGAAATTACTCCCACAGAAAGCTCATCTGCCGTTTCTCTGCCTCCTTGGTTGTAGGAGAAGTTTCTGGTAAACACTTCACATTACGTTGACAGGGGGGCAAGAGGGAGCCTGAGTGGGGTACCAGTCAAGGGCAAACAGAGGAATGTGTTACTGTAGCGTTGCAGAGTCATTTAAAAACTGCTCGATAGTCACACCAGAGAGGTGATAAAAGTAAACGTGTTGTTGTTGCTGTCGCTGACAAAGTTGATTTGGCACTGCTCCAGTCTGGCAATATCCCCAAGGTCCAGCTCTGATAATAACTGAGTCGGGTCTGTGTTCGTGGTTAAAACCTTCTGTTTTTCCTGCTGCTCTTTCTGTTTCTCTACATCCTCTTGCTTCTGTGATCCTTTTACCTCTGTGTTTCCATTGCTGCTGTTGCCCTCCTCCTCCTCCTCCTCCTCTTCCTCTGTGATGGAGCAGAGGCGGGTGGTACTCCCGGGGTTGTCGGCAGGCGGTCTGTAGTGGCACTGCCCGTTCAACAGCCTCCTCAGTGGCATCAGGGGCACTGCCTCCTCACCCAGCAGCTGCTGCTGGCAGTGCCGGAAATCACTCTGACGCTTCAGCCGCTTGAACTCACTGAAGGCGGACGTGGCGTTCTGGTACAGGCTATGGGCGATGGCCTGGGCCTTCTCCGACTTGCTGACCAGAACGGCGTGACACCGAAGGACCACTGCCATGTTCTTGACCTGGTGCCTGTAGATCCAGGCCAGGATCTTGGGCCGACACGGGTCAGCAACACAGTAAGTGATTCTGTTCAGAGAGTAAAGATGAATGGGTTTCTTTTTCCCAGATTTGTCAGCACTCATCCGAATCCCTTGCGGCCCCACCGTTAACCTCATCTTGATACTCTGCTCCCCATAGTTGCTCCTCGCCCATATTTTGGCCACCGCCTCCTGCGTGCAACCGTCTCCCTTAGCTGTAATGGTAACAACACTTCCCAGGTAGCGCACATTGTAAACAGGATCCTCTTTATTCAGTTCCACCTTTTGGCGTTTGGTGTGGAAGATACTGCCCACCCAGTCGAAGGGGCAGTCAGGCAGCAAGTCAGGACAGGAGCGCAGAAGAGAGGAGAGGATGGAGTGGTAAGTCAGTCCAGTTCCCAAGCTCTTGGGTTTACTCTTGGCCTCATCTTCCACCAGAACAAACTTATTCCGTCTCCAGGGCAGCATTGTGCAGGAGGAGTTGGAGCGAGTCAGCCCCTCTGCCGCTATGTTTGCTCTTGTCAGTTTTGGAAAAGAGTAGGAAAGCCGGTGTGTGCAAGAGAGAAAAAGAGGCTGCTTCACGAAGCACAGAGAGAGACTGAGAGCTGCGAGCCTCAGCCAGTCTGTTCCACTGCTCGCTCCTCCTTCCTCTCCACCTCCTCTTTCTTTTCTGTTGTCTGCATCATGCAGCGCTGATCAGTGCAGGAGCCTTAGCCCAGCGCTCAGGCACCCTCAACCCCCTCCCCGCCTCGTTGTTTTGCTTCCAAATGGCTCCCTACCAAAGCATTATTTATCCGTCCAGCCTTGCACTGAGGTATCACTATATTTACGTCTCTTGTAAACCTTGTAAAACCAGAGGAAGAAGCTACTTTGCCTAGTCATTCCCTCTCAGGGGACTTATATGACCCCTTGTTAATTTTGAAACAAAAGTCACCACATTCCATCCAATGTAATTAATCCTACTTGTTTAGAATGATAACTGAATGTGTACATCAGTAGGAGGATCTTGTTGCCACATTATCTTTGAGGATAAAAGATGGTTGGATCGTCTCAGAGTCCCTGACGCCTTAAAGTGATTCTTTTACAGACCGAACACAATGTTTCAGGCTGTGTAGGATGAGTCAGAGCCACTTAAAATGAAAGCACAAACCCACAAGGTAATGCGACAGCCAAACAGCTGTATGCTGGAAACCAATTTTTGAAAAATTACTCAAATTGCCAGAAATGGATCCCCTAATTCAGAAAGTCAGAGAGGTGAGAGTGTCGAACAAGCTCAGAATATTGATGCACTTTGATTGATTTACAGGTGTTTTAGTGCATGGCCTAACAAGGAAAAGCAACCATAAATCTGTAGTAGTGTGTTTAGAGACAGGTTTACAAGTATGATTAGCACAAAACACACCAAGGGTAGAACTTACAACTATAAGACACTCCTTTTTAATATAAACTGTATGTGAAACAACACAGTAAAGCGGACCACTTTACATTAGAGATACTAGCAGAGTCAAGGATGTGTACAACACAATACAATAACTCAGACATGACTCTGCAAAATGCTTTTATAAATGAAAGAGTCTTATAAACATTTGTCCTATATTGTAAATGCTTCTTATGTGAATTGTTTGGGTATCCAACTTGCTATAAAAGGGGGGATTCTGTTGCAGTGAATCAAATTTGTATCATCTGTGTCTGTCACTGAGACAGCCAGGAAGCACAGACTGAATTGTCATGTGTAGATTAACTTCTCCTCCGAGAAAATGACTTGGATGAAAAAGAAGTTAGTTACTGTGGCAACATTGGAAAATAAATGTCTGGTGTGTGCTGTGAATGAAAGAAAACGGTGACAAGAAAAATAAATTGAACTGCTTTGGAGGCAGTATCTCATACGGAGATGGGATTTATTTCAATTATTAATGAGAAAGAATGAATATGAGTTCTGAACTTTTATGCATTTGCTCAGTTTATCTGCTTCCTCTCTTTATGATCACATTTTGTGTAGGATGCACACTGAAACAAGCTATTAGTCACAGGATATGTAGCCAAATTTAAGGTTTGCAAAAATAAATAAGGCACTACTTCTTGGAAATGATTGACACTTTGTTTCCTCTTAACCCATAAAGATCTGATGCTACTTTCGTGGCACTTCCTAAATGAATTTCTCTCTCTATTTAACCTTTCTTCAATTATTTATCACCATTTATTATAATATTATCCTCTGTATTTTGTGTTTTTCAGTGAAAATAATGTAGTTTCCTATATTTAATTCACTGATTTTAGATGTTCATAAAAGCTCAGATTAAAGGTGAGGGTTATATCAGAAATAGTGACTTTTCTCAATAAAATCTGTCATTAACTCAACATGAACCCAGTGTGTCCATTCACTGTCTTTGATCAAACTAATATTTTACTGGTGAATCAATGCAGTAGAAGATGATGGTGTTTCCACGTTCACTACGGAGCCTCTGAACATCCAAATGGGTCATATCTGATGACTGTGAAAAGATGACGAATTGCATTTTACACCAATTATTTACACAGATTGACACGATTAGTGGATCAACAGGTTTTGATGGTGAATGTTTGGGTCTTTATGGGTTAAAGCTGGATGTGTGATGAATAAGAAGTGGGCTAATAATGATGATTATCCTGATCTAGGATGAGCTGATGTCTTGTGGAGTTCTCAAAGACAACATGATGGAACGACTTTATACAAACACCTGTCATTTCATAAATCACCTTTGCTATGTACGATAGCTCATCTCTAACCATAGAAGATTAACGCAGGCCCTGATATCCCAAATTGAAAAAATCCATCATGGTTTGGCCTTTATAGAAATGGATGTGTATTCAGTATTGACTTATCTGCCATCTGAGTTATCAGCCTGCATAAGGGGTCTGTTCAGTAGAATTACAAAACGTCTCCACTCTGTGCTCTGTTACATGTCCAGTCTTTTTATCTCCTCCCGGCAGAGTACTCGTTGCCTGTCTCTGCTGTAAAGTCATGTCAACTATAAATTGTGGATGCAGTGAAACCAGCTGGCTCTAGAGAAATGGCTGCATCCAATAGATTTTCTGGTAACAGTAAAGAAATGTGCACAAGTTCCTCAAACCACAGCTCGACTTTAGTGAACTTTGACATGCAAATTTCAGTCCCCCAACTGTCAGATAAACACATTAATGAAGCTTGTGTAGAATTTTTTCATTAAGATAGATATTGTTTGCAGACAGTTGAAGTTTTATGTGTTTTATTTTTCAGTCATACTGTGCTTTTTCCTGACAACGCACATGTTTCATCTGTTTAAAGAGCTACAGGAGGAGTTTACTTTAGTGGTAATTACTGGCTGTTCTTTGGAACTAATGTCAGTGAAAAGCGTGTAGAAAATACACAACTGCATCATCATTAAGTCTCCTCTGAAAAAAGTGTGAAAGTATGAAAAATAGTTCTGCAGATTTTAAAAGCACAAATGCTGTTCCACCACCAGTGTTGACTCCTTATTTGTCCTCATTTCCTGTAAAACTAACTCTCCTCTCCTACTCCTCTTGAAGTATTTTGCATGCAGATCTGTTATCAGGGTGCAGAATGTTATCAGCAAAAAGCAATTCCTTTTACCAAAGTGACACCCCTTCTTCCACACCTTAAATTTTTTTTGTCCTTACCCCAAGTTCCCTTACCTTGTTCCTGAAGACATCCTTTCATCCAGGTCAGTATATGGTACATATTTCTGTCTTGCAGGGCAGCCAAATTGAATTGGACTCTCTCTTCATCACACTACACTTATCCAGTGCAGTGTAATCAATGAGAGGGGCATGGCAGAGACAGTCCCAGCTCTTAGTCGGCTGATTTATGGCCGTACGTGACGGCAGCGCTGAGGCAGCCCTGAACATGGGAAAGAACAAGTGAAAAGCGATGATGATAGAAAAAGGGAATCTGTGTTTCCCATATATCAGATTGCAACCATAATTAACATGCCTACATCTTCATGAAGAGAAGAAGAAGAAAAAAACATGAAGAGGAGCAGAAAACAGTAATATCAAACACTTTAATTTTCTTTGTTTATAAAAAGGCAATGCATGTGCCTCAAGGGATGTAAATCAATATTATCTCCCTCTCGTGCTATCACTATAGGCTTGACTGGATACATAATGCTGTTCAAGTGAGTCATAGGTTAATGAACAGGGAGAGTGCAGGATATTAGATGCAGGAGTCTCATTTCATCCTTTAATCAGGAGAAAATACAGTCACAAGAGACCCGCGGGCTAACTCCCTCTCATTTACTCCTGTATTATACCATGGGGAAAGTGCTGCATAGCAGTAGGTGAAACATCCGTTTGCATGTGAGGTCAAAGATAAATAAGAGCCAATTAGTGCATCATATACAGCTTAAGGTATTATGTATGATGTGGTAAGTGCTGTTTTGAAGCACAGCTGTGGTCAAGTATAATGAGGCATGAAAACCATAATTATGTAAAAAAAAAAAAAAGTGAGCCCATTTTCAGACGATAGTTACCTGGCAAAAAATTATATTTTGGCTTTTCTCCTAAAGTTTGCAAAGGGAAGGTGAGTTCAATCATTTGGCTGATGGCCACTGGTTCAATGCATATATTTTGATTTGTTTTTAAGCAGGTGTTACTGATGGGATAGATAGATAGATAGATAGATAGATAGATAGATAGATAGATAGATAGATAGATAGATAGATAGATAGATAG
>JAPTYQ010000028.1:8348730-8363738 GCA_029814465.1 Ostorhinchus cyanosoma | reverse complement strand
TAGATAGATAGATAGATAGATAGATAGATAGATAGATAGATAGATAGATAGATAGATAGATAGATAGATAGATCTAATAACTATAACTAGTTATGATACTATAACTGATTGATCACATAATTGATCATCTGAATATAATCAGATTGACCACATGGACATTACACAGGCAGACACTATACAGTTATAAAAAAAGAAAAAACCCAGCTGTCATCCTTTTGACAGTTCAGCATCAAGAGGACACATATGATGTTCTTCTCACCTCTCGTGCTCCTCCCATAAAGCTGCTGTCTCCATCTGCTGTCCCTATTTCTGTCTGTCTGCGATCCACGTGAATGTGTGCCGGTCGACCTGAAGTCATTATGTGTCTGACAAAAGTAAAGCAGAAAGGAAGTGGGGAGTCGGTGTGGGCGGGGGGGCAGTGGAGGTAGAGAAAACAAGGTGACTAATGTTGAATTGTAGCCCCGAGGACAATTCTGTTATTTCGTTGGGGTAGAGAACAAGGTTGCACCTTTTTTCTCTCAGTAGCCAGCGTCACATTCTTGTAGGCTAATCATTCACATGTCAGGCTGAATATGTCAGAACGATTTCGCCGCAGGAGTTTTCTGTGGCAGCTATTCCCAGTACATTATAAGTTTCTGATGCAAAAGTTGTAATTCAGTTGGATGCTTTGTAAACAGAACTCAGAGGCATTAAACTATTCAACAACTAGTGGATGAAAATAATTGGAGATACAAATTTTGGGGGGGTTTATGCACATAATTTAACCCATAAAGACCCAGTGCTACTTTTATGAGTGGTCCCAAATGAATTCGTCTGTAGAGTTAACCTTTTATTATAATCTATTATAATATTATCCTCTGTAATTTGCATTTTTTTTTCAGTGAGAATCATGTATTTTCCCCATATTTAATTTACCAATTATGCAAATGTTCATAAAATCTCAGATTAAACTTGAGGTTTATTATCAGAAACAGAGAAAACTGAGATAAAAGGGACTTTTCCAGTCAAATCTGCCATTATCTTAACATAAACCAAATATCTCCATCCACTGTTATTTATCCAGCTCCATGAGTTTTACTGGTGAATCACAACTCACCAAAGCAAGTTCTTAAAAGTTTGCTGAAAGGGCAGAAATACAACTGAAATGACACAAATCACTTTAAGCTAAAGGTGGATGCATGCAAGCTTCAGACTGACTGTTCTTAGGAGAGAAAAAAAATACTCAGAAGACTGTATCAGGATGAAGGCTGGAATCAAAACGGGCATTAAATGACTAACAAAAGGGATTTAATGTGTGGTCTAGTGCTCCAAAAATGCCATAAAAACAATAATAGTCAGCTTAAAGCAGCTCTATTTACACTAAAAACATCAAGTGAAACTGGCTAATGGACTGGTTATTTGTTTTATAGCTTGTAGGTGCTTTAAAAATTATGGACTACTGAATTTTTTATGCATCTAAAAGGGAATGAAACAAGTCAAAGCTTTGTTTTGTGCATTTGGATGAGCTCACATTATTATTTCCATTATAAAGCCTATATATATCATCAACAACATGGTGTCAGAGGAACCATATTACCGGTATGTGATTTATTTACCATTACTTAAAAGTGATTTTTAAAAGACTCAGTGTGAAGCATGTTCCCCTGCTTATTTTCATCTCGTGTATATATTTGCCTGTTTGTTTACCACTTATGACTTTCATATATGTGTTCTTTCTCACTTCGGTAAACATATACTGCACGAAGGCAGAATAAAATAAATGCAAAGGCTATAACCCACAGAAATATGAAGGAGAGCCCATGGCCCACCTGGAGGCAATCGAGACTGTCTTGCCCTGAAATGACCTTCCCTGCTTTTGCAACCAACTCTGCATACAAATCTCAGTCTCTTCACCAGTATTTTGTGGCAGGTTGTAACTTTCACAATGACTGTATTCACAATATGATTATTCACATACAATTCCCTATAAACAGCTCTGCATTATATTGCTGTAAATGTAAAATTATGACAGAGTTTTCTATGACGGACGAATTAATCTAAACCCAAGCAAGTGATTAAAGAGGTTGATTAAATCATGACATTCTCACCAGACAATAATTTGATCATTTGAGATCTTGTGCTTACATTTGGATTAAGTCAAATTAAGACACTGGTTTGTATCATACATCAAAAAAAAGAGTATCAAAGAGTCATTAAATTTATTAAAATGACTCAAGATGATGAATCATTTTGAACCTGATTTTAATGGACTTGTTCCACTGCATACTTACGATAATTACATCATTAGTATGATGTATTTCTTAGAGTTTGTTTCTGGTTCCACAGAAAACAAACACTTGAAGACACTTTTGCCCAGAAAAATTGAGGAATTAAAAAAAAAAACAAAAAAAAAACCAGAAATGTCAAACTGTGACGATTTTGTGTTAAGTTTTAATTTACTGAGGGAAGTCGCTAGAAGTCAAAGAAGGTTTTTACACACCAATTAGATTTTTTTTTTTTGTATTTTGTATATTTATTTGTCCATGTTTTTAATCCTCTGGAGATTCACAAGGATGCTGGAGCCTATCTCAGCCCCGGACAGGGAACGGTGAAGTACAACCTTGATGTGTCAGTAGTTCATCATAAGGTTATATTCACCCATCAGCCATAACATTACAACCACTGACAGGTGAAGAGGTAATCATTTTGGGACCTGTCAGTAGGTTGGATATATTAGGCAGAAAGTGAACATTTACATTTACCCCTCAAAGTTGATGTGTTGGAAATCGCAAAAAAAATGGACAATAGAAGGGAGAGATTGTGATGATCAGCATCTCCAGATCATGTTGCTCGTTTCTAGTGTAAAAAGTACCGAAAGAACCAGTGCATTTAAACCAACTGAGCATCTATGAGATCAGAACATTTATGTGATACTGTGTGGGTCGCCCTTTTTCCACAAAAACACTGACTCGACTCTGACCCAAGGCCTAGACTCCACCAGACCTCTGAAGGCCTACTGTGACATCTGGACCAAGACGTTCCAGCAGATCCTTCAAGCCCTGGAAGTAGAGAAGTGGACCTTCCATGGATCAGATATATTCATCCAAAACTTCCCACACATGATCAATGGTCCTGATTTTGGGATGTCCTTCCTCAGTCCACTGGTTGGTACTAACATCCCTGTTACATTATGGACCTGGTCAAAGTCACTCTGCTCCTTTTGTTGCACATTTTGCTGCTTCCAACACATCAGCTTCAAGGACTAAATATGTACTTACTGTCTAATATATCCAACCCACTGAAAGAAACCAGTGAAAATAAATAATCATTATCATTAACATTTCTCCTGTCAGAGGTCAGAACATTATGGCTGTTCAGTGTATAAAGTTATAAAGTAATGCTAAAGTAATTTTCAAGCTGAGGATGCTAATTGTTGAAGAACTCTCTGTCCATTCTTGCTGTTTGCAACAGTTAACCCTTTCTGGGGAACTCATTGAAATACTCTGAAATCCTAAATTTCAACCTTAGTGTGTTATTGGACACCATCATCTACTGCCTCTTGCCTTAAAACATCTGAGCAGCACTTACTAAAAAGTAAACACATGCAATAAAATAACTCTTATAAGGTCATAAACTGACAAAAGTCACTCATATTCACTATTTACAGCTTCAAAATGTCCATAAAATCTGACTGAATCACTATATAATGTTATAATAACCAACATCTCATTGAGGCATGAAATTGGCCTCATATTTAATGTTTGAGGAGAGGACCAAAAATAGTCACTTGTCCAATAAAGGGTTAAGTTGTTCAGCAGCCTATGGTCTGATTCTCCTCTTCATGATGTTCATATGTTTACCCTGAAATAAATATGCACTTCTAAGGGAAATATATCAGTCTGATGGCAGCACATGTCCCTATAAATGTCTGTATTCTGCATTGATGTTACCCTCATACATATGCAGCAAAGTCATGTGGGCACTGATGCCGCTCCAGAGTGTCACAAATGTTGCAGCTTTCACTGATGATGGTCTGAATGGTCTTTTTCATCTGTGGCTCATAGAAGGTGGCATCTGTTTTTCCTGAAAAACACCCAAAAAAAACAGACTTGCCAGACCACAACACTTTTGGCTCACAGTTCCAGAGAGCTCGGCAGCATTTATACACGTTTTATATAGGATTTCTTCTTTATATGAGTAATACAGAATCAGGATACTGTTTTCCAATATACTCCAGAGCACACGTGACTATATACATCAAAACTGTTCGATCACTCACTGAAATGAACCTCGACTACCTCAATCTTCTCACAATATTATGTAGCATTGATGGTAAAAGACCTAAATTAGTTGCAATTTGCAATGACAAATATTCATTATGAGACGACTGACTTCTGTCATGATGCTTGTCTTCAGCTCTTCCCCTACTACCTGCTCATTATAGAATCTTATAGAATACTGTCAGCTGTATATTCTATAAACGCAGTATTTGTCGCTATTTTTTCCTGAGTGTTTTGCAGGGATCAACATCTAAATTGGGTTATATCTACAAAATACAATTCAGCTGGTCGATGAAAACACTGAAAATCTTTTCTTTGTTCTTTTGTCAGTCAAATAAAAGCTACAAATGAAATAACAAATAAGAGATTTAACTTTAGATAGAATTATAGAAAATATAACTTTTACTGAGGCTTTAGCTTATTTTTTCTTAGATTTTCACACAAATATACATTTTATGTATTCTCTGCCAGCGTTAATGCATACTGCACAACAGTAACATTACATTTTAGAAATTGTGATCAAAATGTTTTACAGGTGGTGTGCTAATTTTATAAATGGTAGGAGCCAACAAATTACACCTTTTGAACTAATGCCATTATGCATAATTCAGAAAACGTCCTCCGTGTAAAGGCAGCCAGCCTTTTATATAGAGGACATTCAGACCTGTGGATAATAAGAGGTGGAGTGCAGCTGAGCGCGCCACAAAACACAGCCTGTGCTTTGTAAAGTTCACCGTCCTCTGTGAAAACACTGTAACTACGGCTTATTGTGCTGCTGTCCCAGTTCAATACTGCACTGTGTATTAGGCTTTATAGGGGATTTACTGTCAAAAGACTATTATGAGACATTTGCTGAATGATGAGGACAACAGGTTGTAGCTATATGTGTGGTTAAAGCATTTTCAAATGGTCAGAATCAATTAATATATGAATGAATGAACCAATATAATACTCTGTCTTTAGTCCCTTTGTTGTATTCAGAAGCCAAAATATATACAGTATAGCTTCATAATTCTGCTTTTATTGTTGTTTTATTGCAATTATTCCAACATAGAGAGTAAATAGTGCCATTTGCATTGTTGTATACATGTTTTTACTGTGCATGTTGTTACAGTCATGTATTGTTCTTATAAGTTGTTCTCTACTGACACCTGATGGCAGAGGAGGGAACTGCAGCTCCGTGTTTTCCTGGTGTTTATGTTTGGAGCTGTGTTTCCGCAGCTGTTGTCAAAGGTTAGTTGATAGAGGAACGACTGTTTATACCGGTTTGACGAACCTTGTCAGGGTGGTCAGTACAAAAGGATACAGGTTGCAGAGTTTTGTGACACACTGCTGTAGCTTCAGTATGTTTTGTGGTTAAAAATTGCTAGCTAAATGATAGCTAGCAAGCAGCTAGCTAGCTAATTAAGCTAACCGAGCTAGTCAGGAAGTGTGGTGATTTACAAGGAGCTAGTTAGCTTGCTCGTTAATTTAACTCTTATTTAGTTATATTTGAGGCTGTGTTGAAGCTAAATGATGGCCACACACCTTCATAATAGTAACTGGTGATTAATAAGGTCATATCTGGAATTATACGTTGGATGTGTATAAGAATGAAGGTCCTGTTAATTTAGCAATATATAGCTGTGTTTTGTTTTTATTATTGTAGTTCAATTCATGTTTTCTTTTCAAAGCTGTCACATTTCTTCAGAGCCACCCCAATTTAGAGTTTGAAATAACACTAAACATCAGCAGTAACTGACGTATTACTCCCACTAAAATGTAACTTGTCACTTGTGTTTTACAGCTGATCACAGGATGGACTCGAGTGGAAAACCCTCCACTGCACAGATCGTGGTGTTAGCCACCAGCTCAGCTCTAACAGCAATATTTTATTCAATTTACAAGAGCAGAGCTTCCACTGTTGCTAGATTAAAGGTCAGACAGCAGCTTTCTTTGTCATGTAAATCTGTTGCACATCGAACAAACCTGTTTCATTCAAGTTGTTTTCACAGGATGCCAAGAAAATATCCATTGACCAGGATCTGAAGACCATCCTTTCTGAAACCCCAGGAAGATGTGTACCATATGCTGTCATAGAAGGTTTGTTGTGTTAGACCACCTTGAAAGAATTAAAGAGAATAAAAGTGTATTGTGTTTATACAAAAAGAAAAAAAAAACAAAAAAAAAACCTGCATGTGTACTGTTGCTTATTCATTGCACTCTGCAGGTGTTGTGAGATCTGTCAAGGAAACTCTGAACAGCCAGTTTGTTGACAACTGCAAAGGAGTAATTGAAAGGCTGACCTTGAAAGAGAAAAAGATGGTGTGGAATCGCACCACTCATCTCTGGTAAGATGAGCATTGTTCATACTGAAAACTTTATAAATTTGGGATATCTTTTACAGCAGGATGAAGGTTTGGACCTATTGTACTGAAAAGTGGCACAGTTTAACAAATGTAATTTATATTTAATAGGAACGACACAGAGAAAGTCATCCACCAACGCACCAACACTGTTCCCTTTGCCCTTGGGTCCCATGACGAAGATATTACTGCCACTGTACGTGTTATTCGCCCACTAGATGCTGCTGAGTTGGACTTAGAAACCACCTACGAGAACTTTCATCCCACAGTCCAATCACTGTCCAATGTTATTGGCCACTTCATCAGCGGAGAACGCCCCAAGGGCATTCACGAAACGGAGGAAATGCTGCGTTTGGGAGAGAACATCACAGGAGTTGGAGAGCTGGTTCTAGATAACAACCTGATCAAACTCCAACCTCCCAAGCAGGGCTTTTGTTTTTTTCTCAGTCGGCTGGACTACGAATCCCTTCTGGGAAAACAGGAGAGTAGTGTGAGACTTTGGAGAATTTTGACTGTTGTCTTTGGTTTCGCTGCCTGTTCAACACTTCTCTTCATCCTGTGGAAGCGATATGTGCACCACAGGCAGAGTAAGAAGGAGAGGAGCATGCTTGAGGAGTTCAAAGAGCAGCAGAGGAAACGTATGCGTGAACTCAATATCGAAGAAACCGCCGTGTCCCCGACCAGCTGTACTGTCTGTCTGAGCCGGGAACGGTCTTGTGTGTTTCTAGAATGTGGTCATGTTTGTGCCTGTACTCAGTGCTATGAGGCTTTACCAGGGCCAAAGAAGTGTCCCATCTGCAGGGCAGTGATTGACAGGGTGGTTCCCCTTTATAATAGTTAGTATGGGTGTTGTATTAAAAAGAAAAACTACAACAAACAGTCAGCATTGTACGGTCATGGTATGCAAAGGCTGTCTGTTCAGGCTTCAAAGGGGTAAATCTTTTCATTTTGCACTATCTATATTTTTTCATTTCTGCAGAGTGATAAATAATAAGGGATCTCTGCTGGATCACTTCATTCTATTTCCCGCAGAATGTTTAAATCAGGTTTGGAACCCGTAACTCATTTTTATAGAGAAAATGAAATCTCTTCTTTCATCTTGAGACAAAATCAGATCTGTCCTCAGACACTTAGGCATATTGATAATCATATCTTTTCATAACTCTTTACATTCGATTTGGAAATGTGCAGATTGTTCTTGTCTGCTCTCTGCTTTATCCTTTTTAAGGGCAGATCATATGGTTTATTTAAAGCTGTGTTTTGTGCGGTGTAGAAGAGGCACAATGAAAGATGGTAACTTTTCTTTGTAATTGTATAATTTTTCTGACGGCTCGACTCCTTGTTCTGGAGAGGGAACACCCTGACCCTGTCCTGTTATTTTTGACTTTGTTCTGGGTGTCTGCTAATGTAGAGATGTGGAGCAGGTGCTAAGGCTCTACAGATGTTCAGTCACAGCCTGTGGCAGCACATGTAAAACTCATTAAAAAACACCACAGACAGCAGCGATATCTCTGATATATAACAGCTATTGATTGTTGACCATTGACTCGAAAAAATAGGAAGTGGTTTTAATGTCATGGCAAATAAAATCATAAGCAGAAATCCTGTAATGATTTTTTCAGTTACTGGAAGATGGAGACTTTGACCAGGAGAGGGGGTTGTCTACCTTTGAGGGAAATCTCACTCATTCAATATTCTAAAGCATGAATGGCCGTGGAAATCTGATGCCATATCCTGCTGGGTGCTTCAATTTGACCTGGCTATACATTGATATATATATGTATATTTCTAAAAAAAAAAAAAAAAAAAAAAGGTCAATGTGAACATTATATGTATTATATGCATGTCGGTTTTAAATTGGAAATGATTTCTTTGCATTGTGTGTAGCCTATGAATTCAGTTTATTACATAACATGTAAGTGCTGCCTTTGTAGTTAATACTTATCTATAATGCCAAGCATACATTTTCCATTTAATACAATGTGAAAGTATAAGACTCCCTTTAGAGGAGCATTTAAGACATTTGTTACACAATTGAAAAATCAAAATGGAGACACACAAGAGGCTGGGGGGAAAATGCCCTAGCACGATTCAATTTCAGGCTGATGTGGCTGAGTCAACGTCTCCAGAGGAGGCTGTCTTATGAGAGTCTGAACATAACAATGTGCTTTGTACTTTCAAATCATTCTGTATTATTCACAATAATACCATTTTTTTTAACCTTCTGACATTATGCCAAGAAATCTCTGATGTATTATTTAACATTGCATTGAGACCTTGGCATTACCATTACATTAGTATGCAGCAGCAAACCCACAGATACTTTTTTCCAGGAGTATTAAGATACCGGTTGGTTCATGAAGGAACCTGAAGCAAATATCAGATATACAGTGTAATCAGACCATAAGTCCATTATGTACTTTCATTACAGCAGTTGTGTCAAGTGCAGCTTTAGCATCAGGTCCATAACTGATGCTAAGAATCTTAGAAAATATCCTTACTTTTCAGGTAAAACACTCATTATGTCCTCAGAGATGACTTCAAAATCCTTTCTATTTTTGTGTGACACTGAAATTGTTGCTGTTGACTTATTGGAATAGATGTATACTCAAAATAGACTTTTTTTTTTTTTTTAATGAGCGCACCAGGAGCTGAAGTACTGATACTAAAGTACAGGACTTAAGAACACATCACTAGTCAGACATTAACAAACCACTCAGACATGAAAGCAGCAGTTCTGATACAACACCATGGAAACCCATGTATCTCCATCTAGTCCTACAGAGCATTTAACAGCAGGAGGTGTCACTGCGCTGACAGTGAGTGAACCATCAAAGACATTCCCTCTATTATTTCCCACTTAAGAGTTCTGAATTTTAATGCCACGTGAGGACTGTGCAAAAACTGTGCAATACGGACCATGCAGGCGCTTAATGATGGAGTTGAGATGTTGGATTCATTTGAGAATGAAAGTCATTTGCAATTTAAAAGACATCAGATCACACTTTCCTGTGCAGGACCCACTGGTCTACCAACCAGTTGGCCCTAATATTGAAATCAAGAATTCACACAGTGCTCTGGTCTGACCCTCAAAACAACTTGTCAGATATATTTTATCTCAACCAAAGATGATCCCAGACAATCAGACAGTCAGATTAACTATGCCAACAAAGCCTCAGACAAAACGTCGATCTGAAAAGCATTGTGTAATCTGCCCTGACAAACCATGGAGACTGGCTGCTAATTCTTTAATAAATATGAACAATCCACAGTCACCTTGTTTGGAAAACACTCATTTAGATGTAACGCATAGCTCTGACATTGGTACACAATTAATTAATGAGCAAAGCACTGGAGGCTGCTTATATATTCAATCCTGATGAATATATAATATATAATAGCACTTATATTGAGCTCGTCATTGCGCTCAGAGCTCAAAATATACAGAACTGTGCAAATGTCCTAAAGCCAATATTTAAGTTTTTTGGTTTAGGTAAATTCTAATGACCACATGTGCATTTCTCAGTCTCTGTATTAAGATACAATCTAGATATATATGTACAGCAGTAAAACAAAGGTTTCAGAAAAAAAAAAAGCTCCAATAAATCAAACAAGTAGTATTTAGTGTGACGTCCCTTTGCACTTAACATGTAGTTGGTACATTATGTATTTACTATTACTATTATTATTATTATTATTTTATATTGTTTCTTTCTTTGCTAGCTTTCTTTATGCATGTACACTTTTTTCTTGCATTTTATCCTGTTGTTGCCTTGAACATTGAATTTCCCCGTTGTGGGATCGACAAAGTCTAATCTAATCTAATCTAATCTAATCTAATCTAATCTAATCTAAATTATTTTATTTCATTTTATTTTAACACATGTCAAATGTTTCTCTTTATGATGCTCCTTGTCATGAGGTCAGAGGTCACAATAAATACTGATTTTATACTGAACTAATACCTTTAGAATTCATTTCATTTCATTTCATTTCAGTTCATTTCATTTCATTTCAGTTCAGTTCTGTGTGTGTGTGTGTGTGTGTGTGTGTGTGTGTGTGTGTGTGTGTGTGTGTGTGTGTGTGTGTGTGTGTGTGTGTTAAAACTGTCCACATAATTCCACTATTTTTGCATCTGAAGGGGAAAAAAGACATCAGCAAAGCACTGCATATATATTTTTTAATACAGCAGGATATCTTAAATAGCCTCATTTGAAAAGGTGCAACTGCATTAACTGGTAATGCACAGTAATTACATGTTCTTACAAAGAATTACTTGGAAAGGCATTTTCTTTTCAGAGCATGTTTTGAAAAAAAAAAAAAAAAACAGATTCATGTCCTTTCCATAGGCTCCTCACAGCGTTCCGTCTGCTGAAACCTTCAACCCATGTTTACTTTGACCACACTGTGCATGCATTCCCCTCTCCGTCGCTTCCTTTTGTCGTAGCCTGTGCAAAGACATGGGATTTAGACGGTCTTTTGATGACAACTCCCTGAGAAATATGACAAACCAATATATGCCTACAGTCAGTGTGTTCTCCCATCCACATCTACTGTCTTTACTGAGAGTGGTACTTCCCAAACAAATTTTTTCCTCTATATTTAGCCTACCGTAAGTCATTTTTCACCATTTGTTGTAATATTATCTTCTTCATTTTGTATTTTTTCAGTATAAATCATGTATTTTCCTATAGTAGATGTAGATGTTCATAAAAACTCAGACTAAAGTTGAATGTTATTATATCACAAACAGAGAAAATTGAAGAAAAAGTGACTTTTTCAGCAAAAATGCCATTAACTGAAGATAAACCCAGTGTGTCCATCCACTGTCATTGATCCAACTCCATGGGTTTTACTGGTAAATCAATGTTGTAGAAGATGACGGAGCCTCTGAACGTCCAAATGGGTCATATCCGATGACCGTGAAAAGATGACAAACTGTATTTTACACCCATTATTTACACTCAATAATAAGTTTAGTGGTTCAGAAATTATTAAACATTTTATATAATTAGATGATTTTGGTTGATGGTGGATATTTGGGTTTTTATGGGTTAAGTTCTGAAGTTCACTCCAGCTCCTTAGCAACAAAACGCATAGAAGTAATAATTATACAGTGTAAATTTGGAAGCATACAGCCTAACTGTGATTCGTTTTTGTATTTTTTTATAATAATCTCTGGCATTTCATACTTTATACAAACAAACAAACAAACCAAAAAAAAAATTCATCAGGAAAAATATAGTCTACCAATGCAGATATCCCAGGCTTGCTTTCCATTTTCATCCCCCTGGAGAAGCAGCAATTAGAGCCTGTGGACTGCCTGTTGGAGATAAACAAGTGAATATAACAGATTTATGATACAAACTAAACTTAGAACATTGTGTCTGTTTCTTCTGAGAAATAAACTGCACATTTCTCATTAGAAACCGAGTTCACTTTAAGTGAGTCCAATAGCCTCCTCTTACTTCTATGAAAACTTTACCCTCGCTTCACCTTTGAAAATGTTCCATAGCAACGTCAAGAGAAATGCATCTGTTATTTTATTCATTTCAGATCTGTGAAAACTAAGATGGGTAAAAATCAGAAAGGTTCAGTCGGAAGCATGTGACGCTGTGAAGACTCAAGAAGCACGTATGGCGTTTCCAATTTTAGGTAATCTGGCAGAACGTGAACGCTGAAATGACTTTCTGTGTAAATTAAAACAGAGCCCTGAATTTTGTGCTTGCGTCAGCCACTATAAATGTTCCATGTAGATCATGTTTCCAAAATAGGTTTCATCTAATAGAATGAATGAAGTTGAGCCATGGTGACTGGAGGATCTGCAACACCTACTGTACAATTATCACAGACATAGGCTTTTTTTTTTTCCTTTTTTCTTTCTATAAGGTAAATCCAGCATGGTACTGATTATAAACAAATGCTTCTATGAAACTGGGTTCATTTTGGTTCCTGACACTTTGCCATCTTTTTAGACCCAGTAGTAAAAGAGAAATTTGACCTCAGATAAATGCAAAAAAATATATGCTCTTGCTCTGGGCCATCCCAAAATGAACCTCCTAGGACCCACTGTCCATGTTTGTGGACAAGAAATTAACAGTTTTATACAAAAACAAAACAAACAAACAACAACAAAACTGTCCACCACAAAGGACATTCCATAATTTAAAAAAAAAAATGCATCTGAAAAAACGGCTGCATCATGATGTTTCCAATATAGGCAGTTATTTAATTAAAAAAGCCAAAACGTGTACTTTCCTGATATGTCCTGGGTCTTAGGAGATTAATGAATTTTTTAATAAGATATTGGGGCCAAAAATGGGACCAAAATTGGGAAATGAAAAGCTACTTATGTCTCAGTGCATTTGATCTGGAACACATGGCTGTAAATGGTCTTATATACTGTTATAGATAAATAAACTGTGTTAGATATGATGATCGTAGTGGTTTTTCTAACCCAGACATGTGAGTTTTTCATGAATCTCAGTCTCATTTCAGGTATGGTTTGTAACCCATAGTGTCCACTTGCGTTACATGCAGAACCTGCCCATTTAAACACAAATAAATCATGAGTGATTTTGCAACAGTGGTCATTTTAGTGAAACCCTCTGCCTCGCATATTTCATTCCCAAAATGTACTTGTGAGAGAATAAAAAGATATTTTTTAAAAATTGAAAAATTTGTCAATTTTACTGTTACATGCAGATTTTTATATAAAAATCATTTTAAAAATATATATAAAAATACGTTTTATCTGAAAAATTGGCTCCTTTTGTTTCAGTAAATATTTTTTAAATATACCCAAAGTGCTTCCGAACTTGCTTCATAACATTAATCTACATCTGGTTTGAATTTTTAGCCCCATTTCCTGTTTTTTAGGACCAGTTTCATAGAAGCACCCAAGTAAATGAGACACACAAAGACTTCATTCCCTTTGTATAAAATAGGCGATGATGAAAAAACATCAGTGGTTACCATGAGAACTTAACGTTTGTACGTCACATTTTAGACAGAATTATTTTCACTTCAGTTTCATAACCGAACCCTCGACCAATTTTCAACCAGACATCACAGTTATTTCCTGTATGTTTGTTCTGTCTGCGATTTCTATGCACATTAAACTGTTTTGATATAAGGGAACTGATTATCTTCTGCAAAAGTCATGTATCTCCCATGTGAACTGAAGATACATTAAAAATTATGAATGGTGATGACTGCATGCGGAATAAATAAGCGTTCTAACATGAATGCAAATATATAGAAACATCAGTTGCACATCATTGTTTTTTTTTTCCTTTTCTTTTTTATGTGTGTGCTATTCAAAGCATTGTATAACATCAGGAACTGAGTCTTCTTTGATCTCTGAAGCGTCGGCGAACATGGTTATTAGCGCCACATTAATGAGGTATCATTTTTCCTGCAATCTGTTTTCTGTCACTCTTAGCGTCTGACCGTTCCTCACTCAGTCACAGTTTCAGCATCACAGTAAAAGGGTGGGTTTTATAAATCATATTCGACCTCTGTATTAGTAGTATCTCTCAGATCTGAAGTATCTATAAATACTGTACTGCCTTTTTGTTGTTAATGAGATATCTGCTGTGTGATTTAGGTAAAAATAAAAAATAAAAATAAAAAAAAAAAACCACGCTGGGCTGTGTTAATGTCACCTTGACATCACATCACCTACTGCGCCAGATTGAATCGTACAGAATATCTGGGCCCACTTGAAAGGGCTGTGGAATAAATGAACGGATACAATATATCCTGTAGATCTGTGACTAAAATAACCTGTTCTCCTCAGTGGCAATAACAGTAAAGGAAACTTAACCTTTTTGGTGGTGAATTCTTTTATTACATGCACCTGCAGAGCTGGTCATAACAATGACAGTTATAAAGACACTACAGAAGCTTTCAACAGCCTCAAACAGTCAACAATCATTTATAAAGGCACACAGCAAGTTGAAAGATACTGCACTATACAAATGACCTAGTACATAAAAAATACAAGTCATTACAATAACAGCTGCACTCACTACAGCAAATACACCACAAAAATAGTACTATATAATAACTACTGTGTCTAAATTCAGAGTAAAATACTGCACCACTGGCTCCACTGTGGCAATCCGGTCATTTAACACCACAACACTTCATGTTCATGCAGGAGGATTTATGAAACTCAGCCTGAGTGGAAAAAGGAATAAATACCTGAGTAAAGCAACACTGAAATGGGACAATAAAGCAGAAAATAAAAAATCCATAGTGAAAGATGCTTTAATCTGCCACAAAAAAAAAAAAAGAGAGAGACGTTTAAAGCGAGAGAAAGGAAAAAAAAAAAAAAAAAAAAAACCCAGTGACTGTGACTCACTGATTTGAAGGAGAGCAGACCTGACACACTGGCACA
>JAPTYQ010000028.1:8297214-8312798 GCA_029814465.1 Ostorhinchus cyanosoma | reverse complement strand
GCATCAAAAAGCTCGACTTCGGTTGCACTAAAATTTCTGCCGTCTCCGGTACAAGCTTTTCTTGGATAGATCGAGCAATAGAATAGCATGTTGAAAATGACCGAAGTTCCCCTTTAAGATCAAGCGAACACAATTTTACAGTTTGTGTATTATATCAAGATTATTGAGGTTCATATGCAAAAAATTGAGTAAACCCAGATGAATTAAATGTAATTGTACTATATCGTCTATCCTATAGCTGTAGTTTAATAAGTGTTGATTCTTATTGTCTGCAGTCAAATGATATTTTGTTCTCTCTGTGCCACATGCCTGTACAGAACTGAGTCAAAGAGCATTTGTCTACTTTGCTCCTCGCACATAGAATATCTTGCTAAAAGACTGGAAACTGACTCAACTGATCTCCTTGAATGCTTTTAAATCCAAACTCAAGGTGCTAGAGACCAACACAATGACTTGCACTTGTTTTTCATAGTTTGATTTGTCCTGTAAGTTCTTGCATGTTGTAACTGTATTGTATTTCATGCTGCCTCTTGGCCTTGAAAAAGAGGTTCTTAATCTCAAAGGGATCTTTTTTTCCTGGTTAAAATAAAAAGAATACAAAAAAAATCAACACAATATAGAGAATTTGTAAAGGCTATTAAAATGTCATCAACTGTGCTTACTCCTTATCCACTATATTCTCATTCTGAAAGATGCACAGCACTGATTTGTTGAGTATGCCACACTGGGCTAAAGTCATGCTCATGTCTGTGAAGGTCCTCCGTGGGACATCCATGGTCTCAATGGAAGCTTCTCCATACTCTGCTCCATACTTGGCCTCTGCACTGGCTTTGACCTTGAGCAGAGTGTCTGTTGGCTCAAAGAGCTGCTCGAACCTCTGACCCCATGGTTCTCGGATGGCTAGAAGCAAAGCATTGGTCACTTCTGGGTCCTCAGTTGTTGCCGGTCCTGGATCTGGGGGCCCTGCAGAGACCATGTTGATGTTCCTCACAGTTATTCCTTGAGGCAGATCCGGTTCTGACAGGTTCAGGTTGGACATCCTGTTGTCCAGGTTTATCCCAGGACCCAGCTCTGACTGACTCCTCTCTATGGAAGGAAGGACTTTATACTTGTTCAAGGACTGTGGAGGGGCAGCAGGGACGTGTTGCAACATCTGCAGAACTTCATCCTGGCTCAGACCGGTCTGGCACAGCACGGGCTGAGAGTGGGAGCGGAAGTTTCTGTCCGTGCCACCGTACACGGAAGATTTAGGAGTCGAAGGCGGCCTCGGGATGCTGTCAGTGTCGGCTACAGTGGGTCTGCTGCGTCCTTTGGAGGACTTTGGCCTGGTTAAATGCATGAAGAAGAAGCTGGTTTCCCTGTTGAACCAAGAAGAATGATGAGGAAGAAGTGTTTTTTTTTTTTTTTTAGCGTCAGTCCTTTGTCAAAAAAGTACAGAAAGCTCCCAAATATAAACTACAACCTGATCTGTAGAAACCGGAAGGAAGCAACATGAAGCTTCTGTAAAACATGGATCTAAAGACAGGTACTAAAGTAAAGGAAAAACACTTAAAATACCGTTTATGCGCAGTACTTTTGAGTCGTTTTCATCCAGCTTGAGCAGGAAGTCCTCTTTAGCGTCAGCGAAGTAACCATGACAGCCTGGTTACCTTGACAACGACTAGTGGGTGGAGACATGGAACCCCCTGTTGTTGGAAGGAAGTAACTGCAAAGATAAATAAACGCCTCAAGTGGGTTGTTTGTGGTATCATAAAATTTGTACTAAAATTAAACATTCCTGAAATGACATTGAATTTCATCTTTCTTCGTTTGGTTTTAGTCACAGCCTTCACACTGTGGAGATGATACAATGACAATACTACTTCAAAAATATATAAATTAATGTGTAACTAAATTATATTGCAATTTGACCCATAAAGACCCCGTGCTACTTTTGTGGCTGTTTCCAAATGATTTTTTTTCCCTGTAGATCTAACCTTTCTGAAGTGATTTATTACCATTATTATAATATCATCCTCTGTATTTTCTTTTTCAGTGAAATCATATATTTTCTGATATTCAATTAGATGTTTCATAAAAGCTCAACATAAATTCAAAAGTTATCGAATCAGAAACACACAAAACTGAAGAAAATGTTACTTTTTTCACAAAGGTATCAATAACTGAGTGTAAAAACATGCATCTCCATTCACTGTCACTTGTCAAACTCCATGGGTTTTACTGGTGAATCAATTTTCTTGGAGATGAGTGTTTCTACATTCACTGCAGAGCCTGGACTGCAGAGCCTGGACATCCAAATGGGTCTTAATCAATGACCATGGAAAGATGATAAATGCATTTTACACCAGTTATTCACATGTATTGATAGGATTAATGGATCAAGAGGTATTAAACATTTTATAAGTCAGTAGATGGTTTTGGTTACCGGTGACTGTTTAGGTCCTTATGGATTAAACATGATAATGTAGACAAGGAAATTTTCTCTGTCCCAGACCTCCTCAAATCATAAATGACTATCCCTGAACTAAAGGATCAAGAATAATCCTCGCCACATCTTGACTTTATAATGAATTGTTCTTTAGTGCTCATCCTCTCCATAAAAATACCCAAATGGAAAAAATATATATGTCTAAAATCCTACTAATGATACATAGCATGAATACACTGGGACAAGTACTATGCTTCTGACTAAATTAACCCTATGGGGGTGGGGGTCCATGATCAGGCTCAGAGGGGCTGCTAGTGAGCTTCAAGAAACTTATTCTTTATCTATCTGTTGCATAACTCAGTCAAACTGTTTTCAGGATGGCATTATAAAAACAAGATACAAGTTTATGATACCTCATTTTATTGTCACATAAATGAAGTATTAAGGTACAATATCATATAACCCCATAGTTTAGCTTACACTTAATAATATACACAATTACCTTCAAATGATGTACAATCATGTTCATTTTTAGATATTGTGATAGTAAAACATTTAGGTTGTCATACTTGGTCTATAAACATATTATGCTTAATCATTTGTAGATTTAATTAAGTGACAATATACAATTATCCAAACCCAATGCAAAAAAACTTCTTGCTCAATGATTTTAACATGTCCAGCAAGATTACATATCCATTTAGTGCGGTTGGAGGGAAAGAAAAAAGAAGCATTTGGTAAGAGTAAAACTTTCTCAGCTTTGATATGACAGTTGCATTCCAAAGTCACATTTCTATAGTACATACTGTTCCAGACAGTCCGTTATATGTATTAATTTTCTGTGACAGTTTGGTTTGTTTGGCACATTTGCATGTTTGTCAATGGAGTGATGCTTCAAAACCGCTATCCTTCATCACACAACTATAGCATTTCATGCAAGATATTGTATTATCTTTCTATCATGTGTCAGATCATAATGTAAACAATTTGTCTTATTTGTACATTTGCTCCAAATTAAATAGTGTAATTAGTTCCAAAGCAATGTAATATTTTTGTATACACAGACAAACCAATCTGCTGTTAATAGTGAACAAGGACTACTGGGTTTTATCATAGGTTCCCTCTTCCACTTAATTAAAAAAAAACACCTAAAGGAAAAGCTGAAGAGAAAATAATCATTTGGGGAAGTGTTGTTCACACAGTAATAAGCATGCCGCATTACAATCAACATTCATTTTTCATTAAAAATTAGGAATGAAGTAGATAATGATTCAAGTATAAATGATTCAGTGTCATTAAGTGTGACAGGAGTATGATTGGTTAAATAACCTTTTAACACAAGGAAAGAGTAGCAGCTATCTTGACAACCCATAACCAGGTACAAAGTTTGAATACTTCACCATTTCTTTTAATGTACAGTACAAAGTCTCAAACAATAGCACTCCTTGCTCTTTAAGGTAAATCAAGGAGGTTATGTTTAGCATAAAGGTCCTCTGTAATCTGGTATACCTCTGAGATTAGAGGCAGGGCTTCCCCTAGCATAGCTACAACCTGCTCCGGTGGGCCTACATTCATCACCTCAAAGAAAGCTGGCCTTCCAGGGAGCATGCAGAAGGCCAAGCCCGAAGCCTTACGGATCGCCCAAGGATGGTGCTGGGCAAGGGACTCATTGTAGGATTCTGAACACATGGCTGACGTCTTGCTGTCCTCAGTGCTGGTGCGAAGGCGCTCAAGGAAGAGCTCCAGCCATCTCAATGCCCGGTGGAGCCTCAGCAGAGTACGGCAGCCTGACTCTGGGTAGCTGCCTCTCTTGGTCAAGTCCACTAGTTGATTGTCCAATTCATATTTTACCATTGACTGGACTGTGACATATTGAGACCCATTCTCACCATTGAGGAAAGTGACCAGGATCTGGATTTTGTTGACGGCATCTTTAGAAATAAAGCCAAAAACACTTCCCAAGCTGTTCAGAAACCTAACAAGGAGAGGATCAGAGACACCATCACAAACAGGTTTGTGACAGTAAGTTTACACAAGGAAACAAAATCTAGTTATCCCTGTTTGACAGCACTCATACTTACTTTACCAGACCACGCCAGCCAGCAACGTAGTGTTCAAGAAAGACTTCTTTATTTTCAGAAAGACATAACTTGAAAGTGTCGAGCACCTCTTGTAAGCAGAATTTCTGATTATCCACTCCCACTGAATCAGCCATGGTTTCCTATATGTCACTGCTGCCGACAGGAAGAAAAACAGAAGCAAATGACTGAAAGAATGTGTCCTACAGATTCTAACACAACAGAGACCGTTATATATGTATGTACACAGGTAAACAAGACGGACCAAATGAATAATAACATGCTACCTTCAAGAAAACTTTAAAGTGAAAGCATTTCTTCTAGGCTCCAAGAAACAACTGCACCGTCTTTGCTCTAATCCGTTTCTACTGCGCAGGCGCAACCCGGGGAAAACCGGAATCAAATGGCGTTGCCTTCAAAATAATGTTTTTACAGTGTTTTTTTTCCCCCTTTTATTGGTAAAATATGTTCAGTCTTCCAAATACATCGGCTATTTGAGAGAAATAATGTAACAAGATGCTCACTCGCATTGTGAAGGATACGTCGAGTTTCTAAACGTGACATTGAAACTTGCTTTTGGAACTAAAAACTACTTGCGTTCAAAGATTTATTTTGAAAATCCCGCCCGGATGCTTTTATTTTATGATAGTAAATTGATTCTGACGCCGAGTCTGGGTTGATGGTTCACATGTGTTCAAGTTATACAAAAAAAATTTCTTTGTGAATAAGTCGGAATTCATCAGAAAATATCGAATAGCTCAGGTTTCGTTACAGTCACCCATCTGTCTCCTTTGAGCAGGCTGTCCTAAAAATGCCTGAAATAAAAGTAACACCACTGGGTGAGTGTAGCAGCTAGCTAGCATCAGCTAGTTCCGTCAACAATCAATGTGTTAAAGTTTGTCTATTTTTCCCGTTTTATCCAAATGTAGTTGTAATAAGACTATAATGTCACTGTACTTACTTTTAATGTGTTATAAAATGGCGTTAAATGTCCACCTCTTGTTTGTTAAACAGCAGTAACCCGCAGTACAAAAGTCAGTTGTGTGAAACTATTGAATGTTCATTGATTTTCAACACCTACCTTTTCCCTCTCCAAGGTGCTGGACAGGATGTTGGACGCAGCTGCATCCTTGTCTCCATCGGAGGCAAAAACATCATGCTCGACTGTGGGATGCACATGGGATATAATGATGATGTAAGATTTGCAGCGAATGTATATGTAGAAAAGAAAATCCACATGTGAGATCCTGAAGAAAACCGTGTACACCATAATCCCAGGTTATTACAAGTCTTTTTGTCTTGTCATTTCAGAGACGTTTCCCAGACTTCTCATACATAACCCAAAATGGGCGTCTGACAGAATTCTTGGACTGTGTGATCATCAGGTTTGTTGTCTAATTTACTTAGAGGTCAACAAATCTGCTGTCTGTTTTCACACACTTCCCTTCTTTTCGTTCTCAGCCATTTCCACTTGGACCATTGTGGTGCTCTACCCTATATGAGCGAGATGGTGGGTTATGATGGACCTATCTACATGACCCATCCCACCAAGGCTATTTGCCCCATTTTGCTGGAAGACTTTCGTAAAATCACAGTTGATAAAAAGGGCGAAACAAACTTCTTCACCTCACAGATGATCAAGGACTGCATGAAGAAAGTCATACCTTTGAACCTCCACCAAACTGTTCAGGTGCAGAGTTGATATCATTTTGATGTGCCCAGATATCCATCTGTTTATCATCACTGCACCAGCTGTGCACCTCTTTTGATGGTAAATAACACTGTTTGTGTTGATGGCAGGTGGATGATGAACTGGAGATCAAGGCTTACTATGCTGGCCATGTTCTGGGAGCAGCTATGGTGCACATCAAAGTTGGATCAGAGTCTGTGGTTTATACAGTGAGTGTTTACAACTCTGCACTGTGTTAGTGTGTGAATTTGACAGTGATCACTTCAATAAATTACACTGTATTTCATTTCTAGGGGGATTATAACATGACACCAGACAGGCATTTAGGGTAAGTGACATTTATTGTGCTAAATGATTATTTGTATATTATTTATGTGAATGCCTATACACTCTTCACCTTTTTAGAGCTGCATGGATTGATAAGTGTCGTCCAGACATCCTGATCTCAGAGTCTACATATGCAACCACCATCCGTGATTCAAAGAGATGCAGGGAGAGGGACTTCTTGAAAAAAGTGCATGAATCCATAGAAAGAGGAGGGAAGGTAAAGTGCAGTTTTAACACTGTATTGCATATTGGAAGGAGGGTTTAGTTTTATTACCTTTAACCAGTATTTTTAGGTTATGAAATTCAGGAGTTTGTTCAAGTACTGAGAGTTCGGTGTGTACCAGAGGGATTCATTGTGCTCAACTCTTAGAGTCAACAGAGAAAGAGCATAGAAGGGCTAGAAATAAAACATATAGCAAAAAAGCCATCTTCAAACATTTGAGTTTGTGTGTCATACCATGAAATCTTATGCTTTCAGGTTCTTATTCCAGTTTTTGCCCTTGGAAGAGCACAGGAACTCTGCATCTTGTTGGAAACATTTTGGTAGGCTCCAAAGTTCCCACAAACCACAGCAGATCCCTAACTTAGCTTATTCTTTTCATTAAGCCTGATGTAGTATATAATTATTTTTAATTAAGTGGCAGCTCAGTGGGCACCCACTAATTATCACCTCCACTCCACAGGGAGAGAATGAACCTGAAGGCCCCAATCTACTTCTCCACTGGGCTGACGGAGAAAGCTAATCACTACTACAAGCTTTTCATCACATGGACCAACCAGAAGATTAGAAAAACCTTTGTACAGAGAAACATGTTTGAATTTAAACATATCAAAGCTTTTGATCGCTCCTATGCTGATAATCCTGGACCAATGGTATGTCTTTATTGTTTATCGAATTGTTTCACAATTCAATGTCTCAGCAAGAAATAAAATGGCAAATGATTTACAACAATACATGCACTTACAGGTAGTGTTTGCCACACCTGGTATGCTGCACGCTGGTCAGTCCTTACAAATCTTCAAGAAATGGGCTGGAAATGAGAAAAATATGGTATGTCTTATGGTAATATAAAATATTTTTTTAAGGTAACAATGCTTGATAAATAACTAGTTCTCCTTTTTTTTTAGGTAATCATGCCTGGGTACTGCGTTCAAGGAACAATTGGCCACAAAATCCTAAATGGACAGAGGAAACTGGAGATGGAGGGGAGAGCCACAGTGAGAAAACTTTTCCTTAAACAAAATACTTCCCACATTTATGTGACCTTGGTTTCTGAAAAAAAGTGTGGCTACTAAGGCATGATATTCAACATACTAAACTCAAAGGGTTGTTAACTTTGCCACACAAATGCCAGATTTGATCAAATTGGTATAGTAACTGACAGGATCATTTTTGTGTGATTCTTCTAGTTGGATGTCAAGCTGCAGGTGGAATATATGTCTTTTAGTGCCCATGCAGATGCAAAGGGCATAATGCAGCTCATTCGTATGGCTGAGCCCCGTAACATGCTGCTCGTACATGGGGAGGCAGTGAAAATGGAGTTTCTGAAGGGCAAGATCGAGCAGGAGTTCAGTAAGTTACTATGTGCACCCACACACTAGTTCCTTAATGGATGCTACTTTACACCTGGACACAGATTGAACAGTCTGACCGGTGCTTCGATCTTTAAATGGCAGGCATCAACTGTTACATGCCAGCTAACGGAGAAACAACCACAGTGATGACGAACCCCAGCGTGCCCGTGGATATTTCACTCAATCTGCTCAAGAGGGAGATGGCTCTTGGAGGTACAGTATGCTATGGTGATGGTTTTTCCCTGGTGTTGTTGAGGAGTAAAACATACATCATTAAGCCAGTGTGCCCACATGGTTTCAATTTCGGAAGTATGTTTTTATGTTGGGTGTGACATTTACCTTCAGTTGTTGGTTTATTCCACTGTATTTACACTTCTGCTTGTGCCATCTACATATTATAACACTTTTAACGTTAGAAGAATTATGTGTCATGTCATGTTTTTACATTCATCGTCTTCTCAATATGATTCAAGCTTGAAAATGTGGCCGGAATAGTACAGTATTTCCTGAAATACAGAGTGTCTTAGGTGTGATGTCTCGTATAATAGTTGTTCTTACAAAAATGAAAGCATCCAATATAAGTGTTTCATTTTGAGGCCTTGGAGTTGTACATGCTGGTTCAGTGGAACAGCCTCCTGTGGCGACGAGTCATTGTTAGTCTTTGTGGGCAGCTTGGTGGCTCAGTGGGTAGCACTCCCTTGTTTGGAGTACGGCCTTTTTGTGTGGAGTTTGTACATCCCCTCATGCTTTTGTGGGTTTCCCCGGGGTGTTCTGGTAGGTGCCCCCCCAACAGGGATAATTCAGTCTAAACTAACTACTGTACTTGTCTCAAAATTTTTTGATCTCTGAAAATGCTATTATGCAACCTCATATATCATCATCAAGTCATCAAAACAATATCATTGATTTTTTTTTAATAGATCAAAAAATGAAATACTCTATTTATATTGTAGAGAAAATAACTATACTTTGTTTATATAATATTTTCACAATAATTGTAACTAAGTTTTGGGGTTTTTTTTGCATAGGGGCCTGAAAACATGAATGTTTTCACGCATTTGTGGTGTTTTCCAGTGGTCGGGTGGACTACATAAACCATGATAAAAATCATCCAATATTTCACCTGAAAGTGTCATTTGGTAAAAAATAAATAAGCAAAAAGATTAGAGATAGATCAGAGATTGATATGTAGAAGTTTACTTTTTTATGGGATGGTATGACTGATGAAAGGACACTGAAGTTCACTTATTTCAAGTCACTTCAATGAATGCAATGTTCGAATGTACATTTTGTGGATACCTTAGATTTATTAACTCAGATATTCCATCAGCATGGGTATCTTATGTATTCATTTATGTATATTTGCTATTTTCTCAAAGGGCCTTTACCTGATCCAAAAAAACCTCGGACAATGCACGGAACTCTCATTATGAAAGAAAACGTAAGTTCCCTGTCAACTAATAACTTCACCGTATAAATCTTCAAAGATAAGTTATAGTGGCCTTATTTCTTAATCTTTTAAATATTCTGTAGTTCTGTTATATTTTTTATAAAGAACTTGCAGTTTAATGAGATTTATTGACAAAAGCTAATTCTTGTCTGTAACTGACAGAGTCTGAAGCTGGTGTCTTCAGAACAAGCCCTGAAGGAGCTGGGCCTTAACGAACATCAGTTACGCTTCACCTGCCGTGTGCAGCTCCAGGACCCCCACAGTGACCCTGACACACTTCACAGGATCTACACACACCTCAAGAGGTGACAAGATCGCTACCATTGGAGGTGTCACAGGGCCTCCACTATCTCATTACTCATCTACATGACATTGAAATTCAGCAAAATGGTTTTTTTTTTGCTTCCCCTTATAAATCACATCACCTGATGTTTTGCCTCCTAAAAAAGTAGTTTCTCTCACGGTTTGAATTTAAACTATTTCTTTGATTAATGAGATCTTTGAATGTTCCTATTATTTAGTCACAATTTCTCTGTAAATAGTGATTTTAAGGCTTATCATGTCTAAGAGGTATCACACTTCAGAGTGACATTAATCCTCTTCTTTCAGTCCAGTTCCAATAGGTAAATAGGTATGGATTCATGAAAATGTAAGGAAATCACACAGCTTTACTGTTTAAACAAGTAAAAGAGTATTGAGAACTGTGGCATATTTATACATCTTCCAAGGCAGTTTATTTGGAACAATAAGTTAAGAAGTTTCCACATGTGTAGGAGTGCACATTTCTATGGCAACTGTACATAACATATTAAGTGGGCAGCAATGTATTATGAACTATTGTTGAGTGGATTTCTCTGCATGAGTTCAAAAGCAATTACAAGTGCATTCAGAGGGTCTAGACCTTCACTAAGACCAAAAGTCTGCCCTTTTTCTCATTCTATAATAGAACAGTTTTTTGTTCATGTCAAGTCTGTAAATGTAAAAATCTATTCCAGCCTCTGCCCATTTCTATGGATGTTCTCCAGATATGAATCAGTTTGTCAGGAGCTCATACCCTACGCTTCCACCAAGTTTTTATGACTTGCTGACAGACAGACAGACACATACTGTCAGGTTCATAAGTACTTGGACCGTGACACAAATTTAACAGTGCAGTGGATTTGAGTCATGTCTTCATTTCAGATCTATGTTATCAGTGTACAGAGGCAAAATTACGCAATTTGTGTCACTGTCAAAATACTTACGGACCTGACTGTGAGTAATCAGATCGCCTGTTTGGTGGAGGTCAAAAGGCAATAGTAAAAGTGCAAGAGAAATGTGTACAAATTCTTATTTCTGCTTTTTTGGGTATTTTTTTGTGTACCAGGCAAGTTAAATTAAAATAGAGTGGAATTGTCCCTGTAATAAATATGGGGCAATTTCCAGAATATTTTGCACTATGTCATGCTCTGATCAGACCACATCAGCATCATCTGCTCCTGACAACATTTTGTATATAGACTATCTGATCTGAAGCTACATTTCTGCCAGTTTAGGATTCTGTCATACCAATATTTGTAATGATTTTTCTTTTTATTGTATGTTCTAGCGTGTTAAAAGGTTACACCATCCAACACCTCCCTGATGGCACAGTCATGGTGGAGTCTATTGTCATCAAAGTGTCCTCCTCTGCTGAAGACCCCAACACCAAAGTTCTGCTGCTGTCCTGGAGTTACCAGGTAACATTTTTAAAATGCCAAACTTGCGACTGTTTTTTTACCATCATACCCAAGCTGTCCTAGATTTGTACAAGATAGCACATGAGTAATTTGCAGCCTGACCACAATGTTAGGTTCTCCATGCCTGTATATACAGTTTAACAGCGTGCCCACAGAGCCCTCAAGAGAAGCATAAAAAGCCTGTGTGGGTGTACAATGTGAAAGTAGGGGCTTTGAAAGCATTAAATGGAGAGAGCGATCGCTTATCTGAGCCTCTGCGCAATGGAAGGAAAGTACTGTCTGTGGTTTCATGTATTCCGATCAGAACCAAAGGGCAAAGAAAGTGTAAAACATAGTAGCTGTGTGTACTTTCTGCTTCGTTTTGTACGGCTTCTTCCCTAATAATCAGTGTCATATTCATAATTTACCACTGACCTCAAACCCCACATGTTCTGTGGCTTTTTCATTTGTGAATTTCAATATGAAAGCAGTTTGATTTTAAGTTGTGTTTGAGACTGGGAACGTAATGATGACATTTGGTATCTATGTGTTGAATACTACTTATATTGCAGGAATAATTTTTTTTTTAGCATAAAGCACACTGAAATATTATGCATATTATTAATAACATTAATATTGGCCCTATTTCATTAGTACCTCTTTCTAATTCTATTATATTATTTGTAGTTGTTAAATGTCATAGTTAATGAAATGATAAAAGCCCAATAAATAGTCTCTTTGTGCAGGTTAACTGCGTAGGTTTTCTAATTTCTGTCTCAATCCTGTCAGTGTTAAAAATATTAATCAGGTTTCATTTTGCATGAGTAAACACACTCAAGAAAGAAAGGAATATATATATGCACTTAATGTGTTTATTAAACATTTCAACAATTTCAACAAAACAATGTGAAACAACTGTTCCGTCTTGGGTTTTTTTGTCCTCATATTTCCATCCAGAGGCCAACGTGCTGTTTAGTACCCTCCATTTTTATGGGTTGGTTCTGCTGCCTGTCACTACTTTGTTCATGCGTGGCACTAACTCTATTTGGACAAACTGCCCAAAATGCATTGCTAGTGACATTCAGAATCATTCTGCACTGCAAATGGGTCAATTGCATTAAAATTTTTACTCAGATTAAATTATGATGATGGATTAATCCATGTTAACACATACATTTTGACAGCCCTAATATATACACATAAATATACACACTTGTGATTCCTTTGTGTACACACAACTCATTCCACATGTCAGCATTAACATATTACATCTGTGAAAGTAAAATTAGGATGTTTTCTTCTGAGAAACAATATTTTTTGACCACCACTGTTTCTCTTTTAGGACGAGGACCTTGGCAGCTTCCTTTCAAACCTGCTGAAAAAAGGACTTCCATCTGGACTGTGTTGAATTACACTAAGAAGAATTTACAGCCTAGATTTATGGAAGTTAAAACCTCCTCCTCAGTTTATGTTTTGTAGACTTCCTAGACTGTTTGTAGACTGTCAAAATCAGGAGGAAAATGAAAGAAATACACATTTGTTGCTTTATTTTGGTGTACAAAGTGAACTTTAATAAACATTTTTATAGAAAAAGCACAATTTTAAAACTTTTTCAATTTTTACTTAAGCTAATATACAGTTTCTTATAATCCCACGAGAAGGAAGCATACACTACTCGAGCAAGTGCATTTTTATGAGAAGAAGTTCAGCTCATTGTGACGATATAAACCCCCCTTCTCCTTCCTGTCCGTCTCTTCAGCCACGTCAGCTTCAACCCCCTCCATTTGCAGTGGCTGGTGGTGATGTAGTAAAGCACAGGGTCCAAGCATGTGTTTAAGATGACCAGGGCCATTGTGACCCGCCTGGCGTGGTAGATGGCGTTAATGGTGGAGCAACTCTTAATGAAGCCTGTGCGTCGTTGAATGAAGTGCAGCAGATACACCACATGATTAGGTAGGAAGCAAAGCAGCGTTATGACCAGGATGGCGTAGATCACCTTCAAAGCTTTTTGAGCCGTTTTAGTCTTTATCCTGGAAATCCGCCTCGCAGCTATAGGATAACACACCAGGATGATCACGGACGGTAGAAGAGATCCAAATATCAGGCTGAGAACGCTGAAGGCCCCCAAACGCGTCTCCCATTCTTTCTTAGAGAAATTCTCAAAGCACTTAAAGCTACCAGATTCCTGAGCCTCCAGCGGTCCCATGAGGATGAAAACCAGCATAGCCATTCCAGTGACACCCCAGAGGATCACACTCACAACCAGAGAGTACCAGGACATCCGGATCCTCAGGTAGATGTGGGGATGCACAGTGGCTATGTAGCGGTCCACGCAGATGCAGGTCATGAAGCAGATGCTCATGTAGACGTTGGCATAGAAGACGATCCCGGTGACGCGGCAGGCAACGTCTCCAAATATCCACCTGTTTCTGTTCATGTGGTAGTGGATCCGAAAAGGTAGAGTGCAGAGGATGAGGACGTCGGCCAGAGCCAGGTTGCTAATGTACACGCTGAAAGCTGTGCGAGGAGTTACTTTGAAGATGAAGAAGAAAAAGGCAGCGAGATTCCCAGGCAAACCTATGACTAAAGCTATAATAGAAACAGTAGGGAACAGGTAGAACTGGTACTCTTCTGAAGGGGCATTGCAGTTGGCAGCTGTCACATCCATCGCTGCAGAGTAGTGGAAACAGCTGGGTGTTACGAGAATGAAAGTCAGGTGTCCGGACAGTTCTCATAAGATGTCTTCAGAAATGGCACCTACAACAACAGAAACGTACTGAGAAGTTTTTTCCACTAGTTCTTTCACACAGCTTTGAAGTATTTTAACAATGTACTTTCTGTTTATGGTTTCTTAAAAAACATGAAAAGTTTGGTGGAAATGTTTTTTTACGTCAGGGTTAGGGTTCTTTTAGATTTTCTACAATTTTTCTATTGTTACAACACATACAATATTTGTTATAGGTGTTATCTAGTACAAATAATAAAGTCAAGCCAATCCAAATACTTATCAATAAAACAAATATGATACATATTTCCCCCTACCCCAGATAAAAAAAGACTAAGTTAAAGAAAACATGTATTAATTAAGTTGGGGATATCAAAGAACATCATTACACTTTTTCTGAAATTCTATATGTATTTACTGTAATATAATTTAATATACTTACTATGTTACACAGACAATCCTTCTCTTGATCTCCATATGCAGGAACTCAGGATAAACATTTACTTATAACAAAGGACATAAAGGTTTGGCTGCTATACTGTGTTTGAGCAGCTCCCCTCTGCACACTGTAAAGCATGCTTTTCGTTTTTTCTCAGTTCTCTTAACTTCCTGTTTGGATGTGCAGCAGGTGTAAAGTTAAGACAGACAGGAAACCAGCATTGGCTTAGATATTAAGCTTATGCATGACTTTCCTTTGTCACCCACACGTATGAGTACATCTAATGTGACCTTAGGGTTACTATGTTTGAACACATTGGTGTTAAATTAAGTCATGTTTACCCCACCCCCCCAAAGGGGAGGTGAGGGGGATGTTTTTGGTTTGTATTTTTTGTTTGCCTGTCTGTTTCTTGTTTGTTGTCAGTAACATTATGCAAAAACTACTGGACCAATTTTCCATGACATTTTCTGGAAAGGTGCAAGGTGGTCCAGAATAGATCCCATTAAATTTTGGTGAATGTAGGTCAAATGTCAAGGTCAAGGTCAACAAAAAATGTGTTTTTGCAATGATAAGAGATGGAGCAAATCAGGTAAAATGTTTGCAAGGGATGGGGTTTGTTGTGCCTGGCACCACTTGTTTTTTTTATATTGGCTGGACTTAAGCTTTAAATGATTTCACAAAAGCCCCAATTTTTAAAGCATAAACTTTATGGAATTGTAATTGGTAAGTTTGTTAGGTAATGGTGAATTGCTCTTAATTAAAGTAAGCTGGATAATCAATTTCACAGGCTTCAGTTCAGTTCACATGTACACTTCAATCTTACACCAAGGTGGTTTTAGAGCTGATCGGGAATAAGTATGCAACCAATCAGAATCCAGGAATTACATCCAAAAAATATTTATTAAAAAAGCATTAACTTTATCAACACAAATACGTGCATAGCTCAGGAAGCTGGTACCTTATAAATTAACCACAGCACTCACATATTAAATACATGAATTGATTAAATCAACATGACCTTTGAACCTTACACAAATCCCCTCATTCACTTTTATCAGCAACTATTAAACATTTTAAACTGCAAAGGATGCACAGATAGCTACAGTATACACACACACACACACACACACACACACACATATATATATATATATGTGTGTGTGTGTGTGTATAGA
>JAPTYQ010000028.1:8259172-8271886 GCA_029814465.1 Ostorhinchus cyanosoma | reverse complement strand
CTAAAAAGAAACCAGGACACCCCGGACAGGACGTGAAATACGGACATGTCCGGGGAAAACCGGACGGTTGGTCACCCAAGGTAAGAGGGAGTATGAGGGCGCAGCGCCCCTGATCCCCCGTTTAGAAAAATCCCTGTTTGTGTTTTCTGCCTAGAGAAATAACCTTGTGTCTAGGTTATACTGTTCATATTCAAGAAATATTCCTACTGTGATATTTGGTATTAGAAATATAAAGTGTTGTAATTTATAGCAAACAAATTGTTCGCTTACAAAAGCCTGCAATTAGCATGCAAAATGGCTGATTTGCTAACACCTGTATTTTTTTTCTCTGCCTTTCACAGTCTGTTTGAAGTACAGAAATGAGCAAATTTGCAAGTTAACTAGCTGTAGCGTTTTGCATTGTACAAATTCACTGATGTGCTAATGCCTGTACTCCATCATGAGCAGCCTAGTTTTATTTATTTATTTTTTGGCTTTTCTGCCTTTCACAGACTGCAGAGTATTTTTTGCTCCACGTCACATCAACTTTGTATGGTTGTATATCACATTCTCTGAACTTTCTCTTAATTTGCATTTACTATAAAGACACATGAGCCTGAATTTGACTCATTGTTTCTTGCTTGATGTTTGTTGGAGAGTGTGGTTTCAAGTGACCACGGAGCTGTGACTCAAGGTCGTTTTTTTTTCTCACAAAACTCTATAATTTGCTCCATTTTTACCCCACACTGAGGCTGGCACAGTGATGTATAATTCCCCAGAGGGTCATTTGCAGTGTTTCAGCATTGTTAACTAAAGACAGGCTGCTCCCATGCTCTATTTGCCTGCACGCTTTTATTGTTTAGCACATCAAGTGTCACTGTTTATTTGCTTTCATTCTCCTCCTGGATATTTCTCAAAGTCTGTGGGGTTGCTGAGGAAGATTAGTTAAAAGAAATTCTGTCATTGCCTTCTTTACTTGTCGTCTGTAGCTTAGAACGGTCTCATCACGGTTTGAAAAGGAAAACGTGCAGCGAATGCCATGTTCTCTCATTATCCCCCCGATGCTTTGACTCATTGTTAGTCATCCTCGCTGTCAGTGTCACAGTCTCTGCTGGTTGACACAGGAGTCACATCAACATTCAGGTTAAGGGGCTGATGGAACGGGGTCAAAGGGCATGGAGGAAAGCCAGAGGCTGACGTCATTGGTACGATGTGGGCTTTAAACAAAAGGAAACACCTGGGGTAAAACCAGAAGGAAGTGATGATCCAACTCCTGTCTTTTACTGTCGTTCAGAACTGACACTGTAATATTCACATGATACAGTGTCACCAGCTCCGCAAGTAAGGAAAGCAGCTATCGGCCATCCTTAAAGTTGCTAGAAGTTACTAAATGACATCATCACCTAATTGTAAAATTAGGTGATTTGAAAATGAAAATTGGAAATGTGCATGTAATTATAAAAAAAACAATGCAGACGAGAGAAATAGCATTGTGGGAGAGACAAAAAGCAAATAAAAGCACCCAAAATATGTTTAGAACTACAAATGAACTATAGGCTACTCTTTCATTATTTGTCGTTATGATTCCAACCTGCCTCCTTTATCCGGGCTAAACTGACCCAAAACAGACACTCTGCTGGAGTTACTTAAGTTATTGGTTTAATTTTTAGATTAATTTTCTTAAGTTTGGTTTGATTTTTTTTTTTTTTTTTTGCTTTATTTTGCAGTCTGTCTTTGAAGTTTGGTTTGATTTTTAACCTTACGGTCCACTTAGGAGCCTACAAGTAATGCATTTTTAACCATAACATGTTTAGTTTTCAGTACACATCAACAATCTAAATGGACCAAAAAGAGCCAATAATGGAAACTATCACTGGCAATGTGAGTGATTCATATTCAACATATACAAAGACCGATTTGCGCTTTCGTATCAGAGTCTCCAATAACACTAGAAAAAACTGATAAATATGTTGCTAGTGGCTTTTTTGATAAAGAGGGAAAATATGTGCCTTTTTAGTGTTTCTGTCATTTTTCAAAAGTTGCTAAAGGGTTTCAAACACGTTTTAAAAAGCAGCTAAATTTGTTGCAAGGTGAAAAAAAAAGTTGTTATGGTAGTCTGAAAAGTTGCTAAATCTAGCACCAAATGTGCTAAGCTGGTATCAACAGCACATATGGGCTTTGGAATATGAAACAACAGTAGCTCCTGTGATGGATTTACTCTCTGGATTCTTCAAGGCAGCTTCTATTGTTGATTTTTTTTGGACTAAGTGTAAAATTTTGGGAATTTGAAATTTTGGGTTTAAGTTTTGAAGCTTATCCTGAATGAAGGAAGGTTAATTCTGCCTGTTGTTAGAACTGTTGTTTCTGCGAGTCCCATCTCTCAAGCCTTCAGACAGGAAAGAGCTGAATGTTTCACACGTCTGGTATGTCTTTCTAGTGCAAGCCAAGCTGCATGTTTAGCCCACAAAAATGCCGGGAAGACTCCCAAGCTCAGCCCCACCACTGCCGGACACATCACGCCTGTGTACGTGAGAGATTTTCACAGAGAGAATTCAGCTATTTCACCAAAATGTCAGGGTGTTACACTGTAGGATTGCCTGGCTGTGAGCAGTACTCTATTCTGCTCCACTTTATCCATAGTCTGGTGTGTTGCCCAGAAAAAGGCTGCGAGAAGCACCATGTCTGTGGGCTTTATTGTCTTCCTCCCTTCAATGGAACATTGTCCAGGCCAGTTCTCACAGCCCAGACCTCTGCTGGATTCTGTGTGTGTGCGCACTCATGCTTCTCCCGAATATCTTCATTGACATTTTTGCGTGTTGGAGTCATCTCAGACCACCCTGAGTTAATATAAACCTGCGTCGCCAGCCGAGACCTCTCATATCCTGACCTTTCTGTGGCCTGTCAGCTTTCCTCCAGTTTACCCCCACAAATAATCAACAGTGCCCCACCCTCCATCCACGCTTACAATACTGTTATGACGTCGCACACATCCTCTCGCATCCTATGTAATAATAAACACATTCTGAAAGTGTCCGTTCAACCCCGTTCGTCACACAGGAAACCCTCGCAGACCAAACTCAGCGGCTAGTTCGTACTAAAGGAGTGGTGTAAAAGCAACAGAGTATTGTTGTGCTGAAAGGGTTAATATATGTCACATATCCTCTACATGACAGTCTTTGTTGGCTCGCTGTCTGAAGTGCCATTTCCCCTTGGGCTGTGTTGGCCTAATTGCGCGACCCCCCATAGCTGATGGGGGATGGATGGAGCTGGCACTGCATTATGCATGGATACTACACCCAGCTGCTTTGTCAAAAAGCCCAATCGCTGCCAATATTAAAAACCTCCTCCCTGATCTGTTCCAAATTTTGCAGACTTACAGAGGTGAGGCTTGAACTTCAGGTCCTCTCTGCCCTGAATGTTTGAAGAAAAGTGCATTAATTTTACCTCCAGTTGACATTAGCATCACTGTAATCAGACTTGCTTTTTTTTTTGCTTTTATGACATGGCAAATTGCTTTACTATTATGGGTGACTCGATGTACAATTTGAATAATGTTTTTTAAAATAATCTGCCCAAAACTGTGCAAAAGGTAATAGTTACAGTTAGAGCTGCATACATTTTAGTCATTGTCAATCAACCTGTTGTTGTTGTCAAATGTCTTATTAGTGGCTGATGAACTAAACCTCCTATTTGAATGAATGAATGGATGAATGGATGGCTTTTATTGTCATTTGGCATCTCACAAGAACATATCAAACAGTTCTTGCACAGTTCTTCCAAAAACCAGTGTGGGCTGCTGCCATAGGGCACAGCCAACTGACTACAGAATTCAGAAGAAGTTGTGCATGTATAGAGCAAGCACATATATAACATTAAAACATCAACACATTTGCAACAAGATATTTTACATTTTCTCCATCAAGTGCATTTTTCAGATAGAAAATTTTGTCCTTCATGTGTTTTTCAGAGCCCAAGATAATTGCTCACACCCCAAAGATATTAACTTTACTACTTTTTAAGGAAGTTAAAATGATTCAATTTGAGCAGCTGGAGTTAAGGATTCTGTCAAATTGATTAATCCATTATTAAAATAGTTGCAGATTTATTTAATAGAGTGAAGTAGAGCTGAAAAGAGAGATATTAAGGGTTAGCATTATTGCCACTTCTGCTTGTCAGGTGACGTAGTGGATTAAGCATAGACTTAGCAATTTGGTGCCACCAGTTCAGGACCAATGCCCGCTTGATGATTTATTTATTTATTTTTTTATTGGTGAATCAAATGAATGGATTTGGAATTGATTCACAACAGATAAATGAACCGAAAGAATCAAGTTAATAAAAAGAATCTGGCTTCCCATCAGTACTATTTTGTGTAATTTGTAGCTCTATCATCCCAGTTATTGACCGCAAAGAGCATGCAGCTTGTAAGAGTCATTTCATTACTTTGAATGTTGCAGGCCGTTGCATCACATCCTCCCGGCTCCTCCTTCAATCAGTCCACACTAGCATTTTCTGCTTTCGCCAGTGTTTGTTCCACTAAAGAAGTGAGTTTATGCAGGATTTTCAGTACCTTATCTGATCATATCAAAGTGGAAGCTGTTGCTTATGGGATTTCTCCAGTGACTTCACCACTGACCCTTCGGATCGAGGTCACGCAGGACTCATTCTGCTGGCCACATTCCCATACATTGTCTCTTTTCAGCTGCGTGCATCTCGGGATTCCAAGAACGGTACTGTCAGCAGGAAGTTCAGGAAGCGAGCACCACATGCACTGTAAATACCAGATACTAAAATTGACAGCTGCATTTATAGAAATCTCTGTCTCTAACCGTTTTATTTTCCCCTTCTGTCAGGGTGCACTGCCACATTGCTCCCTGTGGACTCAGATTTTTGTCTGGTACAAAGTGTGACCAGTTATTGACAACTGAGCTCTATAATCTTCTGTACTGTGGTTGTATTAGTAGCTAATACAGCCCTAACCACAAAGCTCTGGAGGCTTTCAGGAACATGAATATTTTGTGGAAAACTTTAAAAGGGCAAACCACATGACGTTTAACCTTTGGGACCAACTTGAACTGGCAGTTTTAGAGAAGAGTGTGCTCATCTGGACAGTTTGTACCGATGCCACATTCCTGTGTTTGACCGGCTCATCACAGAATTTTTGCCTGATGCAGTGTTTCCCTCAAACAACTGTAGAGCAATTTGGTGTAAATGCTCCATACTTTACACTTAGTATTATATTAGCTTCAGTCACGTACACCTGCTCTTTTCCGACTGTGACGTGACAAATTTTCCCATTGAAAAGGATCGTTTTAAAGGATTTTACAGCAGTAATTACAGTTTCTGGCTCTGTTTTAACATTTAACGAGCGCTAGGGCTACAACTGGATTTTGAATAGTCTTAATTTGTCATATGATCTACTTTTCAGAGGGATCATAGTGGTTGTGTCATTGAAAAAGTATATAAACGTACTGTCAAAGCTTTTCTACTCAGCTAACACTCCGTTTACTATACTCTATAGAGCAGTGGTTCTCAACTGGTCTGGCTTCAGGACCCACTACCACCCCTCAATGACAAGCTGTTAAACTTCTCAAATGTTCTTAATAAAAAGATGGTGTGTTTTGAACCTGAAATAATACACAATATCACAGTATGAAAACACAGAAGACAAGTTTAATGATAAACCAAACTGACCAGCAGATGGTGATCCTCTAGATGGAAATATTCCCTTTAACACTGAATTGGGTACATTTGAACCAAAACCCAAAATGTGCACTCAGATAAAAATTAAAAGTGGCCCATGACCCACTGAAAATGAGTTTGTGACCCACTTTTGGTTCATGACCCACCAGTTGAGAATTGCTGCTATAGAGAGCATTGCATGTAGATGTTGCACTAACCTAGCATTAATATCACTGCAATGTTAATGCACTGGTTCCATTTCAGTCCACATTAACTGTAGATTTTTTTATTAAGCTCTGGTGGTTTGTCATCACAATCTAGGTAATTAATCCAAGCACTGCTGCAGTATGTACAGGAAACCACTAATAATGTTTATTTCACTTCTATATTGTTAATATTTTAATAACGTCAGTGCAAAATGATACAAAAATGCAGTTTCCAATCATATACGACAAAAATCCATCCCTCACAGCTTAAACTTCCCGATACCAGTGAAAACTAGGAGGGAGCTAATGGTTTGATTGGAGAGAAAATTGTGATTTATATCATAGATCATGATTTTGTTGATGTTTCAGTTTTAAAAAATAATGCTATGAGGTATTTTCTTGAAATATCCTGTCCAATGAAAAGTAAAAGACCAGCTGTTCAAGGCTAGATATCTTGTTTAGTCCAATAAACAATGTCAACAGTAGAACAAATCCACTTTAGTATAATGTAAATCCAAGGAATTGTTCCCCTTAACTGACTCCTTCCACTCATCCCCAGCTGTACCTCCCTTCGTCTTCCTCAGGCTTTCAACCAGAGGCACCGTGGACAACCTCCTATCAACCACACCATTACTAATCCATCGTCTGATTCCCAGATAAGCTTTCGTTTTGCTCCCACCGCTCCCACTCTTTAGTCCTTCCACCTGGGCTGCACTAACAATCAAATCCATTCAGGAATGACCAGAATAACAGTGATCCTGTCGGGTTATTGAAACAGCTTGAGATGCTTTAAGAGGATGTTCGGAACAGGGTAAAATCAATCAGTTGTGTGAATGAAATGTCTTTTTTTCCTCCCTCCTTAGTTTAAAGTATGATGTTGCTTCGAGTCTTTTCTCCAGTATTGAAAACTCTCCAGCTGTCTGACTGCAGAATGAAAGGCAATACTGTGCTGAAGACATGTGTTCCAAAGCTGACCCATAGTTAAAGCTTTGAAATATTAATGGAAAGACTGACACAGGAAAGAAAACCCTCAGATCCAACTCCTGTGTAGCACGAGAGAAACTATCTGCCGTATTGCAGGTTATAATTTTCTTATTCAGGCATGTGCTTTGACACGTCTGTCATTCTTCTTATGTAACAAAATAACAGCCTGTCTATTCTTCTAATAACTTTACTCAACTTGGGTCGTGCACCCTTAAATCTGTCTGTCTGAGTAGAGGCTAAAATTAGATAATCCGTGTGTTTCTTTCCATTTGTCTGAGGCACAAAAAAAAATCTCTGGGTCAAGTTAAAAACGGCATCAATGCTATTTTCATTATTTTAGACATGAAACGAATTTCAACGACGATTCATGCGAGAAGAAAGCAGCAAAGGCTTGTCGTATTTGCATATTTTACACTTGAAAGGGCTTTTTAATCACGTAGATATTCTTTGCAGTTGCAGATGGTGTCTTTATCTTATTGTACTGTGTGTATTTGTCCTGTTAAAACTGTAGCTGTGATTGAATGAATACCAAAAAGAGCGGGAAATGCCTCTTCAGCTGTTGCTGTTGGTCAGTTGCATGTCATTCTCTCTCTCCAGCTCCATATTCTGTGGCTGTGAAACAAACGGGGAGACATGCTGTGTTTTTGTTTTTTCTTTCTGTCTGTTGGCAGGCTAACCCAGTTCTTGTCTATGTGCACTTCTATGTAGCCTGAGCCAGAAGTGTGATCAGACGAGTGCTGAGGGCAGCTGCATACTCCCCAGGGGTCAGGTCATTCTCACAGGGTCGCTGCAGGGTCACAGGTCAGGTTTTGGCAACTGGTAACTCATCTACTGTATGTGTGTTAAATAATGGAGGTGTAAATTATGGTAGAGTCAAGTGCACCGGTTTCTTTTTTTTTTGTTTTCTTCACAGTATTTTTGCAGGAATAAACGTGGGCTCACATGTCGAGTTTCACTTTATTTTTTCAACTTCTTTGTTGACACTCTATATGCGAACATGTTCAGAGGATGAGATTCATCTGCTCAGATCCAGTGGAAACTTTATCCTCTGCTCAGCGACTGCCTGCCTGTGAACCGTTGGTTGTTGGACAGCAGCAGAACTAATAGCTCTCGCCAAGGGAGGGTCCGAAAGTATGCACACATGTTGTTCAAGGTCCAGCAAGACAGTAACAGTCAGATAACGGTTAAAAAAAGACAGATGTTTCAGTTCAGTTGTGAAATTTCAACACTTACTTGCAAGTTTTTGTCTTTTGTTGACACTTGGTTTTTATTAGTTACTTATCATTTTATCATATAGAACATAAACAACAATCGGCAACAGATAATAGTCACAGACTCATAATAATGATAATTTAGGTCAAGTTACCTAATAAAATTTTAGAGCAGCAGTTTATATAGCATTGCACTGGACTATGAGACAAACCACACATTAATTGTTTGAAAAGAACCTAATCCTTTGGCCCCATCTGTAAATGTAAAGTTTATCTTGCAGCCTCAGCATAAATGTTAATCTCTTCATTTTGTGAATTTCATCAACAATTTTCAACCAGGTTACATGCAGGTTTTTCAGACTGATATTGCATTGTTTTTTAATTAAATACTGCGTTACTGTTGTTTGATATTAGAGAAAATTACATATACTGTATTTTTTTTATGTAATTTTGAGAGATAGTAATAGTTTAGTGCATTTACATAATAATAGAGCTATAGTATATGAATGAATGAATGGTTTATGTTTGGTTTGTACAGTTATCACCACTCACAGTACAACCGTAATAAGCACAAAAACCAAAAAAAGGAATAGGCCAGAAGTAGAAGCGTATTCTTTGCCTATCCTTCTCACCTGACACACCACTTACATTATATTAAATTTGTACACCATCATAACAAAAGAATCAGTAACAACAAAAACGCATCTACCATCTCCACTTAATATTCCTGAATTTATATTTTATCAAAAGGCATATAAGTTATTTTATTGCCATTTCTTTTCAGTTTAATCAGCTGTTTGACTGTTGATCAATAACATGCTTTCTGTTGCTGAAATAGCATCATACAACCAACACTGCTTTACTTTTTGCATCCAAATCGTCTTTTCTCTGTTAACCTCCTGTTCCTCGCTTATTTCCCACTTGCTGTGGCTGCTGACTCGCTAAGGGCTGGGTTCGTTATAATTTTTTGATAAACTTATTTTGATTGGCGATTTGCTCTGAATGCAGAGATTGCATGTCAGCCCGTAGCAACCGACTCTTGTGTGTGCAAAACCATTACATTCGAATAAATCATGTTATATCAGTCAGATATAACAAATTCATCATGGAAAAATGAGAACCATACGAGTTTTCCTTGTGTATGAAGCAGTAAATAAGTTGTAGCATGACATTTTGGGGTGAATTTGCCCAATTTGACATAGTACATTCTTTGATGCTGAAAAGATATATTATGCAAAGTCTCTATGCTGGATATTTGCAAATGATATGATTCTCCTCTGATTTGATTGAGGTTAGTTTCTGACCGCAGCTTCACAAAATCCGTTGGAAAACCAGCAATAAAATGTGACTTTATACTTGTTTCTGATTTCTATGACAATGTAATTCTGGGTTTTCCTGAGAGGTTTGGGTAGAGATCTTAATGCTTCACCCTGACAAGTAGGAAAAATATGAAGGAGGGCATTTGCAGTTCTTTGTGTAGTAATAGCAGCAGGGTTTTTGGTCTTCCTTTCACATTCACACCCTGACAGTTAATTCCCTCAGGATTTATGTGTTGTGGTCTGTGGCGTACACAGCAGCACCACACTGCCTGAGTGCCGTCGGAGGGAAGCCTGGCAGAGGTGTGGTGGTGGGAGAAGAGGAGGAGGAGGAAGAGGAGGTGTAGGGAGCAGACAGGCAAAAGTTCACCCGCAGCAGGCAGACTGGTCATCTGAGGTGGAGCACTCAGCCTGCCGCCAGACTAGATATCTCCTTCAGTTAAAAAAATACCAGGAGTGTTGATTTTGGAGAGGTCGTGGCGCAGTCAGGAGGGAGGAATATGTAGTGTCAGCCAGACTTAAGTTCCCCCTCTTTCTGCTGCCACACTCCCTTTCCCCTTCTTTCACTCTTACCTCTTTCTATTTCCCCCTCCACAATTTTCCAGTCCAGACGGCTTTCTTGATGTTCCGATGGCGGCCTGATAAAGCGTGTCGCGGCTTTTCTCTCAGACTTAACGTAAGCTCAGCTGGGCTCCACATGCAGGTGTTGTAAGACTTTGACATCCAATCCCAGATCAGGCTCGGGAACTCCTTGTTGTCGAGCCTCAGCAGCACATGGAGTGTTATTTTCATCGTGTCGCATCTTATGCTTTAGGGTCTGTTGGACTGATTTCAGACTACCAGTGGGAAAATAACAGACCAAATCCTGCCCAGACTGAGAGTGTTGTTAATGTCTGCCCTTATTTTACCTGGCATAACAGCTGCGATATCATCCTCCCTCTGTCCTTTGAGACAGAGCTGATAAAGGATGATAGATGAGCGTCCTGCAGCAGTACTGTCCCATTACACTGTGGTGGTTTGCTGGTTTGACAGAACAGCAAAATGCTAAATATAAAGCATGCATACTCTGCATTTTGCAACTTTAGGCCTGTGTCTAATCTGATTTCACTCTCTTAGCATTCCCATCGCATGCAACATCAAAACACTGCATAATTAGCCTAATAGAACTCATTTGGCACAGATTGCTTTCAATGGTGTTTTTGATGTAAGATGTCTGCCTCTCATGTAATTAGGTCTTTTTTTTAGTAACTTTTCATGCAGACATAGAGCGTCCTGCTCTCGGTTTGAACGTCTGTCCTTGTCTTTGATTTACGAGGCCCCCCTCTTGTTGCGAGAGGTTGGATGTCCTTCTGCTAAAATAGATCTGGTTGCATTTTGGACTTTTTCATGAGGACAAGCTCGGCCAGTTGGCAGCTACGTCAGTCACTGTCCATTTAATCGCTGTTTCACTGAGAGCCCCCCGGGGGTAGTGTGAGTTTTGGCATTTGTTCTGTTTTTCTTTTTTTTTTTGCTTTTAATGAATCTACTTTTGGAGGTGCAAGTATATCCTCTATTTTATGAAAAATGATTTCTAATTTAATAAATCTTGTTATTCAGGGAAAATGTACTGGAAATACAGTACTGTGCAAAGGTCCAACGCCTAGATTAGGTATGCTTGTTTTGTAAAGTTGACCACACATACATTTCTCAATCTCTGTATTAAGATACAATCTGAAGTATGTACAGCATTAAAAACATAAGAATCAGGGAAATAAACCAAAGAAGTTATCTTTAATGTGACCTTCCTTTGTGCTTAATGTCTTGAACCCTTTTGTTCAGACATTATCAGATTTATTGCATTAATTTCCTGATGATTTATACCAGGTTTTATTCCACTATGTCAAATGTTTCTAGCTGTTTGTGCTGCTTCTTCTCTGAGGGTCAGGAGTCACATTAAATATTGACTTTAACTTGTGCCACCCATTTAGTTTTTTTTTTTCTGTGTGTGTTTTTTTAAGGCTGAGCACATTTTTCCTGTATTTTCTTGTTATATCTGAAGAAAAGAGAATGAGAAATAAATATATATGCTCATTTAAATCCTGCAAAAACAACAAAACTAAATGTGGCCTAAGACTTTTGCACAGTATAGTACAGTATATCAAAATAGAACTGGGCTGAAAGGTCATATGAGGATCTGAGTCATTTCAATCCACATTGTATTATCATTAGCAAAATTTGGGAAACAATAAAACAAACCCAGAGCTTTTTATTAAGCCAAATATGTTTAATATTATGTTACTCTACTATACAAGCTGGGATAGTTGCTCACATATACTGTAAAACTTTACTGTATGAATTTATTCTTTATTCAGCTTTCGACACACCTCCAGCAAATATAGTCGACTAAACCTAACACTGTTATGCAGATGAAGAAAGAATCACTATAAACAGACCCGTAAAGACCCAGTGCTACTTTTGTGGTAGTTCCCAAATATATTTTTCTCTAAATTTAACCTTTCTGAAGTGATTTATTATCATTTGTGGTAATATTATTGTCTGTATTTTTGCATTTTTCAGTGTACATCAGGTATTTTCCTATATTTGATTCATAGATCATGTAGATATTCATTAAATCTCACAGTACATTCAAAGGTTCTTATATCAGAAATAGAGAACATTAAAGAAAAATGGACTTTTTCGGTAAAATATATCATTATCTGAACATAAAACAAGTGTCTCCATCTATTGTCATTTGTCAAACTCCATGGGTTTTACTGGTGAATGAATGTTGTAGAAAATGACTGTGTTTCCATGTTCATTACGGAACCTCTGAACATCCAAATGGGTCATATCTGATGACCATGAAAAGACGACAAACTGCATTTTACACCAATTTGTTTAATGTCATGATAGATTTAGTGGTTCGGAAATTATTAAACATTTTCGATCAGTTGATGGTTTTGTTGCCATTGGCTGTTTGACTCTTTATGAGTTAAAGCAACAGAAATGTAAATTTATTTCATATCCAAATCTGTATGATCCCTCTGAAAAGCCCATCCATTGATAAATTGTGAGATCACCCAGTCCTGGACGTAACTGAAAACATAATGTGAAACTATTAGCTTCACAATAACTCGCTTATCGGTTCATTCTAACCTGATTTATTTAACAATTAATAAAGACACAAAGAGTCTAACGGGTTCCGTCCTCTCATGAACTCAGTATCAGACAGGGTCTTTCAGCAGCAGCACACATCAGACAAACAGGGCCCCAGTGAGGAGGTAGTATAGTGGGAGGGTTGGTGGTCCCTGTAGTGAGTTCTCTGAATGAGTGGGTGGGCCGGGAGGGTCGTCTGTC
>JAPTYQ010000028.1:8236385-8247576 GCA_029814465.1 Ostorhinchus cyanosoma | reverse complement strand
AGAATAGAATAGAATAGAATAGAATAGAATAGAATAGAATAGAATAGAATAGAATGCCTTTATTGTCATTATACACATGTACAACGAAGTTAAAGAGACAACTCTCTTGTGATGCATAGTGCAAAACAGTTTAAAAAGAAGAGTGTAAATATATATGCAGAATAAAAAACAAGCATGTCAACCACCCAAAAAAACCCCCCAAAAAACGGTGATGACCCCCCTCAAAAATGGGGTAGCAAGATATTGACTTGTGTAACTTAAAATCCTGACATGATGGAGTAATTCTGATGTGGAGGTGAGTTTTGAGCTGAAATCAGGTGTTTTTTAGCCAGTAGTAAAATCATTTTTGACAAGCATAGTTAGGAGATAGCACCCTTCAGTAAGCAATGAAGTAAAATATATTTATATAGCATCTTTCAAGAGTAAATGTCCCACAGCTACTCAGTAATGACTGAATATTGGATTTGATATAAAGGATATTATAAGTCCATGTCATCAGATCTTAATCTAACACCCAAAATGTGTATAATCAAAAGCAATAATCAAGTCAAAATACTGTTAATAGTATTTATATTGTATAGCTGGGCGTTTATTGTGTTTTGGCGGTTTTCTTTCCTCTGTTTCACTTCTAGTCAAAAGCAGATTTTCACTCTTCCATTAACCCGCCTTTTAGTGTGCCAGTGTTTCTGTCAGACCGACAGATTCTCTGTTTGTCTGGTTCAGTGTGCCACACTTTAGAAATCATAAGAGAGCCTGGTTTGGCCTGGGATCAGCTGCTCTGTCCAATGTAAGCTCAGCTGGGTTTCAGCCTCCTGTTTCCCTTCTTTGCCATCCAATCCATTTGGGCCAAGAGTCTGACTGGACATTAATATGATTGCCTCTCAAAGGGTTTCTTTGTTACTTTGATAAGTAGAACAGAGTGGGGAGGGGGGGATAGGAGGATAGGAGGAATTCCCATCCCATTACCCACGTTATTTTGTTGAGACTTTAACGTAAATTGCTTGTGATCCACCAATGTTATAGATTTAAAATATGATGTTCACTGGTATGTCTTTTTCTGTTGGCATACTTTACATCTTTCATTTCGAGAGGGCACCATGTGTAGTTTGCGATGTAGTGCTCCAGAAGAACGGGGACTCCAGCAGTGCTCCAATGAATAAGAAATGATGATGGTTATATTTGCTGCTTGTGACGGATGTCCCTCAGTGTGCATGCTTTGCCATGCAGCTGCCTCTGTGTCTTCCATGCACAGCACACACTCCAGACTACTAAATGGCACCATACAACTGGGACCTCTGAGTGCCAACTGGCCTTGTTGCACCGTCGCATCACCCATAAAACATAAACAAACAGCACATATGTTTGAGCACATCCGTAGACGAGAGCTTAGATGAGCAAGTACAGAGGTCTAAGAATAGTAGAAAAGAAAAGAAGAGTGTTGGCCCTCACCTCCCTCCATTTCCTGATAGCCCGATGCTCCTGCCAGTTCAATACCACACAACAGAACAAACAGGCTCTGTTTGTACGAGTGTTCAATACAAGCCAAGTGTAGCTCCTTTTACTTCATTTCTGAGACTGTCTGTCTTTCCACATCCAAAAATTTCACAATAGACTTTTCTTTATTTGAACAGGCAGGAACATCAAGAGAATGAGGCCAACATTTTAACAGTCTGTGTTTAATTCAAGCATGAAACGCCATATGAATACTCAATAAATTATTGACTCATGTTTGACTCTCTGAACATGTATTAGAAATGAGCAGAGACTGACACAGGGATGTCAGGAGAGAGCTGCCAAGCTTTAATGCATTAAAAAGCCTGTATACATAAAGGATTATACTGGTATGTGGGGGCTCGTGGGACTCTATGCAGATACCAAGAAAACATGTAAGAATTTGGGTTGCGATTACGCAAGTTTTTAGGTGCATATCATTTTCTCAGCTTGTGTTGCATTTAAATAGCAGAATGCTTATGCAGTAGGTTGCAGACTGTGTGAGTTCAATCCCAAGCGGGATGCCAAGCGCCAGAGTCTCTCAGTTAAATTTGGAAACTGGAAAACAAAGCGAGACACAGTAGGAAGCCGCAGCACCGTCTGCAGCGACGGGCCTTATCATTCCTCACAGACCGTAGCATCCATTGTTCATGAAGTAAAAATATATCTATATGTCTTCAAAGGGAGCTCAGTGGGCTGACAGAAACTGATACTTCACACTGGAAGGAGAAGGTATGATCAGTGAGGATTCCTGGATGGGAGAAAAAAAGCACTTTTCTCTCCTATAACAGCATCTACTTTTGTCAGTGGTATGGGTGTGGAGACGGTGAGCAAATACACCGTTTGAGAAAATGACTGAGAGATTTGGTCCAGGAAAATGAAGTGGTTCTAGTAAAAGGATGGGGTTACACATATGGTCATGATGTGTTATACATGGATACAGTGATTCTGAAATATTTGGTGCATTTCAAGACAATCAAGTATGATATATCACAATAAATCTGTAAATGAAGAAGGCAAAAAATTATAATTTATTCATCCTTTTCATAGAATTTCACAATTACACATTAACTGGTGCTTACATGTGCCCTCAGTAAGTCAAATGAAGTCAAATTCCTAGTATATCACTACGTTATCATCAGGGGATTAAGATATAATATACTGCAATACTCATAATATCCCACTTATATGTCCCTCTACTAGTATAAATGTGAACAGACCACTTTTGACAATGTTCTATAAATCTTCTGTTGTAATTTGCAGTGAGAAAACTCAACATTGTTAACAAAACTAAACTGGGAAAGGCGGTCAAACTTCGACATAAAAGCCACTGGCACCAACTGCAAAGGTCTTTTCTGTGTTGTACAGTTAGAGCCGCTCAGAGGTCAGAGGTCATCCTGGCAGACCCTCAGCCGCCTCTTCATGTAGAGGTTTAAGCTCTGCCAGTCAGGACATTAAACACTTTTCCCTTGTATGTCCAAATCAAACAGATATCTGAGCTCATTTGTTCCCTCAGCTGTAGGTTCTTAAAACAGGACCTAGTTAGTATTGCACGTGCATTTTAACAAAGCGCGGATTGTCTGTTAGTGGCTTTACAACATACAGCAGCTTTTATTATGGAAACATCTACTGTATATTGTGTGTATTCATGTCTTACTCATTGTTATTTTATGATGTATGTTGGTTGTCTTGACTACTGTCTGGAAACCAAAATGGCCCCTCAGGATAAATAAACACAATTTAATCCAATCCTGTCAGAAAAGTTTGAGTTGTTCTGCTCGTCTCATGTGTGAGGATCAGCAGTTGAGCTAAAGATAACTATTTACTTAATTTCATTACATCACCGTGTGTCCCAACATGCCAGCGGAACAAGAGGCAATTTAGCCACTGATACTGTCAGTACAGTAGTCCATTGTGACGGTGTGTGTTCCAGCCTCATTCCTTAACTCTGATATCAAGGCGCGGAAGATGAGTGCTCCAGATATTCCTTACCTGCTCACAAGGTGTCTTTGTTTGACTACATTCCAGCCCCCGTTCTTAGTCAGTTCATAGATGGTAAAATGTTATGACAGATGATCAGTGCTGGGAATTACAAACCAATTATATCCATAAACTTCAAATCAATTCGTGCAACTTCTCTCAGACGCACAATGCTTTGTTTTTAAAGAATAATGATTTTATCTGCGTTAAGTTGGACTTCATCAGAGAACTACGCTGGAAAAAAATCAAAATCTTACCAAGTGTATTTTTCTCATTTCTAGTTGAAAACTTATTTCAAGAAATCTTAAGATAATTTTCACTTGTTCCATTGCCAGATTTTTTTGTTGAATTAAGCAACAAAATCTTGAATTAAGCAAAAAAAAAAAAAAAAATTTCTAAAATAAATAAACAAATCTGCCAATGGAACAAATGAAAATTATCTTGGTAAAATTTTTTGAAATAAGATTTTCAAGATCTATCGTCTAAAAATAAGTAATTATATCTCACTGAAAGGTTACTTTTTAGGGGATTATGTCTTATTTTAAGTGTGATGAGATATTTTGACTGAAAATGAGAAAAATACACTTGGTAAGACTCAAAATCTATAATTCCCTTTCTTGTAATTCAAGTGAGACTCATGCATCTATTCCTTGTCTTTTTTTCAAGCTGTATTAAATCTATCTCATGATGCACTGATTGTAGTTAATTACAGGTATTTTCAGATATGTGTTTGACAGCTGTAATTACCAATCACTGATCAAATTCCATCGGTCCATCGATCTAGACAGCACTCCACTGCTCAACTCTGCATCTCGACATGGAGCCTTTTCAGAATTAGAAATGCTTTATTAATCCCCCGATAGGAAATTACCATAACAGTATGAAACAGCATCGGGCGATTGATCTTTCTATTTAGTCTTGTGATGAGATTGAATAAGATGAGATAGCTGCAGAATGAAGTGTAGAGTGTGTTTTCCTGGTTTCTGCTGCTTTATCCTGAAGGGATAAGAGGCTTGTTTTGGTTTGGTTTTCTTTTTGGGAGTGTCAAGTGAAATCTTCTGAATAGATTGTGATCTGTTGATGTGCTGGAGGGCATGTTAGAGAATCATGCTGTCAGTTTTCTATGTGTGAATGGATCATGTATCACATACCTTAAAAAATGCAGCTGATTGTTTCGGTTGCCTACATTTGTGATACCATCCTTTCTTAAAGACCTAAATATCCTCCATGAGTACCTTGTGGATCTGTTCCACTCCCCTACAGTGGCAATTGTTCAGAACATTAGCTGCTGTTGCTGGAAAATCGAATTATCATCAACGAGCAGCTGGAAGTCAGCATGGCATACAAAAGGAGCATAAACAAATCTTACATTTAAAGAAAAACCTACATGTGCAATGTTTCTTGTTACGGACTTTCTGTGTCATTATCTTAAAATTATATGCACAGTTGGTGAGCAGGCAGCCAATCAAAGCCATCAAATTGTTTACATGCTACTCCGTGTGCTTACCGCCTGACTCCTGTTTGCATAAATATATCCTCTATCACATTCTGCATTCACCACATAGACCACCTGTGGCATCTTGGTCACATGAAAGTAGAGTGCCAATTCACCACAAAGCAGCTAAAGAATGCCGCAGTCTGTTTTACCGCCAGTCAGGAAACCTCTCAGCAGTTTTTATCTCACTACTCACACTCACAGGCAAACACACAAAAACAACATGGAGGTGGGCCTGTCGGTTTGCCAAGATTTAAATACTCGGGTTTATTATAGAGCCGCTGTCCGACTCGATCTTACACCGCAGTGTTTATATATCTGCTGTTCTGACGCCCTTCTGCTTTTCTTTTGAGTCACCGTGTGTTGGTGGGAGTCTTCGATCACCATGTTTGTTAAGTATTATCAAAGAAAACACATTGACCACACATGCACTATGGGACCAGGATGTGCATTCAGATGGGCAGATGGGCCGGCCTTTGAACATGACACTTTGCAAGATGTCTTTAAAGCAGTTTATTTACTCGCCTCAGTAGGGGTTTCTCTGTGTTAACTGGCCGTATCCCTTTGTCTGTTAATCACATACAATTGATCACAATACAGTGGTGGGTTTGTGATGAGCCTCAAAGCGGCAAAGCGGATAGAAAGGCCCGCTTTTGTGTTGTAGTCTCACACTCACACTTAGCTGTTTTTGGAGCTATTGAGTTTATAGAGCAGTAAAATTGAGCTTTAGCCCACCATCAAGGCAAATGTGTGTTTTAGAGGTAGTGGCAAGGATACAGTAAAAGTACCCACTTCCATCTCAAACAGTTTTATTTTTCAGTGTGGTCATATTAAATTCATCTATACTTATTTTTTTTAAGTACCGTGCCAGTTACAGGTTTCCACCGTTCTTCTCTACAGCGTCAACAATGGAGAAATGTTTAATTTAATATCAAGTTTTATTAGGCAGAGCACACTTAAATTTTTTGGTCCATACACGGTGCTTGTACCCAGTTATGGTGGTTGCACATGTTACTCTAGGGGTGTTTGCATCCTGCACTGGATTCAGACTCTGCAGTGTCACATTGTACCAAAAGCCTCCTCTCCTCCTTTACTTCCTCCCTCCCTCCCTCCCTCTCTGCCCGAGTGACCTATTTAACAGCAGAAGCAGCAGCAGTGGCGGCATGGCAGGAGCAGTCGGAGGATGTGCTCAGACAGCGAAAGAGAGGAGGGGGATCTTAAATGTAAAACACGTAACTGCAGGCAACACGTTCTTATGTTAGAGTGTGCGCTCCAGCCCGAGTGATTTTCCTCCTCTATTCATTTAGAACAGGCTGTAAGAGCTTGATTTAAATATTTGCATATCTCGTGGGGGGGAAAAAAGCTGTACTCTGTTGCCCTCTGTTGGCTAGAAATGACACTGTACTTTTTTTTTTCTTAATTTTGCTTCCATAAGCCTTAGAATGAGAAACGCAATGATGAAAATGACAGTGCAGGTTGTTTTAAAGGGTAGCTGATAATCATTCAGTCATTCGTCATTAGTTTATTTACTTGCTCAAAAAAGCCAAAACCAGTAAAAAAAAAAAAAATAATAATAATAATAGCAATGCACAGATATATCATCAAGCATCTGTATCAGCCTTTTTTTGGATGCATTGATGACATTTCAGCTGTCACCATCTGTTGTTTGCTGTCTCATATTAAAAGTGTGTCAAAAAATCTGAATTGTGCTTTTTGAAAGACCTAAAATGATACTGTCCCTATACCTGATAACATCTCAAAGCCTCATTGTTTCACTGCATAACATAGTTATTTCTTAAAACAGCCTTGAGCTCTGTAATTTATTATAAGCCAGCCCTTCATGCGTCATTCTAATGCTGTAAATACTGGTGTGCACATCATCCAACTGAAAATAGCAACTGATATAAGCAGTAATTACTCCTGCTTTAGTGCGAACAACTACAGTGTGCAACTATTTTAGGAAGAATTTCTAATAACACCTGCCCTATTCGCTCATAAACAAAGAATCTTTAAAGTGCTGTTGCTTTTTATGCCTTGTATGTGGTTGTTGATGGTTTTTGTGGGGGTTTTTTCCCCGTAAAGACCCAGTGCTACTTTTATGGTTGTTCCCAAATACATTTTTCTCTCTATTTAACCTCTCTTAAGTCATTTATCACCATTTATTGTAATATTATCCTCTGTATTTTGTGTTTTTTCAGTGAAACTCAGGTATTTTTCTATATTTTCTATATTGATCGTGTAGATGTTCATAAAAACTCAGATTAAAGTTGCTGGTTATTATATCAGAAAAAGAGAAAACTGAAGAAAAAGTGACTTTTTTCAGCAAATATGTTATAACTGAATATAAATCGTGTCTACATCCTCTCTCATGTGAATCAATGGTGGATGTTTGGGTTTTTATGTGTAAAGTAGCAGTTGCACGTAAAAGTTTCCACCTGACCTTAACACGTTCATGTTAACATGCATAATATATAATGAACAAATGCTAATTTCCTCTTTGAATCTCTTTCAGATTCTGTTTGATCAGGCTCAGAGGTCGATAAAACAGCAGTTGCACAACTTCATAAAAGAGTGAGTATGCCCACAATTCAGGATGCTTTACTAAAGTATCCCTGAGCTTTAGGTGCATGAAATATTTAACACAGGTTGGAGAAAGCCCCAGACCACAATCTTTACGGAACAGGCATGCCCTTTTTACCTCAACGAAACATTTTTGGGCTGTTGAAATATTAAAAACACAACAACATTGTGGAACTCAGACATATTATAAACAATGACTTGACTACAGATTCAGTGACACTCCTTCGTTTATAGAATTGTAAACTTTGTCATGAATTACTTAAATGCAACCAATTTGTGTCTCTCAGTGATGTGCGGAAGTTCAAGGAGACCAAGAAGCACTTTGACAGAGTCCGTGAGGATATGGAAATCGCCCAGGTGAAGAACGCTCAAGCACCAAGAAACAAGCCTCATGAGGTGGAAGAAGCCACCAGCACGCTCAGCATCACCCGCAAATGCTTCAGACACCTCGCTCTGGACTACGTTCTCCAGGTCAGACAAATGATTCAAGACTACAATCGTTCCCGTCTTGTAATTTACTCATATCCGAAGGAATTTCTCCTCACCTAAACTAAGCTAAAGCAACATGACAGAGACGTAAACATTTAGAAAAGACCATGATGTAGCCCCGTAGCCTGCAGCGATCTCTCTATCTGTCCTTCTGCTCTTTATGACACATTTTCCTTTCTATTTCTATCCGACATGGAATTATTTTGCCCACAAGTTGTAAACCCTGACCCATGTTTTCCTGCGGGAACAAAGAGACTGATTCAGTTTGATGTTTGTGATGGCGATGGCCTCTTTCCATTCTCCGTCCTGTCTGCTGGCAGCTTTCTCTCACTGCTCTCTGAGATATTACCCTTTTAATTCTTAATTGAAAGTGTCTTAAGGCATAAAAGGTTAAAGCTGTAGGGTGATGCACGATATGTATAAATGACCTCTTAAATGTAGCACAAAATGTCATTACAGTTTGCATCACTTGGGCTATACAATGCAAAGCTTTCATGTATGAAATGCCATAGAAATCATATTTGTTGCATGGAATATAAAAGTCAATAGACATCCATATATATGTATTATAAAATAGCTTTGTAAAAGGTCACCCACTGCTATGCTGCAGCTCCTAAGTCTTATCTGTATTTAATGGGACATACTGTGGATCATCTATGTCAGAATGAAGTTCAATCAGGCTTAATGATGCTGCTGTTGTCCACTAGAGGGAGCTGTGTCAGTAGCCAGTGCATGTTATGTATTGGATGTACTGTGTTAGTGTTTTATATCATCATACTGATAAGATTTCTACTTCTTTTTCCTGCAGATTAATGTCCTTCAAGCAAAGAAGAAATTTGAGATCCTAGATGCTGTAAGAATTGTTCAGTCTCTATTAATGCAAAACACAATCATTTGTATTTCTAAATATTTTCCAATTCATCCTCCTTTGATAAATTACAATAGTGCTACAAGTGAAAAGTTGTCTCTCACAATGAAAAACTGCTTCGTCTTCTGCAGATGCTGTCATTCATGCACGCTCAGTATTCGCTGTTCCAGCAGGGTTACAACCTGCTAGATGAGATCGACCCTTACATGAAGAAACTTGCTGCTGAGGTGAGCGCAGCATCCTTTCACCACCCTGCTCATGCTCCGATTGAAAGGGGTTTGATCCACATGTGAACTATTATAGCGGACACTTATAAATGTTCCTTATTTCCAAATGATTAGGATGTGATTTTGAGTCTCCTGCACTTTAAAACAAATAATCATTAATTTAAAAATAAAAAATAATGAATAAAAGGTTCTTTAAAAAAGCATGGGTGCACATGTTTTGTAGTCTGACTTGTTTGTCACGGTTGGTCGACTGCTGAACAGGATTGAATCGATGCTTCATTACCAAACACTGACCTAAAATGTCATTGCAGGCTTATCCTGTATTTTCGAGTGTGAAATGTTACAGTCAGCTGCTTTGAATCACTGCAGCCGTGACAGTGCCAATGCTGTCTGTGAGCAGTGTTTCAGTACAAAATGAAGAGTTTCTTTACATGTGCTCTTAGCGATTCAGTAACACCGACCTTGTCTTTTGTTTTTGTCTGTGTGAACTGACTTTTAGCTGGATCAGCTTGTGATTGATTCAGCCATGGAGAAGAGGGAAATGGAGCATAAACACGCAACCATTCAGCAGAGGGTGAGTGCTTGTTTTTTTTTATCAGACAGAACTTTAAAGTATGAGGCTTCAGTGTTTCTCCACTAAGAGGAGGTTTAACACTTGAAAATGTTTGTACAAATACCACATTTACACCTTAAAGCGTCATCTTTTCAGTAGCGTATGGTGAACCTACCATGGTGGAAATGTGCTCATGTCGCACCTTCAGGATCCAGTCTGCCACTTGATTCAGTGCATCTGTTATGACTGGGGAGGGATTAGACCTGGGCAACTGGGAAGTGTTTAATTAATCTCCCTAGAAAAGTCCAGGCATTGATTAAAGCTGTAAGTCAGGTGGTGTTAAGTGCTTTTTTTTAAAGAGATATTAATCCCACTATTGTCTGCAGAAGAGGATCTATGTCTTAACAATGTGCTGATGCATGAGCAAGAGGCATATCTCTGTTCTTAGTCCCGTCAAGTGCTGAGCTTATGATTTGTCTGGCTTTTTGCAGCGAACATGTTTATATCTTTCTTAATTGGGTCGGCTTCTATCTTTTAACACAGTCCTGTTTGCAAACATTTCAAAAGGACTTTGCCAAAGTACTGTATTAATAGAGCAGTAAATGGAATCCAAAAATGTTCTTTCCATGTCTGGCGTCTCCCTGTTCAATAATTCAAGGAGGTGTATTTTCAGTGGGGCAGTGTCTGGCTCCTCTGCACCCCAGGATCAGTGACCATCTGTCAGGCAGCTCCGGTCGGCGTTCTCCCTCCAGGTGCTGTGGTCTGTGCAGCCGTGGGGAAGGGCGTGTTACGCGTGTGGGGCCAGTTATTGATCTGTTTTTGCCAGAACTGTTAGACACTAAGCTTCACACACTGTCCATCACCAAGGGACATGTCGTAGTAAAATAAACAAGATCGTTAGTTAGTATTGGATATTAACTCCATTAAGATGACTGTATCATCCTTATGTGATGTGTTTGTTCTTAAATGTCTTCTCATAGCTCTAATATTGTGTTTTCTCTTCTTCTTCTTCTTTTTCTGTGCTTCCATGTTCCTGAACATTTACCCCCAGACCCTCATGCAGGTGAGCGCTCTATTTATATTCTTCTCGAACCATGTCTTCTGTGTAGTCCACGGTGTTCACACTAGACATCCACAAGCCCCTTTGAAGCTTTCTCCAGATGTAGTCAGACTCCTAAACCTTCAGGGCAGGCTGCAATGCATCCTGAATAATTTATACAAAACAATTAAAAACAGTGGACTGAAACGGTTAGTTATATCATGTATTGCATTCGGGGAAAACTGCACTGTTATAAAAAAAACAAACAAACATAATCAGGTTCTGTGCTTTAGCCATTACTACTTTTTAGTCGGTTAACAAATGAATTTTTCTCTCTATTTAACCTTTCATAAGTGGTTTAGCACCATTTGTTGTAATATCCTCCCGAGATCCAGTAAGTAAAAGTTTTGGGTTTTTACATTATGTAATTGCCTTGATTGGAAACAGTGTGATGGTAGTTTTTTTTTTA
>JAPTYQ010000028.1:8177346-8190704 GCA_029814465.1 Ostorhinchus cyanosoma | reverse complement strand
ATTTTTTTTTTTTTAATTTGCAGTGTTTTCTGCTTATACAAATTTGCCAAAGTATTACTTAAGCCAATGTAGCAGTCAGAAAATGAGACACAAATAGGCCTATATTATATAGTCACCATTCTTTATTAGGCTTTAACGTAAGCGATTGTGGAAAGATAATGCTTCGAGAGCACAAAAACTACACAAAAATCCCTACTATTTCTGGCTTGGATGTAAACACAAGGCACTGGTAGAGCAGGCTAATTGAGCCAAAATGACAGACACTCTCTGCGAGATACACACATCTTTATACACATCACACTCAACTTGTCTGCCAAAGAACCTCTTCAACTTAAGCATTTCACGTATGAGATAAAACAGAGCTGAATAAGCTAGTAAGATTGCCAATAGAGGCAAGAGAGAGTAAGGAGAGAGAGAGAGAGAGAGAGAGAGACGGGGAGTGGAGGGAGAGGGGGAGAAAGGGAAGCGGGAGGGAGAAAGGGTGATGATAAAACTCCACTGTGAGCCCTCCTGTAAGCTCAGTCAGAGAGCAAAGGAGCAACTGAGACCAGAGGGACAGGGAGAGCAAGAGGACAGGCGAAAAGGGACCTACCACACACAAGATCAGCTCTGTGATGTCAAACTTGCAAATGGGCTTGGACTTGATGACTTAGAGAGCACCTGAGTTTTGTCAGCCAAAAGCAGAGGAGCACCCTTCTGGCCATAAACTTTTATGTTGTGTGATAGCGGTGAGGAGCCAGTTTATACTTCAAGGAGAGTAGAAGAAGGCTGGGCAAAGATCCAACCTGGATCTCATCCATCTTCTCTTGGGCTTTGTTCACTCTGCATCCCGTGGGCATATGGTGTGTGGACAGACAGACTGATTTGTATGCTGAACTGCATCTTTTGATCAAAGCCCAACTTTTGTGGATCTTAGAGTTTTTCCAACTACCACACTACTTTGGAGACAGAATCAATTTCTCAGTTTGAAAAACAGCAGGAGGGAGTGAGGGGGAAAAAGAGAACATTGCCATCCATCTCTAGAACCTTGTAGCCCACCCTCAGCTCTGGACGCCCCTCCTCTCTGCCTCTTCTTTTGCCCCTTGTACCCCCCCTACCCCTCACCCCCCAACAGAGCAGAAAGCGTGAAAAATCTCACTAATGGGTTTATTTGCTGTCAGATCTGCGCCGATCTGTCATTCCCTTGGACCATTCTGCTTGACACATTTCATAGTTGAGTAAGCCTCCTGGCTTTCTGGCTAGAGTTAACAGTGCCCCTGCAACGTTCTGCTGGCTGAGAGCTCATCAAGAGGGAAGCAAGAGCGGCAGCAGTCTGTCTGACAGTCTCTTGGACAGAGAGTCCCTGAAACGGCATTCCACTGGTCTCCTTCCCGTTGGGACTTTGTGTTTGTCCACTTCAAGAGCATCCTCAGCTTCTGTTGAGTCAGACTTCTGGTGCTCCACAGAAAATTCAGCCTGTTTCTGCAGGGATCCTGGTGCTGGTTGAAAAAGTGTGAAGATGTGGTGTGGGGCAGGGCCTTTGGCAATGGTGGCTGCAGTGTTTTGGACTCAGTGTCTCCTTTTGGAGGGTGTGGATGCCAAGAAGGAGAGAAAAAGGCCAAAGGAGGGCACCCCACAAAACACAGAAACCTACAATGCAACAGTCTCCAACAGTGAAGAAGTCGGTGGAAACATCAAGGTATTGGTTTAAACTCTTTGAATCCAATATTTATATTTTGGCCATTTGTGACATTTTAGAGTTGTTTAGAGTTGGTGTCATCCATCAGCTGCTTTTTTTTTTAGGATGTCTTAAAACCACTAATATTGTACATAATTATACATTTGAAATCAATCTGCAGAAATGAAAAATATGCAATATATTTTTTGTCAGCGCTGACTGGGTACTGGGACAAATAATGTGTGGAAAAGGCAAAATCTAGGACAGGACAGGTGTGCCCCACCAGGTCAAACCTCAGACAGTGAGACGGATCAATATGTGTGAAACGCTTAATGGATGACTTCCGGAGGAATGTCAGGAATGTGGACATCTAAGGGCTGATCAATACATCAATTAGTGTGTGCTGTGGGTGTCTGCTACCAATTTTCCAGCCTGTGTGAACAAATCTTGATACGGTGAAGATGTGAGGATGAACCAAAATAAGATAAGATTAGATAAGAATGACCGATCTCTCATTACAGCTGTAGAAAATATGATTACAAAATTAGAACAGTATAGTTAAGGATAAAACACACACTAACTTTAACAGCCTCTGCCAGTTAAAGAGAATGCTACTGTGACAAAAAGTGCAAAAAAAAAAGTCAACAACAATGTTATTTTTATAAGAAATGTGCTCTGGCAAAGCTGCATTACAGTGGTATGACTCCATTTTCAGGAGCAACAGTTGGCCCTTGACACTGTTATTTATTGGTTTATTGCTGGTGTTGCATATTTGCAAGAGTTTCCAACAGGCTATTTGTTTTGCTTTCAGCCCACCCATTATGTTGGCATTCTCATAAGTCTCTCTGCCCTATATACCAGCTTTCACTCCAGTGTCTACCAGCCAGTCTCTGGAATCCTAACGGTAACCTCCACTGACTTTTTCCCCCCTGAAACCGAGCAGTGAGGTCTCCTTTGTATCTTTAAGAACACATTGTAGGTGGTTGTGGCCTAGTAATGTTTATTTGACTTGGTTTGCTCTGTAAAAGCAGAGGCTATGAAGGATGACCTTGTGTCAACCCTCAAGCCTGCTGAAGATTGCACCCCACTGAGATCTCACTCCTGTGTCTCATCCCACAGGGAGTGGGGTGTCTCGCTGTTTTCACAAACACTGCTCCCCTGAGGTCTCATATAGGCTCACTGCCATGATGTAATTCCTGGGAAAGTTAGGTGGGCAGATATTTAAAGACCTATGGCTATGTTGTTCCCAGCCCATTGATTCTGTCATTCACAGGCCTAGGCTGACTCCGCTGTGTCTGGGACATCCGATAGGGGCGGTGCGGCCCCGAAAACTGGGGCAGCATGCCGTGTAAGCCCCTGACAAAGCCCCATAGAAAGGGTCCTGAAAGAGAACACCTCGGTGAGGATTAGCCCCCTGTGCCTCCCTCACTAACATTCTTTTCATCTCGTCTCTCACAATCAGAGGGTAATGACATAATCACTCTTAAGACGCAGTGTTATGCCAGATAGTGTCTTTGCCAAACATTGTCACCTCTGATGAGAACCTGAGCTTTAAGCCTGACATCTGTAGAATTGGTTGTGTTCAAGGTCGTAAAACACATCACATTTGTTGGTGCCACTCTATCCGTGTTTTCTTTTTCTTTTTTCAAGAAGAAAAAAGTGTGCCACACACCACGAAAGCAGTAACCTTGCTTTTTTTGGGTAGTTTGTAAGTTTATCCAATTACACATCTGTTACATCCCAGGGAAAACAACACGTCCATTGGAGCTGTCTTGGCAAGGAATTTGTGTTCTCAAACAAGCCAAACATTTACACTCCACATTTACATTTTTTTCCCTTGTGCCCAGTGGAAACAGTGGAAACAGTTCTTATGATGGCATTCACTTCTATCTGACCAATCCCGTGTGTGGGCTGTTGGCAGCGTGCATCGTACACTGCATTCCTTGGAAGATTTTCCATTTGAAAGTGATCACAATAGTGAGGTGTGGAGTTGTGCCGTGAGTGGATTTTTTAAAATGAGATCATAACTACAAAAGTACATTTCAAACAACTTGTAGAATGTTGTACAATTTATACTTTAAGGGCAATATGTCAAACGAACATGAATGTAAGCCTTATTACTCTCCACTCTAAAGATGAGAGGAATCTGTCATTGTTGAGAGCAGTGAAAGATCTGTGATGGCTGTAATTGAGGGAGTCAAGTCAAACATCACGCCTGGCGTGTTGAGTAATGGCTGGGTTTAGCCCTAGGCAAGGGTTTTTGTTTCCTCTCTCTCATCCCCAGTGATGATTAATGCAACAGTGTGTGGGACCTTTTGGATCAACATACACATATGAGACAAGACCAAGTCCCACAGGAAACAGGGCCACTGTGAAAACTCACACCTCTGATGCCATGAACTACCTATATTATGCCGGTGAACCCACACATCAATATGTCAGAAGACTAAAGGGGTTATGCTTATTTAACACAGTAAAATTACATTAATAAAGTCATGTAAACGAAGGTGAAGCAAATAATAAACAGTCTCTTGTCATTATACCTGCAATTTCCAAGTAAAATAAACTGTCTGTAAGGGATTGTGTGTTCACCTCACAGATGTAGACGGACCGTTTAATTTAATTACTCATAGGTTCAGATCAATGCCAGGTCTACAGAAATCCCTTAATCTTGCCTGATTCTTATCATGTGCTGGTCATGTTCCTTTATTCACAATGGATTTCTGAAACCATGAAATCAGAATTATTGCTGTGCTTTACAGAATATTGGTCAGAACTGGCTGTGGATAAAGGGCTGAGTTAATTTATGAGAAAAGAGCTTAGTAGTTGTAGTGACCTTATTTCATTTTCATTTTACTCTCTAAAACAACCACATGCAAAGCAAAAGGAAAATTAATTTCTTAACAAATATTAAAAAAAAGAAAAATTACCCTTATGTAACAGCACAAAATCACAAAAGAATCATATGAAATGAGAGGGATGTGATGATTTCTAACACACTGTATTCTTCCACAACTCGAATCGTGGGACAAATATAACTCGTACCTGAAAAGTGCATCACTTTTCAACAGCCCATTTTACCTACCACATGGAAAATAAGAACCCATTCCAAATGCAAAGCTATAATTTGTACACAAAACAGATGTGATACAGCCATCAAAGCTTCATTCAGCTCATATTGCTTTCTATATCAAGGGGAAGCCGAGAGTGTTTCTGGTGATTTCTTAGGCATAAACATACATTTTCTAACCCTCTCTCACACATATACATAATTATTGCACACAGTGTTTTTATGTTTGTGCAACAGAGATATTTAATGTGGCTTAAAAAAAAATACTATTTCATATTTTATTAGCATCTCCAAATACAGCTCTTTTAATATTTATCAAAGTAGCTTCGAAGTGCGATAGACTAATCAACTGAATAGCAACATAGTGAGAAGAAAACAGAGTTAACATCGCATGTCTAACTGCATTTAGCTCTACGACGATAAATCCTTAAGGCAATCTATGTCTGTGAAGTGCAGCGGTGGGGAACACGGGGGTGGATGCACGACAGCTGGGATGCATGCAGGTTACCAGGATCCCCTCCTCATCCCACACTGCCCGGGGATGCCTGCCTCCAGGGGTGGGATCGGCCCGTCCACCCATGCATGGATGACTGCACAGGGAGCAGTACCGAGATGTAAAAACAAGGGATTATGGAAAGCGCTCCATCATCCTGTCCAACTTTAAACCAGGCTGTGAACATTGCAACATTTTTTTTTTTTTTTTTTTTTTTTATCAGCAACAAAATGTTTCTTGTCATCTCATGTGTACGAACAGGTAGCAAAAGTAGATAACAAGTAAATGAAAATAAGATAAGTTTGACTGTACACACAGGAGAGAGGAATTCAGGAGCTGCTTTCCATGGAGTAGAATTTCAGTATCAGTTGCAGCCTCAGAGACATGTTTTAACAGTTGTGTTTGTGTTTTTGGTGGCATGCTGCCCCGGGGAAATATTTTCCCATTTTATTGCTTCAAATAAATTCAACCTAATTTTCCCTAAACTACATGACAAACACACTTAAAGCTATGCACGTAAAAGCCATATTCATACAGACCCAAATGACTGTTTTCTAGGTAATAAAATATCTTAGGCTTCTGTGAAAGATCAGCAATTATTACAGTTGATTCATTAATGGATCCAAGAGCTTCAAAGCCAATGTGCTTTAGGTTAATAAAACACTCTCTTTGTACTTTTAGTGTGCATTTTGGTACGGTGCATCCCTCTCCTACGAGCTGTGACTCCGTAATCTGGCATGATTTAGAGCCCATCAATGAGGATAAACACTGTCTGGAAGATTTAAACCTTCTCACCTTTAGAAAGGATACCTGACACATTCTCTCAGTCCGTGCTGGAATGGCGTGCGCTTTACACCCGCTGACAGACGAGGCCACTTTGAGGTGCTCATACATCAGCGCTGATCAAAGCCAGAGACCTGGTGTTCTTCATCAGCTCTCAGAGTGATACCTGGATCTGCTCCCTCCCCACTTTGTTCACAAGTTGTACGTGCTGATGCAGAGCTATGCGAGGGAATCCATAGTTTACATTGCGCCACTTTTAATAGCAATGACTGAGAGATTGAACGCCTCTGACAGGTTTTCCTGTGTCATCAAGCAATATGGTTTTCATGTCTGCGTGTGTGGACTCTTTGATGTTCCCGGTCAACACAGAGACTCACCTGCATACAATGAATCTCAAATCTCTTTTGGCGAGTTGTGTGAGCCACCCCAGCTGTCACTAGTACAGATGCCTTACATCACAACACAAGTCTGCAAAATGGAAAGAGTAGAGCAGGACTTAAGCTGATGATTAAATTATTTATATAGTGATTTGCTGTTATTTTTTCACTCAGAAATGAAGGTAATAATTACCCCGGTTGTAGCCTTTTTTCCTTGAGCACAGAAAATCCTTGAGGGCAAAGTTTTAATGGTTTAATTACAATGGCGTGTGTTAAAGAGGATAACAAGCTCAGAGTATGGCTGATTTCCTGGCAATGATACGCTGTCTTTTTTATTATTATGTAGGGAATGGCTAAGATGTGTAATTATAACTTACATGTGTGGGCCAACTTGCACTGTTTCACATCACTGTAAAGGCTGACAATGATCTCTAAAATTAACACATGAAAAAAAAAAAAGTGAAGGTTTGTGTTTTTCAGAATTAACAACTGTTGGCTTTCATAATGGGGTGAATGCCTTTTACACCAGACTGCACTCTGAGTGTCTCTGGTGTTGATTCACTGTTTTACAATTAATCTCAGTGGAAAGATACTAGAGTTGCCACAGGCAAGGAATACTAGTAGAACTCCACCAGTAGCAGCACAAGCCCTCAGTCATCAACATGTTAATATTTGTTAAAAGCTACAGAACGGCTCTGTCAATGAATATGAAAAATGTGGAAAAAGCACTTTATCCAACAGTCTTATGGAAACAGTATCGAGCAGTGTACAAATATTCTTCTCCTGACCAAATCAGCCTCGCTTCTGATCTGTTTCCAAGCCTCAAAATCACAACAAAAACACACAAGGGTTCAACATGCGCAGCGCCTGTTAAGTTGTTTATTTTGTCTGCTGTCAGAGAGAAGAGAAAGTCACTGGGAGAAAGAGGCTGCTACAAATCCCAGCAATGAAAAAACAGCTTTTATTCCAGCATTCTGAAAAAGACAAACAAGGACTTACTTTGTTGCGGTGGAACAAGAGGCAGGTTTTTAAAAGTGAGGAAAGGAGCATGTTGGTTTTGCAGATAAGTGATCCGTGTCCTGCTGCCAAACCTAAACAAATTCCATTTCAGACAGCTCACCTCCATGGCTCGTCTTTATCTCCTCCTCTATCTCAACTGAAGTCACTCGACATTTAGGGTTTAGGGTAAGATGTGAGCGTGCTGTGATTGCAATTCATACAGCTACATATTTTATCAAAATTTAGAAAAAAAACCCCCACTGTGCCAAATCATGTTGCTGCCAGAAGTTGCCTATGTGTATGTAAGGGCGCCATTTCTTATCTACAATGCAGATCCCAGATTCTTATAATGTAATTTGTTATAGTAGAGTTATTTCTGATAAGAATATTAAGCATACACAAGGTCAAAATATGAACAAACAATCTTAAATCAAAAGAACCTGCTATTCATTTCTAACATTTGGGATCTTGTTTATTATGTTTTCTATCATTACAGAAAAATAAAAAAAAATACCATGTCTTTACGTTGTGGTGAATGTTTTGCCCACTTTGACATGTTGTTATAGAGTAATTGAGTCTACAATCCACAGAATCTACATCACACATACACAGGCAGAGTCATTTTTCACAGTAGAGCTCATGGAAATTTTCATGTGCTGAGAAAAGGCACTTGACAAGGTTTGTTTGCATTCATTCGAGCCTATTGGGCAAATAAGACCTGACGTGGCACCTGAATTATCTGGAATGAAAAAAAAAATGAGCATGAAGTGAAGCTTTCAGAAAAGAATGGTAGCTGGATGTGGATGGGTCATTAAAAACTGAATTCCTCCTGAAGGGAATCACAGTCAGCATGGCAGGACAGGCAGAAAGAAAGAGGTTTCCCTGAGTGACCTTCAGTGGTGTCTGGCACCATTTAATTGTATCTTAGGGCAAGATTTTCCAAAGATGGTTTAAGAGAAGAAATTATGAGTCATTGGATTTAGCCTCAAAGGTACAATCCTTTGCATTATTTCCCATTGGGGGACTATTATTTCAATATGAAATATATGAGAGATTTCGTAACCGGCACTTTTTGTAGGTATGTTGTAGCTGCAATTTCTTTAAACGCTCTGGCTCATTATAGTAGAATATGTACAGCTCAATAGCGTATTTATCAGCTGTACAACTGTTAATTGTCCTATCCTACCTCAGTAAATGTTCTTAATGGGATATTTATTTATGTGCAACAATCTTCTTTCTTTCTACTGCAGATTTCTGACCACCAGAGAGTGGACCCACTGGGATCATGGATGGACTTTGTCAAAAGACCTGTTGGCAACTTCCCTGGAAAGTGTCGCAAAAGGAAAAGACCCCTGGTAAGTTCAGTAGAGGGATTGTTTGTCCTGTAAGTTGGTGAAAAACAGTCCAAACTTTTTATGACCTTTAATCAACTGACATCTTAGGGATGATAAATAAAAATCATTTTCAGCATCCTTGTGTTTTGTGTGTCTCTTCACCACTAGCCTGGTCCACCTGGTCCCCCTGGTCCTCCTGGTCCACAGGGACCTCCTGGTTCTCCTGGGGCTGAAGTGACGCAAGAAGTTCTTCTTCAGGAGTTCAAAGAGATGATAAAAGGTAAAGAGATGCTGAATTCATAACCATATCTCAGCTAATCTGTAGGTTTTTTTAAAATGCAGGTGTTGAAATTCATGTCAGACATTTTTAGGTGTTTAATACGGTGCTGATCTTATTTGTCAGAGGCTTCAGAGAGGCGAGCAGCAGCTCTGGACAGACAAACCAGTCCCAGTCAGCTACCCATGGCTCTCCTCACCCTCGAGGGGATGACCTCCTACCGGCGAATAGAAGAAGCTTTCCACTGCAAGCTCAAGGGGCCTGTGGTAGTGGACAAGAAGACTCTGGTGGAGCTCCAAAACTTTCAGACAGTATGTTTGTTTGAAACCAAGTAAATGTTTATGAACTGGTTCAGCTCTGTTCTCTGTGTGTGGCTGAAAAAAAGTGAAGTTTTGGCTAATCCTCTTCTGCATGGTTACATGCTTTGTTTCTGACCCATTTGCTCCTCTGTCTTAACCATGTTTGAATGAGTGAGTGTTTAGTGTAATCATTACTAAGTTTGCATGTGGGGGAATTATGAGGGGATCATCCTCTTACTGGTAACTGGCACTGGCAAAGCAGTGCCACGCCGAGGCTCAGACTGGCTCTTTGGTCAAAAAATATCTACTTTTTCAATTCTACACATCACTCTTTGGGCAGCATACAAAAGGCACTCTGTCTCTGACTTGGAATAAAGTGTGGAGAGGACAGAAATAGACACTGTTTGAAACAGCATGCTGTAGTGGAAGAACTATGCCTTGTTGGGATGGGCTGACGGGGATGGAGGACGGATGATCAAGCACTGCCATACTTTTTAACATACTAACACAGCACTATGTTAGTATGTGTCACTTTGGCAGCAAAACTGCATATTTTACATATCACTGAACAGACAATGAGGATTAACGAGTATTAAAATGGCACGAAATGTGAATCTCGGTCTTCTTGGTTGCCAAATAGTTCAGTCCTATTCTGCAGCTGAGCATATGTTGTGAGCCTATGGATGAAGGATGGACGCAAGAATTACTAAATTATATTCCCAAAGTGTGAAAGATTAATAAGCTTTGGAGGATACAACTAAAATGTCATATGACAATCTTTTCAGTTAGAATGTTGAAGCACAACCTGAATCTCAATTTTACTCACCTCTAGTAAAACGTATCTTAGGATTATTGGTAAATTTACTTGGTTTCTGGATGACTTAAACTTTATGATTGTTTATTTTGCTTTCATTTGACTGAAAAACTATGAATTTTTCATACTTTGAGACTTCAATGTAAAGCCAATACTTCAAAGAACACTGAAGAAATGTACTCGTTAAAGGAGTAAACACTGCACAGTCTGTAGTCGAGTTCTCTCAGAATCCTTTTCTCTGACAGGTTGCAGCTGTCACTTGTTCTTTCCAGCTGTAATTTTTGCTGTCTCACCAATTATATCTGCAGCAACATTTTCAGAGCAGCAGAAAAACATGATGCATGAAGTCTTACCGGTTAAAATAGATGCACTTGTAGTACGGAGAGAGACTAAAAATCTCTCCAAACTGAAATACACTCACTAGCCTAGCAACGTTAACCTTTTATAGGTCACTCATAGAAATACCTTGAAATTCAACATTTCACCCTTAGTGTGTCATTGGAGGACATAACAAAACTTTATTACTTTTGTTACATTTTTCTAAATGTTTTATTATGTAGAAAACAGCCGTTAATGAAGTTACCATATTTGGTTCCTTACTCGTAATTGGCAAAAAATAAATAAAAAATTAAAAAATCCAAGAAGTACTTATAAAAATCCAAGAAAAACACATGTAAGATGAAAAGAACATGTATTTTAGAACATTAGACCAACAGAAGTGCTGATCTGGACGTGTGTCCACGTCTACATTATCCCTTTGAACATCATTCCTTACATTAGTACCATTACTTCCTGGTACCTAACAAAGCAGGTGCACTCATTTTTCATGCAGAGGTGGACCTTACAGACCCTGTAGACCACATTAGACCTTAGATTGTTGATTCACTGGAACTGGAACAGTCTTATAATGTGTGTGGAAATGACCAAAAATAGTCGCGTGCTTAATAAAAGGTTAAAACTACAGCCACTTTATACAAAATCAGTAAAGTATAAAGCTTTGGGTAGCTCAATTAAGACTGTCCATGTTTCATCTGCCTGAAATATTACATTTGTTTTTGTTTGTTTAGCCACCAGCTAAAGGAGCCTTCCTCAGAGGTTCAGGGATGGACCAATCAACTGGGAGGTTCACAGCTCCCATCACAGGGATCTACCAGTTCTCTGCTAACGTTCACATTGGTAAATAACTGTCTTAAAGAGGTGTTGGGGGGGGGGCATGTCTAACTAGGTCTGATGGAGTACATTCAACACATGCAAACTACCATTTCCATCTGTTATTGTGATTTTTTTCCCTCTTTAATAGATCACAATGAGGTGAAGAGGAGCAAAAGTCAGCTAAAGGCCAGGGATAACGTTCGAGTTCTGATCTGCATCGACTCACTGTGTCACAGATACACGTAGGTATTCTGTCATGTGTCTAGAAAACTCAAGTCCAAAATCTGTACTTCGTATCCTACCTTATACCTTTTCTGGTATAATCTCTCCTAACCATGTGCTTTTCATTTGTTACGACCAAAACACACGTTGACCAGTGTTTTCACAAACCTACCCTCAATAAATGTTAATAAAATGAATCTTTGGATGTTATGAATACGACCAGTGCGACTAGCCTTGTCGTTCTTCATTTATGTTTTGACAATTTGTTTACTTTTACCCTATAGCCGTGATATTTTATGAGGGTTTAATGCTGTCCTAACTTTCACCAGAATTTATGAGCTGTTAAAGGTGTTGTCTGTTGCAGTTTGTGTGGAACCAGTTTGGCATTTCCTGTATAAAACTAGAGCAGGTCTTTAAAGGAAATGTCCTCTCATTTAGAGCGCTGGTCCCTGTCGCCTAACTAATCTTTATAGACTCACCTTTGACACTTCAGGCTGCTGGTTGTATTCAGCAGCAGCCCAGTCAAATCCCCTTTTCTGGGGTTAATGAAGTATTTAATGCAGCAGGTCTGAGCGGTGAATATTACAAATACAGTCGGGAACAGCTCTGAGTTCTTTCCAGTATTTCAAAATCTCTATTTACATAAAGTCGGTGAAAATTGCTGAAATAAATTGCTCCCTCAAGTCTCCCCCGGACTTTGCAGAGCTCCGCAGACTCCCTTCTAGCGAGGTACAATGAGAGGAACGTATAAATAATATTATTATGATGGCTTACCTAACCCAAAAGAGTGCTTGGCTTCTGCTCCTCCAGCCAAAGCCCCAGCCACTTTCACCCTCCCACACATGAAAATGCAGAGAATGTGAAATGAGCCTCATTGTGATGGCAGTTAGAGTGAAGACAAACATGATTGATTTGCCATAAAAATGTAGCGTTTTCCACTTAACAGGAGCCAGTGCTCGGTCTGTGTGGCTGAAGCCTGCAGCGACAAAACAACCAGCTCTGCAGAATCTAAGGGCACTTATCTGTTAATATAAGGCCTTTTGGCTCAGTCTAATATGGTCTTACAGTAATTGGACTTGATGTGAGTTGTAGAACACACAGTATTTATTTATGAATGTCTTTTTTTTTATATGATTACAGCTCACTTGAGATGATTGTTGGGTTAGAAAGTAACAGCAAGATATTCACTGTCAGTGTCCAGGGGCTGCTGGAGCTACAGGTGAGCAACATGCTAACACACATGCAAACTTAAAATATGTGCACATTCCAAATACATCAGTATTGTGTGTGTTTTCTCTCCAGGCTGGCCAGTACACTTCCATATTTGTGGATAACGCAGCTGGTGCTTCTATTACAATACAGAACGGTTCAGATTTTATGGGCATGCTGCTCGGTGTATAGCCTCCCATCCCTCGGCCCGTGAACAGGGCGACCACGTCATCTACTTGCTGCCGATTTTCAACGGACTTCTTAAAGCATCAACTCACACACGACAAACCGCAAAGGAGGTTTGAGTTAGGGAGGAAGAGCTGACTTCTGACTTGACTGCTTGTCAGATGGTGAAAGGACAGTGTGAATGAAGAACTCAAGGACCGAGTTTGTTTTTCACAGTGCACTGCCGCATCCTCAAGAAACTTTACCAGTTTTAACCTGAAAGCATAGCAGTGAATATGTCTGTTACAGTTTGTTGTCATGGTCACCGAAAGCCTTTGCCGTACACCAAATGTCAATGTTCTTATGTTCTCTGGAAAGATACCAAGGACATGAAACACATAATGTATGTATGTATGTATGTGTGTTGATGTAACATGTTGATGTTTGTGTCTGAATGATCTATCCTGTGCACACTCTTGAACCACAGTAACTTTTCTCAAGGATAAA
>JAPTYQ010000028.1:8135064-8147688 GCA_029814465.1 Ostorhinchus cyanosoma | reverse complement strand
GATATGAGATATTATCAGTCATCGATGTCACACTGAACACAGAGATAAGGTCGATAATGGGTTCTTACACTGGTGGCATATTGGATGTCCCTCCATATGTTTGTCTCCCTGGAGAGGTCTGACATCTCAAACAAGTTGTCCAGGACCACCTCCCCGATCATATCATGGCGTGAAAAACGGTCAAAGTCAAAGACGCTCATGTGGAGCTTCCTGACCGCCAACTCATCATAAGGCACAGGAAACTGGAAGCTCTCGCTGAAAGTGGGGTTGAGTGTCTTCCGGTGGACGCGCGTCTGGAACTTTTTGCGATCGGGCAGTAGGTAGACCTTCACATAAGGATCAGACGTCCCGCATAAGTCCTTGGCAGGTAGGTCTACTGCTTTGAGAATGTTGACCAGCAGGGACTCGTTTTCGTAGTCGTACTTGAGAGAGAAGTTAATCCTGCCACAGTTTTTACTGCTGCCGTTCTTGGACGAATCCTCTGATTCTAAGGTCTTCTGTTGGTAGAGCTCTGGCTGGATTCGACCGATGCTGGTGGGCTTTTCATCTTTGTCTGCAACATAGTCATTTCCAAGATCTAGGCTGCCCACCTGCATCTGTCTGGGCAGGTGTCTTTTGAATGAATTGTGTCTGTGGTGGAAAGAAAAGAGAGAGTGACAATGTGTTGAAGAGTTGTATCTAAAATTTGTAGGAAAGCTTTGAGAAGTTTTACAGTCAATAGCTCTGACAAATCAAGCTGACTTTAAAGAACTGCTGATGAATGGTGACTGCAATTTAGTATTGATCATACAAATGTAAAAGGCTAGCTTAGAAGAAACAACAATTAGTCAGTCAGGGGCAATTATGCAGTTACAGTTAACTGTGTGGAAAAAAAAAAAAAACCTCTTGCATGTAAAAAGAGAAAATAAAGGCTCTAGGTGACTTATGAAACTCTGAAAATATTCCTGAAATAGTAAATAATTGCACCCTGCAGAGCCTGTGATGATGAAGACACAACAAAAACTAAAGCTCCGGGCAATCCTCACAAACAGGTGCACGCTGACAGCTTGAGGAGTTTCCAATGAGGGAACAGGGATGCCAGATGATTTTCTGTCTCAGGGCTCTAAACAGGGTTTTTATTTTATGTTTTAGCACAAACATGAAAAAAAAACTGCTTTTAAAAGATAACTGCATACTAAAAAAAAATTGACATTCTCTCATTAATGTTCTGCCAATAATATTACTGCAATTTTTTTTTTTTTTTTTTTTTTATGAAGACGCCGTTACATATTATTAGTTTTTGTGAATTGTAATGACTTTAAATTAAGTCCTTTTGGGGCAAAGAGGAACAATTGTGTAATCTAATTAATTCTGTGAATGTTTAATTGCCTTTATAGTATTTCTACCTTCGTTAGTTGCATACTAAAGGCACTCGGTCCAACTCTAATTGTGTAGCAACAAAGCTTTTCCCTATATGTGTTTTTATCTTATGTTGGATTAAATTAGATTCTATACCTCAGTATATTGGGTCTTGGATTTTATTCATGCATGCATGCTTATATCCCTGAGCACATTTACGCATGAATTGCCACATCACAGAATCTGTCTCACTTTTGTGCATACTTTGTGTCTGACTAACCTTGTCGAGGAAGCAGGCTCAGTTGTTTGCCTCTGCATCCGCTGCGTGCGGCGCAGGAAGTGTTCCCTCATGGAGAGCTGCACATCAGTGGGAATGTCAGGAGATGTATGGCTTATCTTCACTGCCGCCTCCAGGAAGCCCATCGAGCCCATGGGGTCCTTCACCTTCTCTGTCGCCATGGTGACCGGAGGCTGCTGGGGACTGGGCAGCAGGAGCGGCGGCTGGAGCGGGCAGTGCTCTGGGCCACAGGTAAGCGGTGGACTGGGGAAATGGGCCTTGTTGCGCCAAGGAACCCAACACAGCTTCCAGGAGATAAATGTAAGAAGGCCCAGCAGAGCCAGGCCACAAACCACAAACACACCAAGCAGGAGGCCAAAAGTAGCGTCTGGTGGCGAGCCGCAGGGACCAGAAACAGAGGATCACACAATATGGACAAACAGATGGTGATTACAAGGGTAAGAGAGGGGAGAGAGGGAGACAGTCTATTAGGATCAGATTTTCAAATGGTCTGGTGCTATTTCAGTGGTTTTTATATAAGACTAGTCACAGAGCGCCAAGTATACTGCAAGCCTTATAAATATTAAAGAAACCTCCATTAGCCCTCAGTTCAACCGAGAGGAAAGGAAAACATATTAAAGCAAACACAATTTACATATACATATATAATACAAACTCATGCACACACTTACAGCACACATACACTGGTAAATGTAATTGCGGCAAATGATAAAAAGCAAACAATCTATTAGTAAAATAAATAAATAAATAAGAGTCTCATGGGAATTTAGCCGCTGTCTGAAGGATTTTCCTTTGGGATTTATACTGTGAAACAGATAAAGGCGGCCAGGCAGAGTCAAACTAATTTATTTCCCGATATTTGAATATGCTTCCTTGGGAACAAGCACCATACAAAGACCTGGAGATGCACCAAGAATGCTGACAAGCACTCTATAAGTATTCATAGGAACCCAGAGAAGAAGGAAAAAACACATACAAAGAAAACATACTCCATCTCTGGCTTCGCCTTGGGACACTCGCCAGTCACTCTATCCTTGACATAAATTAATTATACTTCAACGCCTGATAGGGGAATGTTCTGCACATTTTAAGGCTGGGGTTGAAATCAATTCACAAAATGTTGCTCTGTTCTTTTCCATGAACACTGATTACTTTGATTTATCTACACTGACTCCCGCCGAGGCTCGTCTCAGTAGTTTCTCAGAGGATTCCAGACTCTAGTCCCTCCATAACACTCAAAAGATAGCAGGAAGTGGCTTAAAGGCATGTTCAAAGTTTACTCTGCTTCACCTCTTTCTCATTGTGCATTTAATACAAGCATCAGCAGGGGATGAAACCAACAGGTAAGGTTAGGTCTGTAAGGCTGTGCAGTTTATTATTTATACAAAAAAACTGACATTGCATCAGGACTTTGATGCCTGGTACCCTTTCACGTAACACGTTTTATGTTTCGTGCATGAAAATTTGTACAACTAACTGCTGTTTTATGTCTTTACAACAAATACTTCTGTCAAGAACAACCTTTCCTACTTTTTTTTCTCACAAATTAATCACTTTCATGTTGAAAATTCCCTCTAAATAGAGTGTCCACTGAGGCAAATTTATAGCTTAGCAAAGCGTTGGACGGGATTTCAAGTCTGTAGGATTATTGCCTGAGGAGAATTTCTCAGTTGTCCACAGCCCTGGCCTCTCCATGTCATCTGAAATTTCACACAGCTCTCCTCAAAGCGTCATCTTGACTGGACTGTCGCTTGCAGAGCCTTCATCCGCCGCCATGGCAAATTGAAGCAGACCTACGCTGTGCAATGAACGAATGCCCTTAGTGGGAGTATTTTCTTTTCTTTTCTTTTCTTTTCTTTTTTTTTTTTGCTTTAAATGCAATGGTGGTTCAGGAATTTCAGGAGTGTGATACTTCAACTTATTTTATGGCTTTTTTATTCGCCTGCAGCCACTCGAGTGTCAAGTATCCACTTATAAGCAACAAAAATGATCAGTAAAATTAATTTGTCCAAATGAGCAGGATGGATGATTTGAGTTTGCTGAATGTTCTTTTGTTAACATTGTGCTACAAAATGACACTGCTACATTAATTAAACATTTGAAACGTATGCTCTATGCTCTTCGCATAATAAATAAGTGATGAACGAGGAACTAAGATCTGTTTCTCAAAGATGAACTACTTTTTATGGGTTTTTTTTTTACAATAATTTCAGCGGCTGGATACGGTCATAAGCCTGTCATCATTCCAGTTTAGTGTCATGGAGTTGATCAGAGGATTCTCAGTCTCAGTATGATGATATATATAAGTCATTTTTACCATAATGATGAGAAAATGTAAATGTGCTGATGCTAATTTTGCTGTTCTTTCATTACCTTACACATTCTGTATGCATAAAGCTAATGTTGCCGCAATAGTGAGACACAGACTGAGGAGGAAATGTCTTGGAGACGAGAATCTTGGAGAAACAGAGAGTGATAGAAAAACCATTGTTCGCCCTCCTCCTCAGATAGATGGGTAATGGAGCAGAGCCCTGTGAACACTTTACTCCCTCTGGTCACAACCTTCCCTGACAGTGTGAGGCTAGACTGACCTCAGGGTTTAGCGCACTATTAATGATCACTCACACGCTGGAGGAGTGGACTATCAATATCCAGCAGTCAATCTAAAGGATCTTTCTGGATCCTTTCATGCCGAAAATACCTTTAGACAATCAATACTTTGGAATCCCACTGTAAAGCTCCTTAAGGTGAGATTTAGGACCAAAAAAAAGGAGAAAATTCTCTTTGAAGGACAGGTGTATTTAATAAAAAAAAAATGAGAATGTTGTGGTATTGACCTCAGGATGGGGTGACTCTGTGAATTTAGTACCAGCTCTGAGGTTCTAAAAGTGTTGTGACATGATAACCTTTTCCACAAGATAAAGCACATCCAGCTCTGCAGCAAGCCTGGAGAGGAGCCAGTAACTGATCTTTTTGCTGCCACACCGCGTGTTTCTTCGCTAGCTTTGATACAGTCGTGAAGCCGCAACACTTTCTTATTCATGTTAAGTCCGTCGTAAACAGTGCTAGGTATTATCAGGTGCACAAATTTAATTAAGGTGCGCTCTGAAGTGGAGTCAGAGAGCAAAGTGAAGCCGGAGGCCTTTTTTTCATCAAGTGCTTTCAAATCTAACCTGGTTTCCATAGTAACGTGGTCATTAGAGAGAATATGGACTCTCTGTTTGCTGTTATGAATCGACTCATCGTCAACAGGAAAAGCCGACCCCTCTGTAGATAATACACAAAGGTCACACAGACATCAAAATGCTATTAGTCTAAAGTAAGTTTCAGTGCAGTTTTAAGGCAACCAGCTGTTCTCTTCAGTCATTCAAGGTAAAAAACTATGACTTTCTATCGTGTATCTACGATCAATAGTAATCAATGGTGATAATTTGCCTGCTGTGTCGTGCACTGCTGACCTCATTTACCTAAAGGCCAAGTATGGTGGGTGTGATGATGCTGCCTGTCCTTGTGTCCCTTGTAGGCTACAATTACTCACTCTCACTGCCTGTCAAATTTAGCCTTGCCATCTGATGTTTCCACAAGGATAAAACGGGGCACGAAAACATTTGATTGACAGTGCATGAGAAACAACTTTAAAAAAAAAAAAAAAAAAAAAAAAGCAAGGGTCTTCTTTAAGATTTGATTAGATCTGATTTTACTGAACTTTTAACACCCACACATTGAGAAAAAGCTTCCAAAGTTGCAGACGAAATAGTGAAATTAGAATCTGAGGATTATATCACAGCAGAACTACAGCCTTTGTGTTCCAGTACAAGCTCCTTTACTTGTAAATGTTTTCAAACACTTGTTTCACATGTTAGATGGTGGGGTTCTTCCACCAAGGGAGGATATAATGCGCTCTAATCTTGATGTGGGTACCTCAGCCATTTTGGGATTTTTATATTCCCATGGTGTCTTTTTCAGAGCAATCAGAAAATCCCATAATCCTCCAGATCCCCAAATCCTAAAGCTGCATCACATGCGAAGAGGAGTTAGACCCCAGCAGATCAGACAGAGGTGTGAAGAGGATTTCGAGGCCATAGAGAAATTATACTTTCACAAAGTGGAGGAAGGAGTTATGTTTATGTCTCTAAATAAGGCTGGACGTGGCATGGGTTTGCTCAGCCTTTTTCTCATGTATTGCTTCATTATTTAAATTTCTATTCATTTCAGTATAGGATTAACAGATACAAACACATTTTAGTGATTAACAGATGCAGACTTGGATGACAATGCTGCTTCCAGATTACTAAATGCTACATATGAGACCTAGCTGTGGTAAAGCAATCATATTTAGCTTTTTTTTCAAATGGAATTATGCATTTTCAAACATTTCCCTGTGGTCTACATAAACTGTAAATGCTCCGCTTGGGTCTGAATTTTTTATTAATTCAACTCCACAGCTCCATCTACAACCCCAGAGAGGTCATTTTGAGCTCTGGCCATTTAAATGCAAATGAGCCACTTCAGGCCCCGCCCCCTCCAGGTTGTTGGCTGTGCTGCTCTGTCCCGTTCAATCAATAAATTAACATTTTAGGTAATCGGCTCAAAGTTTAGACATGTTTTCAGTTTGGACCGCTAATTATGTCGTACTCTGAGAAATGTTTGTCGGAAGTCTGGACCTTAAATGTGCAAATGTCGTGACGTAACTAGTTATAAAGCATAAAAAAATTAAGCAGGAATTAAAACAGGTTGGAAAAATCCACTCGATTTTTGCCAGAATGAATATAAAGATAGCTTTGCAGCACTGGGAGGGTTCATATTCAAACTTTATGTACTATTGGGGTCCACATATACAAATAAATGAACCAAAGACTAATAAAAGTGGCTTTAGCAAAATATGACCCCTTTAAGGAATTCAGCAAATCCATAGAACTATTAACCCTTTAACACCCGCCTTGTCTGTGGTCCTCATTCTGAACCTACGATTTATTTTAAATATTCATAAAAATTCAACCATTGACTCAAATTTCAAAAAAATTCAAAAAGATGCTGATAGAATTGACCTTGTCCTGTCCATAAACATCTGAGCATGCTCAGTGAACCCCCACCCCCCCACTGCTTGTAGAATGGAGAGTAAAACACAGAGCAGTGAGTGAGACCGACATGGTTTTCCTTGTGTTCTTACTGTTGTTTGCAGTGTTGTATTGATTTTCCTTTTGTTTTTGTTTTTTTTTTTTACTGTTTTTAATCAAGTTTTGACCGTGTCATTGCTTTTTGGAGTTCAACCAGCCCGGTTGAACCTGATGCCAAAAGCAGCTGGACTGATTTTGAAAAAAGAGCCCCCAAAACAAAAACTACTGAGCCAAAATTCAAATACTTGTTGTTCAGTGTGTTCCAGTTCACAGTTCATGTTCAGCATTCTCAATATCTTATTGATGTACATTCTGAGTGCCTTCATTAGTAAAAAAAAAACAAAAAAAAAACTGTCAAATTTCAGTTTCTCTTTTTCTGTTCTTCCACCCTGTTCTCACAGCAGCACATTTATCAGGTACAATGTCTCAGGGGTTAAAGTGTTAAGTCACAATAAAAAACTTTTTCTATTACACAGAAAAAGCCTTAAGCTGAAAAGTAACTACCGACCACTATGTCAGGACTAAGTTTATAGGGTATGCACCTTTTCACACCTATCCACTTAGAACCATTTGCCCTTATTTGTTAACTGAATCATTCAGTCCCCTTGACAGCTCCAGCCTGCAAGGCCAAGACATACTGTCAGGTGAAAATATGTTCAAAGATTTTCAAGCCATATCTTGGAGCAGGGTATTTTTTTTTTTGTTTTACTGTTCAGGTTTTGCCAAAATATATGACAGAGATGTCTTGTCCAGGAAGTTTTGAAAAAGACATTGACAGCTGAAAGACACGGACTGAGTGCAGAATCTGGAGCAAAAACACAAATACCATATATACCATTTCCATATACACAGAAATTAGCCTAATTGACTAGATGCTCAGAGTAAATTAGTCTAATAGAACCACATATATCATGCTGTGAGAAACAAAATATTCACATGCATTACATTTATAGAACTGAATATTATTTGTTGTTATATGCATTTATATTCATCTAATTACTGCAGCTCTGAGAATACTGTATTTAACATATTACACCCAGAGAAGGTCAGCTGTGCATAACTCTCTTGTAATACACACAAAACTACATGCGTGAAAATCCACAGTCACTCGCTTATGAGAAATTAATGTATTATGTGGTGCATTGAAAGGATTTCTATAATTTTGACATAAACCATGGCATTTTCACTTTTTCCTCAAAAGAACTTTCCTTGACTTAAAATATTCACAGTGTATCCGTTTGTTTCCTGCTTTAAATTCATATAGATTTTGGTAAATGCGGGATCAATAAATCAATTGCAATCTATTAAATGACCCAGCTGGTTCATCTGTTTTTACTGCAGCTTGACAAAGATGGCTCCTCAACATAATGTTATCACCGCAGTGTGTGCTAAAAGTGACCTTCAAACCACTTCCAGTATGGAGCTATATGTAGTATTTCCATTTTCAAATATTAAAAAAAGAAATAACATTAGAGTGTTAAAAATAAAGAGCTCTGAAGTTAAGCCATATGCAGACATATGCTTTAAATCTATTTATACTGACGGCCTGGGGGATTTATATGACCATCAGAGGGGCTTGCGACTAAAACATCAGTAAATGAGGAGATGGGATAAGAACCGCTAAGAAACAATTTTCACAGTCAAAGTGGTAAAAGCAAGAAGCGCTCTTGTTTTCATCACTGGAAGCAGCTGTAAAATGAAAAGAATGGAGTGTGACACTGAAATGATAGCGTTGGGTTCGGTTATGAAGCTTATAAAGGTACTAGCGCTGCAAAAATCTAAATCTTACCCAATGTATTTTTCCTCATTTCTAGTCAAAATATCTCATCACACTTAAAATAAGACATAATCACCTAAAGCTAAAGAGTAACTGACAACACATCTTGAAAATCTTGCAGTACTAAGATCATTTTCACTTGTTCCATCGGCAGATTTTTTTTTTGTTTGAATTAAGCAAAAAAAAATCATTTTTTAAAAATCTGAAATTCCGAAAATCTGAAACTAGAAATGAATAAAAATGTACTTGGTAAGATTTAGATTTTTTTTCTAGTAAACACGTTGACCCGTGGGGATCCACGGGTTCTAGCTGTGGTACTTTCATGTGATTGCTGTACCGCATTTGTCCAGCAGTCACCGCCAAAGCATTGTGGCTATAGCAGTTTGAATACAAGGCTATTGTACTCCAAAATTACTAATATCTCCCAAAATATTGGTCCTATCATCTTGCCGTTTTCGCTAGTTTCTTCCTCGACCAAAAATGCATAAGTATGTCAAATTGCAGCAGATAGCTCTTTCCAGATTTTATATGAATCCCCAGACACACACACACACAAACGCCACTTGGCTTTTATAATATAGATACATCTTTACTGATTATGTTTCTATGAATGCTAAATAAGTTCAGCTAAACTGCGAAAATAGAGCTATATAGAACTAAATTGCTAAACGCTGGAATCTATGTGATGATTTTCAATATTATATAGACCAGCTGATGCTAGTACAGATGCACGTAGTGTTAAATAATAATGAGTTTCATATTTAATTCAGTGAATGATACAGTCTGTGGATACATAATGTTGATTCATTTCAGATTTTAGTAGCTGTGACATCTCCCCCCCTGCTTTTGATAGTTTGGAATACCAATACTATAAACAGCCCCTTTCAACTGAGAACATGTGCTGAATGGTTTTCCTATCAACAGCTCCATCTGGGTGTAAAATTGGTCCAAGCAATGTTTGACATTCGTTTCCATCATAAAGTTATTGTGGATGGAATGTGTTCACTGACAAACAGGGTGAAGGGGCATTAGTAGTAGAGCATGATTAATCTGTGTGTTTTTGACACTTCAGTAATTTCTATAATTATTTCACCTAAATTAATGTTTAATTTTTCCAGCCCTATTTTTATTTTTATTTTTATTTTTTTAATGACTTGTACTTGTACTCTCATCACATTTTCACATATGTATTTTTTTCCATTTTCTTTATTTAATTTCTTTTCCACACACTCTACCTTTAAACATGTGATGATCCTCAGTGTGACTGATTTGTATTAAAATGAGTAGAACTGATATAATTCCAACAGTATTGTTCCTTGTGATATTCACACTGTCTAAATCATCTAATGATGTGAGTTTGCTAATGGACTTCAGAGGGTTCACACAGTGTACCAGCGCTCACACTCAATAATCTACCCAGGAGAGACTCTTACAAAGCTGTTATCTCCTCCACAAGTAGGAAGTTAATCAAAGTGTGGTCTCTCTTCTCCAAATGGTTCAAAAATTGTCCATCTAGAAAAGTTTAAATATTAAACTTATGAAAGTCATTACATTTTAGACTAAGCATTTTCACCACAGTGTCAAATGTTATGTGATTGCTGAGTCCTGCAGCCAATCAGCAGCCACGGGGGAGGCTCCCACTAGACTGTGATTGCCCATTTCAGTCCCTTATTAGCATTTTCTCCTATCAGACAATTAACCTGCTTGTTGACCAGGAGCCCCTATCTCTGTCACACAGCTTTCAGCTTTCCGGGTTGCTTTTATTCATAGGGGCCATTTACAAAGAGCAAATATTGAACCAGATTACAGAGCTTCACAGGACTGTATCTCTCCTATTTAAGAGAAAACAAACATTTAGAAAAAGGAACAAAAAAAAAAAGAGAAGCGAATAGACATGTTCAGTCAGGTGTTTTGTGTGTGTACCATGTGAGAGACAGGAAATAATTATTTGCTTGGAAAAAAAAAACCTTAACATTCTAGAGTGAAATCGCATTGATTCACTGTATTTTAGGGATGAATTAATTCCACTATCGCACTGATTTTTTTTTTTTTTTCTTGTAGGTGGATTTTTACATTTTAAGATCAATCATATAACGCTACTGGATAAAAATGCAAATGAAACACTTCTCAAAAAGAGAGTGGTTTGAGTGGTAAGTGTGGATTAAATGATTAAATTATAGATGAAAATCTTTCTGAAAGGTTATCTTGGGTTTTAAAATATTATACATGTGCTCTGAAAAGAACAGAGTTGTAACAGACTCACTAATGCGTGTAGAATGTCAATTCTATTTGCAGCAAATAAACCTTGGGATTATGTAAAGTAAGAAAACACTGAAGTACTAAAGGAGTCTTTTAATCTGTGCAGAGTAAGATCTTTGTTGTATGAAAACACAGAAATGCGTCTCAGTCTAAGTCCTGTAAGTCACATAAATCAAGTGGATTCATGCATTTTCAAAAAAGATGAGTTGATGCTTTTGATTTTCAGTGACTGGGTCTTTATGGGTTAAGTATATAAGGGAGATAGCTACAGATAAAAATAGGACATTTTAATTGTCCTCAGATGAGACTGAACATGTAGCTTTGAAGCCCCCTGGTGGCTTGGAGGACCTTTGCATTCGCCTAGTTCGCCTATAGTCGCGGAAAAAATTATTAGACCACGCTTATATTCTTTAATTTCTTGTTCATTTTAATGCCGGGTACAACTAAAGGTACATTTGTTTAGACAAATATAATGATAGCAAAAAAAGTAGCTCGTAAGAGTTTAATTTCAGAGCTGGTATCGAGACATTTTTCATTTTTTCTTGCTAAAAACCAAAATCACTTCAGTTCTTACATCAATATCTATGGCATTGTACTGACGAAAACAGTGCTTTTATTCATCCCATGTTTTCTTTTCTGTCTATTTTAGTCACATGATCCACAAAGGAGTTAGTACGTGATTGCATAACCATTGTTTTTGATGACTTTTGATGGTCTAATAATTTTTTCCGTGAGTGTATAGCAAGAAACGGCCCTGGTAAAAATCCAATAAATAAATGTAAACACCTCAGATCAGAGTGCAATGTTCAGCTTCTTTTTTTTCTACCGACATTAGATTTCCTTTGGGATCCATCAAGTATCCATCAATCACCGTTCAGTGCTGGAAATCGTAAGACACAGCGACCCCTCTCTGTAGTTTACATTTGTGTCACTATCACCATTTACTTCCTCAGCAGCCAGAGTCGATAGGAAACAATCGCAGATTTCCAGACACCTGACCTGGCTATCATCTGCATCCTGCCCTGATCCATCATCCACTACAGCCTCGCCCCAATCATTCTGTAGATAATGAATTTTTACCGTACAGGGAGCTATAAATATTATACCCAATATGAAGTCCTATGATTTGTTTTATATGAGATCTGGTGGAAAAGAATATCATAAAGCAGCTGGAGTTACAATCGCTATAAGATGAGACGTTGTGAGACCAGGTGGACTGTGCTATCAACTAATAAAAGCCGAAAATTTATGACATTACAAGGGTGGGGGACCTTTATTGATTTGGCCCGTGCTTCCTGCGTGCCACCGTATGGATGTTTAAATTTCCAGAGGCATCACAATAAAACTAACAGGCTGCAATCTGGCCCTGTAAAAATAGCTTAAGCTCATTTTCAGTCTCAGTAATTTTCATCACTAGGGATTTTAAATGGATGTGCTACATCCATTACAGGGAGAGGGGTCTTAAGCGCCTCTGACTCCGCGATGAAAGCTTTTGCGCTGCTCAAAATGCTTCATTGCCCTGAAATATTGCATTGTTAATCATGACGAATAAATATGGCTAGCAGCCTCCTTGGCGTGTGTTTCTGAGAGGATATGAGTGATGAAGAGTGTGGGAAGATGCTATGGCGTCTTAATGTCTCTGATTAGGTTTAGGAAAAATATGTGGGAGATGTTTAATTGAAATGGTAATATGTTTTGGCGTATTCTTAAAAGCCTATTAAAATGTTTGATTGTTTGCCAGAGGTTGTTTTTTTTTTTGTTTTTTTTAACACAGCAAAGCAATACATATATACTGTACATTATATATATTCATTCCAATATGGATTACTAATGTT
>JAPTYQ010000028.1:8105722-8120748 GCA_029814465.1 Ostorhinchus cyanosoma | reverse complement strand
TGATTTCCTATAGATGCAAAAAGCAAAAAAAGACCCTCAGAGTAGTTATTTTGTCTATTTCTAGGCTGTTACTTTTTTTTTTAATATATATTTTAGATTACAGTATTGCACATTAACACTATATAACACCCACTAAAAAAAGGAATCTGTTAGAAACATTGTGGTGGAACATATGTGGAGGTGAGTCCACTTCTGTAATTACGTCATCCTAAATCCCAGAAAACCTGACCTCTGACATTAACTAAAGGTGTATTTAGACTGTACTTGACCTAATACACCTGGTAGACTATAATACACACACACACACACACACCTACACGCACACATACACATATATATTTAATATTCTGTGAACTGAAAAAAATCAATATGAAGTTTCATAATAATTCAAATAAGGTGGTGGGTCAGTGAACATAACATTCCTCAGAGACTCCTTTACTGTCATGAGGGGTTACAGAATTCAACTCATGGTGACCTTTCAACTACAAAAAAAAAAAAAAAATGCAGACCAGCAATATTTTCACACAGCATCTGTTGTGTTGCAGTGTTCAGCCAGAAATGTACTGTGGTTTGTGTACAATGGAGAACCTCTTTTTAAAGGAAAATGTGTGCAAATAGCTAAACAATAACATCTTCTTCGAGGCTGAGTATACAAATTATTCAAGTTACACAAAATCTCCTGAGCTCTGCAGACTGGTCCAGATCCAGAGATGTTTGCGGATGTGTGGGGTTCAACTCACATCCTCCTTCCACCTTTTCACAGTTTTTTATATTCATGTGGCTCAGAAATGTGACCGAACACAACCTACCTGGTGACAACATCAGAATCAATATGAGTCTGTCTAATAAATACACAAAACTAAAGGACAGTATGTCTTGGTGCATTGCAAGACATGTACAATGTGAATATTAGATGAGAAGGGAAGCTCATGCTACTCATGTGGAATATATGGTCGGTGTCTGTAATGAGGTCATGACATGCCTCTGGGTTCAGAGGCAACACATATAATTCACAGTATCTCAAGTCACAGTATAGGGAATGCTATAGTGTCATCTTGAGAAATAGAGCCTCCAAATCTCCACAGCTTTTCTAATATTCCCTAATGTAGTTCTTTACTGGAGGCATCAACAGTGCAGTGCACACTTGTTTAGGAACGAAGAAACCCTGTGAGATGAAACAGGATTAACTATACATTGACCAGTGACTGCGCTGACTTGTAAATAAATCACCTTCAAAATACAACTTTAACACCTCAATTAGTATTATTTTGTAGCAGTAAAAGTATAGATAGTTTCATTTGGGAAATATAACTAACACTCAATAAACCTATTTTGTGTACTAGCAGGTGAGATGGAACTCTGAACTCTGCCTTATGACTCTACAGCACCACTGCTGCAGACCCCGAGGGTCAAGTCTAAATCCAGCTGAAGAAGAAATGTGTATGTTCGCTTTCCTCTTTTGCTCATAAACAAGTTGCAAGCACACCTTGAGGGATAAGGAGCAGCAGAAACACCTCCATGGTGAGTCAAACAAAATACCACCCATTTCACATTTTGCCACTCTTGTGCCACAAAAGAGACCCCAGCATGAAAAATAACTAAAAGCTAAGGAATGACAGGATAAAATAGCTGAAAAACAGCAGCAAACACAAATACAATAGAAAGGTAGCCTTGGTGCCCACATGATTTGCACTCTTGAGGAAACTGAGCAACCAACAAAAGCATTCAGCAAGGAAATGGAAGGTAGTAGTTAGTCCCCTTACCTGAGGGGCAAACAATAAGTGGGGATGACGTTTAAAGAGATCAGCAGATGTATTATACCTCTGCATAGTTAGATTAATAAGACTGCTTATCCCTCGGATGCAGCAACATGAGCATCTGCAGCTGACTAATTTGTAGTAAGTGGATTATCACTGATTAAGGGATACTCAAGGTGGATCGCTTCTCAAGTGGCTCAACTGAGAAATAGCTATGCACAATTTGCTAACTATGCTACAGTATAATAGTCTGGAATAAAACACAGAAAGACAGACAGAGTTTTAAAAACGGAGTACAAAAAGAGGAAAGATAGCCTTTCCCTGATGACATGAAGGAGGCATTAAGTGTTACATCAGTGGTTTTGCTGCTATAATCTCTACACCTGATGAAGACCACGATCCTATGCAGTATTAAACATCGCCTTGAGCCACCAAGAAGATAGAAGGGAAGTCGAGCATTTCTGTTCCAATGACCCTAGATTTATTGCTCCAGTTACAGATACTAACGTCACTTCATAGCAGCATGTATGATTATTATTCACATGATGTTTGCAGCGTTGGACACTCTGAGTCAGTATCTCATCCATATTCTACCAGTTCTACAGTACAGTACCAAATGTTTTCAGGCATTTATCTCAAGATACTTCATCCACGGATCGATATGTCCAAACCTTTCTTTTTATCTACTACATTACTCAGTACCACGAGTCAAGGAACAAAAGCTTTTTCAATCTTTTTTTTTTTTTTTTTTTCTTTCAATATGCAAAGATTTGGTTCATCTACATTATGCGATACACAACATTTCACTCATAGCAATTCCTTGCCTCTTGCACAAGGTCATACAACAGCCTAAATATCCTCTTGGGGGAGGCTGTTGTGGCGGATCCACTTCTTATTGTTCGCTTCATCATGATAATGTCAGAGTGCCACAGTGCAGTGTGCTGTGCTTTTTAAGGGGGAGGCAAAAAAGATGGGAGTTAGTTGATCATCCTCAATGCTACACTTGACTTGGTGTCCTTATAATGTATTCCTAAACCTTGTAGCTTTTCACAACCAGACAATCAAAAATCTGTCCTCACTTCCTACACTCTTGTCTGTATTATGTGCCGAGTGGAACTGCAACAACAGCAGAGCCCTTAATCCTTGCTCTGTAAACAGATCCTTCTTTAAGAGCTGCACAAACAACGTAGATCTGCATGAATTTGATGTAAATATGAAAGACCTAGCATACTAGTCAGAACAAACTCGTAGGGATGATACTTGTTATATAGCTGACTGTAAATTTTTAATTCGTCCAAGAAGGTTGACAATGCTGAGCTATTGCCTGAATACACATGGATTAAAAAAAGACTGTGGTAGGCGACATCCAACAGGCTCAATCCTCACTGGGGACTCACAGTACAATTCATCGTTTTAATGAACCGTGCATCCTCTTGTCCTCAAAGACCTAAGCAACACATTGGATCTGCTTGTGGCTACTGGCCCTGCAAGAAAATCTAAGTCGAGTTCAAAGGGACCTGAGCGCTGGCTGGCGGATCGTGTTCTCCAGGGACTTTTCTCAGCGAGAGTAAAATTCTAAATCAAAATCCATGCGGGTATTCACCTGAGGAGATTTAATATAGTGCTCTGAAATCCTTCCATGATTCACCAGGGCTGACATGGAAGACTCTGATAAATTGGAAAGGAAGCAGGAAAGGTTAAAGAGGAGGCTTAGATAAGAACTCCTCACACAGGCCAGTAAGCCAGATGGAGTACCACAGGGATAATAATACAGTCAGGGAGTGGACGACGTGTGGGATAGTGTGGATGTTTGTGACATTACTCAACACACAAATCTATTGAATTTATTTCTGAACTCAAAGCGCTCATTTTTTTTTATCTGTCATTTTACTGTTGTGTAAGTTTCACCTCACTATGTAAATTAATTGGCCGGAAAATAGCAATCATCTCTTCACTGATTAAGTTTAGAGTCGAGCCGTAGAGGGTGAATGACATATGATTGGTGCTATTGATATGGTTCAGTACAGAAACAGCTTGCAGTGTCACAGAGGATATATCAGCTCCTGATCAAGTCAGGCAGAGGCCGGATATTGCAGGACTTCTCCTTCTAGTGGTGTAAGCCGTCCTCTGAGAGTTTCCATTTCCTCTTTCAGGCTGACCTGATCTGCTCTAAATACAGGGCAGCCCTTCAGTGCTTTCCTGTGTGTGGTTACAAGCATGCCTTCACCTCCTCTGCACTCGATCAGATGGTGAAAACACGCTTATTGTCATATAGAACCTGTTTGTGTGCACACTTCAGGGCTATTATTACACTGCCACAGACCTGCACCGAATTTAGCAGACAAATGTCCTTGAAGGGACATTCAATCATGTATTGTTTAGACAGAAATGTTGTCAGAGCTCTTCAAAAAAACAAAAATAAAAAAAACATGCTTTATCCAGACATGTTCTGGCAGCTTGCAAATGCTAAATTTAAAGCATATTCACAAAAGTCATGTTTTTATCCCAGATTCACTCTGCTATTTTTTTCAACTAATATCAAAAGTGGTGGATCTTCCATTTGGCTGAATCTTAAAATAAAATGATGAAAATATGTACTCATCCGTTATATTGGATGTCTGCAGTATCTGATACACTTTTTTTTTTTTTTTTAATATGTACTCTTCCAGCCTTTAAATGAATAAATATCTGGGCAGGAACTCAAATGATGATATTGTCTGCAAGCTTCAGTAGATGATGTTAAATTTTTTACTTTTTTCATTTATTTTTTATTATCAAACCTAAAACATTACCCAAAATCCACCCAATTCTTCTGCTCATGCGTTCCCATTGACCCACTGCTGTATAAGTTATGCTAAACCTCCTGCCTCATAGCTGTGGTTTCATGCAAAACAGGCGACTGACACTAGCTGTGAGAACGTAAGACATGGGATGCAGTGTCTCCGAGAACAAACAGTCAGGTATGAATTTGATGTCCGACACAATGAAATCATTGCAGTATGGTAATGTATTGATATGAAACTTACACTGCAAATGCCTTCTTACGCCTCAGGCTCCAAACCTTGAATATTCCCTCAGGCCTCGGCTCAGCGATGGTTTTCCGCAATCATATGCAGCTGATGCATTTAAACAGAATGTTTCTGTCAAACGAGAAATTTTCAAATTCAGCCGCAAACACCTCTGTTCACCATTTAGTTCTGCTTCTCTTCTGTGTCTTCATCAAACACGGGCTCATCTAATGCGTTAGTGACAGTGTTTGGTCAGTAACAGTTGGTGACAGGTGATTAGTTACCACACTGATGGCACTGACTGCTGCTTCACTGTCATGTCACCACAGCCATGCGTCGCATTCCCAGCATATCCGACTCTGTTCTTAATTACACGCTTGGCTGAGGATTAGTTTGTCAAAGAGGGGGCTATGATCTGCCAGAGAATGAATTACCATCTGTAAAACTTATTTACATAGAGAGATTTCCATAAGTGACCCCCCAGGTCATGGCTGATCGCTTGTAAATTTGGGTGTCTCACTTCTGTTCGTCTCCTGACACATTTCACCTGTTGTAGTGCTAATGCCACACAGGTAACAATTTTCCACATTAGAATAATCATTTGCATGTCATGTAATTGAAATGATTAATGTTCATGCTGATCAGTGCTATTACGTTTATTTATGTTGTAATTTAGCATAGCTCAACACCCCTTGAACAGCAGAAAATTAGGATATTTATTAAATTCACAAATGAAGGCGTTTAGTCACAGTAAAATAACGATTAATCTTTTTCAGAAAGTTCCATTTCTATAATTTTTTTTTTACATTGTTTGGCACAGTGGTGTCTTCGAGAAATTTCTGCCTCTCAGAAGTAATGAATTGGAAGTCACTTTGCTGTAGAACATACTTTATATCTTGATATTTGCTACTTCATCGAACAGATAAATGAAATATGCTAAATAAATGGAAGTCTCTGTGTGATAAATCCCACCTAGAGTGTGTGTAAGAAGTACCTATACCTACTTTCTACTGCTTTTATGTCAGAACATCTGTTCACAATATATTTTATAGTGTTTTGCACACAGGGAGTGGGGTTTTTTTTTGTTCAGAGGCTCTTGAAATTATTTCTTACTGCTCAAATCTCCTGTGCCACATTGTGCTGTTTTTCTACTGATCTAACATGAGTGATAACAATACGACAAAGATACGCAGCTTTTTCACATCTCAAGTGTTTAACTGTGAAACCATGCAACAATTTCCTGGTGGTGGACAAGCTGTAAGGTCATTCCATCAATTCATGTCAGCTTAGGTAACATCATTTGAGGCCAGACAGTGGCTGCTTTGCAGAGGGCGCTAATATAATCAGAGGATGAAATGTCACAACAAACCTCAAATTTGCACCTTTATTTCCCCTTCTACGCAAGAAAGGAGAATAGAATCCTTACTTCTGTCTGTCCTTTCGATGAACTATGATCGCATCTTTGTTCAGGAGCTCCATTGTCTGTAAAGTACATGACCATAATTACACATAAACACAAAACGCACCTATTCAAAAGCTTATAACTCAACATGACTGCAGACACACACACGTAGGTACACTTTTCTTTGCCTTCGAGTCTTTTGTCATGAGGTTGTTATTCAATTTGTCCTTCCCCCATCTCCCTGATTGTACTTCTTGTGGGTCATGTTTCCTCAGGGGATTGTTAATGGCAGTATAAGTGAAAACACAAAATATAGGAAGCAGCAGAGATTCCAGGAAATGGGAATGATACAGTTTGAACCGATGGAGGGCCTAAGGCACCATATGTTCTACGTTCGCTGTGACTAACACATTTTCTGGCAGCTTGCAAATGCTGAATTTAAAACATATACAAAAAAGTAACATTTACATTAGAGATTTACTCTACATTTTCGTCATCTAATATAAAAAGTGATGCAGCTTCTGTTTGGCTGAATCTCAAAATAAGTGGATGAAAATATGTACTTATCCATTATATTAGATGTCTGCAGTATTTGATGGACTTCTTTATATATCTCACAACCTTTAAATGACCTCTATGTGTTAGTATTTGCTTTTAATTTAGCCTTCCATGCATGCGATGTCTCTATCTAATTAGCGAATAAAGTTCTAATATAGTAGACCTCCTCCTCATTATCTTGCCGTTGCCTGTGGGTTGTTACTGTATTAGTAGAAAGAAAACATCTCACATCCCTCACCCACAGGCAACAGATGAAACAGATGAAGCACCTCACACTCCGTTGTCGTGGACTTACAATACATGTGGGACACATGTGACAAATATCCCAAGTAACCTCACCGTGGGTATATTTAGATATTCTCATTTAAAGTACTATCTATCTAACTATCATATAAAGGCAATTTATTTTTATACATGTATAGACTCCATATGGAACAGTTCTTGGCACCAAGAAATAAAAAAAAAAGTGATACCATGAACATAAGGCAAGATTCCAGCATCTCTTAAGATGATGAATTTCAATTGTAGCCAAATTTAATTAAGAAAATTAGATTCAAAAGTTTTAACAAAAAGCAAGGCTGTCAACTGTGACTCTGACAAGACTCTACATGATAAAGACCAAAAAATAATTTGGATGTTAAGAGTATGGGAATAAAGCTGTTCAGAATTAAACTGGAGAAGATAAAGTCCTACCTGTTTACGAGTATTTAATAAAGGATAATACAGTGCATTACAGTATAAGTTGATTTTTGCTTTAAGATCCCTAAATACAACATCCTCATGAAACACTACTCTGTTTCAACCACATCAGCAGAACATGGATGTTTATATCCTTCGTTGACCTCTAATGGTTATCAGCAGAAACTGCAACAACATCTGCTTGTCTCTTCATACACTGATGCCATGAGTCTCATGTTCTCTGTGATTATGGTAAAATATACTTGACAAAAACAAAGCACTTAGTTAAAGCAAAAGGGTTTGTAGTTAGAGAGTGGATGGGTGTAAACCTCCTGATATAATAGTAAAATGTTATATGTTAAAAATGAGATCCTATTGATTTACAACCTGAGACAAAAAAAAAAAATGAAGCTTTTGTGGGTAAAGCAGTCTTCCCTCGCAGGAAAAAGCATATGGATTTTACATGAGCAAAATCACATAAGGGATGCACATGGAGAACATGTGATTTTGCATCAAATTCCCGTGTGAAATCCTGAGGATTATCCCTGAGACCCTTGTTACAATGTGTGATAACCTGTTTCCCATATATCACATATGATCATACCTACTCATGTGTGGATTACATAGGCTTGGATTATGTGGGTTTCTCACATAACATGATTCTGTTCTTTGGTGGTATAATTAAGTTTTAATACTCAATCATTTAGGAATATCCACCAGGGCTGCATATTAATTTGAGCGATGAAGTGTACAGGCGTTTTATTGTACACCATCAACCCTGTAAGCGTGACAGGAGTGTCAGTCCCAGAGGCCTAGAGCTTTCACAGAGACAGACAGCTCAACAGCTATTATGACAAAACAGCTACAACTGAGCCAGCCACAGAAACTCTAAGACAGAAGGAGAAGAGCCTGATATCAGTGACAGGAAGAACTCAAATGAAGTAAAATAAGAGACAGACTGGATGCCTCAGGAGACGATATTAACAATAATTCTGCAGGAATAGATAGCATGTCGCCCACCTGTGGAGACTGAAACATCATCTGCAGAATCCCAATAGTAACCTGCAATTTGTTCTTGCTCCAGTTGGGACAGATGGCAAAAAAAATGGTGTCCGTTGTCATCCTACGAGGCTTCCTTGCTGCGCTCGCTTGCGGCCTGATTCTTTAATCAATAAACCAATGTTACTGCTCAATAGCTCAGCAGAGGCCTTGCCCGGTGCGCTGGCCTGGCTAACACCCAGTCGTTTTCTACATTACTCATCCTTCCAACACTTTTGTTGTTATTGACACTGACGCATTTTGCAGGAGAAGAACAAGGCGCAGAGCATTGCTGCTGTGAAACACTTACAAAAATACAGCGTGACGTAGGGTTGTCAGCTGAATCTATAAAGACAGAGACTTTATAGCTTAATCGTGGGGATGGACTCATGTGAACGGCGCAAACGTGGCTGTTGAGCTGTGAAGCAGAAAACATCATTTGAAATTCACACCTAAGGGGGTGTCCCGATCGCCATTGAGCTTCAGCATTAAAATGCAGGGAGAGGACACACCACAGAGGCCTTCAGAGATCTCTTTGGATCATGAAGGGATGATGAGATGAAGGCGTTCCCCGTTCGTCGTACATAGACTGCTTACAGAAGAGCCGATTGGTATTCAAGACGCCATCTGACTTTTGTCTTTACCACATTAATTTTAATGAAAAATGCGTTCCACTTGGCTGATCATTATTTCCTTTAACCACTGAACTTGCTCACTGACCCTACTCTGGGGTATCCTTTTCATTTTAACCTCTAGTGTCATTAAAATACCCTTATACTATACACTTTTATACCTTCCCACTTGTGTTGAGATCCCCTCATTAATGCTGGGAGATGTGACCGCATTATTCTGTGTACTTATCTGTTTTAACTATCAAATCTTAGAGTTGCGTCCAACCAGACCTCACTTGAGCGAAATCACACGAAAGCGGTTTATTATTCTAATGATTACATAAATAATGCCACGGGCTTTTAAGAACTGGCATATGGTCTTTTCATGACAGCTAAGAGACAATTCTTGAGTGTTATCTCTTACAACAGGAACAGACAGTGTCTCCAGTGTTCTTTTGTGGTCTACAGTGAAATGTTGTATCAATAAAATACCAAGACAGTAGACAGAGGGTATGAATTATTGAAAGGCATAGTGGTTTGGCTGGGGTTCTAATCTCCCCAGTGCAGTTAATTTGATGTTCTTGTTTTTCTGTTTTGGATTCAACCTGCAATGCACCATCCGTCCCTGCAAATACCACGGTCAGAGCCTAGCAGACCAGAGGGAACTAAATGAATGATCTAGTGATGCTAATGTCTTCTGCCAGCCAAGGTCTTGCTTAATAAACCTCAAAATGAGACGGGCATGCGCGAAATAATGTGATCAAAAATAAACCTTGTCAATTCAAGCCCACACACCTGAAGCTGCAGCTGATAATGAAAGTGGAATTTGTAATGAGTATAAGGGTGGTGGTGGTGATGGGGGGTTGATGGTGTTGTATGGATGTGAGTGCTTGGAGGAGGGCAGCTGTAAGTGCATCCTGCTATTCTGTAGTTACAGAGGCTCATGGGATATAATCTGTAAGACATATCAATGCTTTGAAGTGAATATCGATATTTCAGGCAGGCAGTTGATCAGTGGGTGCAGTCCGCTCAACAGAGACCGAGGAGCTGATCTGACCCGGTGTTTATATCATGGGAAAAAAATCTCTCTTTCTCACACACAGCAGGTGGGTCCAGAGCAGCGACACACTCACTTCACAATTGGAATACAATCAGCCAGCCTGAGACTCAACAAATTGGTCAATAAAGACTATGGGTTATTATCTCTCAGCCGCATCAGGACAAGGGAATTAAAGTCCCAGGCTTTCTAATTAGTCCTTCTTATTTTATCATAATCGATTTGAAACTGGCAAGGGGATACTCAGCCTTCAGCAGGGAGTTCAGTGAGAGATATTTGCTGTAGTAAAAATGACTTTTCTGCTGTGTGCTTGATAGCTCAAACAGCTGTATGTTCCTAATCTAATGTGTTATTTTCCACTCTCAGAGAATGATAAAAATTGTAAAAAATAAAAATAAAAACACCCCAATACATTCTTATTTTCTAACATCTGCCTACAGGATGCTATCAAATCAAATCAAATTTTATTTATAAAGCACCAAATTATAACAAAAGTTATCACATGACACTTCACATATAGACGCTGAAGCCAGGATATAAGCATCACACTGAAATTTAAGAATGCACATACTGTGTATTGGAAAATAAATATTGTGAATTGTTAAAAAATATAACTGTAAGTAATATTCAGCTATTTTAAAACAACAAATGGATAAAGTGTGTTTATGATGCCACATATATTCAGTTCTACTTAAAAATGTGCAGCACCTGCCGGTTTAAATAAAGGTGAATGGAAAATAGTATTTTATCTAAAGATGAGCAAATTAATAGTATTTGGTATAATTATAGTGCAAGTGGTCTAACTTTTATTAATTGTGAACTTTGATGCCAAATATCTTGCATGCATCAGCTTTTTCTGTGAAAGATGTTCCCTCTTACTACAGAGGAGTCTATACTTTGCACCACAAAAAACATATACAAGAAGACATTTCATAAGAAAAATAAAATAAAAATCAACCTACATATCCTCTAACATCATGAGAAGCAGCTTGTCTTTAGCTCCCATGTGGCAGAAGTAATTTCCATCAGTGGCTACATAACATGCAATGGCATTTAATGTCCCTACAGCTCAGTAGTAGATGCCAGTGGCCCTGTGATGTACGTTCAACTCCTCCACTGAAGATGATGTGAGGTGACAGAAGATTTGGCCAGAATTGGTGTGACATGCACCCTGTGAACGAGGAGCCATCGCTGGAAAAGCAGTCATAAATGGTGTTTCTTTTTTTTTTTTTTTTTTTTTTTTTTATCAGGTGTAACTGCTGACAGAGCTAAACATTCTTCAGTCAAACACAGAGCCTGAAATCTGTGTTTTTGTGCAAACGTCCCCTCAATCTTCAGTATGAGTTCAGTAAAAACTGTCTTTATAAAACCTTAAAGCTAATACAGTTGATCTTTATAGGTCTATTATATTAGAGACATTAAAACACTACATTCACCAAATTTCCCAGACTATTCAACTGATAACTATGTTGAAAAAAAGAAAAGAGGAATCTGCTTGAGCCTGTTGCAGAGCTGCTTTATTATCAATGCATTTCAGAAGTGGGATTATTCCTTTAAAGGGGGTGAAGCCCACTCACTGGAAGTGCCAAAGCAACAGATGCAGGAGGCAGCAACAGATGCGTTATCCCTCATGAATAAGTTAGAATCTGTTCTAAGGATGTTTCAACTTTAGAAAATAATATATCATAACATCAATGCTGTAATTATGTTAAATTATTATGTTATTATGTCATTATTCCAGAGGTTACAATCAGGCTTTTCATCTGTTTTTTCATTGTAATTGCGAATGACCCGAACAGCCTCAGCTGGCATTAGTCAGCCTTAAGGTTTATCTATAAACAGGATGGACGCTTTGCTCTCCGGAGCAAACTAAGCAGTCAGTGTGAGTTTGTTTTATACACCTATGCCCTCTACTGCCCTGAGGTGAAGGAAACTCATTATGGATGTACTAATGGCTTAAAAAGCTCATTCCAAAGCCCTGTGTGAGCAATCGTCTGTGACTGTACATCTTGTAAACAAAAAGAAAAACGACTAAACCACATGTTAGAAGGCAAAATGTGGCTGCCTTTAGAATTATACACCCAGTTACTGCACGAATATGCATAATTCTATGAAATGAGCCCTCTTCAAAGAAAACAGCAAACAGATTAGGAGAGGAACAGCCTTCAGCCCTGTATGGATCAGAGTTAATTATGGTACTTACCCCCTTCTTTGCGATCAGAGCTATGGCTGGACAACAGGAAGAGGAAATCCTGACAGGTGTCCTGATCCAACAGTGTGCTGTTGTGCAGGCAAAGGTCAACAATTAGGGTCACAGCTTTCTGACAGATCATGTCATAGTCCTCTCGGTCAGAACTCATGCTCCCAGCTGCATCCTCAGCCGTGTGTGCTCATCCAAGGGGACTAACACACCCACACACGCAGCAGCCTAGCATGCAGAAGATAAATGCAACTTGTCTCTGTCCTAGACCGATTCTACTCCTTCTTTCAGAGTCTCTCATGTGTATGTGTGTGAGCTTCAGCTTGTGTGTTCATTCATGTGTGCAAGCCTGTCCAGCACAGATATGTGTGTATAAAGTTGGCATGGGTGCTATATGTGTGCACTGCTATGTATGTGTATGTATGCCTGGATATGTCACAGTATTATGGGCTTAATGAATCACACTTGTCCCTTGGTGATACTTGGACGGTTATTGCATCACATCGATGCAAAAGAAGCAAGTCAACAATTATGGGTAATATAAAATAAGGCAACATGTGCCCGAGGCTAACATCCCCACCCCCCCACTGTTTCTTCCATGCTCCATTTCCACACCACTCTTCACTTGATCTGCCGCTACCTCTTCATCCCTGTGTGCACAAACTAAAATACCCTCATAACGACCACTGGGCTTGTTTTTCTCAGGTCGACCGATATGACTGGTCCCTCGGGTCAGAATGTCTCTTGTGATGGATTTCCCAGAACGAAACCACCTGTGACTGCTCCCACCAACAATCCCCCATCGTGATCCTTGAGTGTTTACAACCTCTAATGATGATGGTGTAACGATGCATTTAGTGTCAGCATGAAACAGAAAGAGCCTAAGAGTTCATCATATGTGGCAGCACTCAAAAGTCACACATGTCGATGCATATGTTCATTTTATGTCCATTTTTAATGCAGTTGCGTATAGATGTAGATACGTTTGTGCTATTTGGATGATAAAATGCAGCTACAACAACAAGTGCATGTCTTGTTGTTGACCCCTGTGCATGTTTTTTGTAAAAGCACTATAGATTCAGTTCAATTGAAAATCTGATATATTATGTGATAAATCAAATCATTTTGTTCTGTCCAGGAAGCCTGCATCCAAAACTTTTGGTCATCTACTGAAAGAGTCTGCACAGTGAGTACTGTCCCCGGTCTGTAAGTATCTAAAATGTTAATATGATTAGATATTTGATGATGAGAATGGGGGTGTGATCAAATAAGTTTTTCTTCTTCCCACTCCTTTTCTATTTTAAATTAATTATTTTAAAATTTTTTTTTTTTTTTTTTTTTTTTTTTACTTACATGTATTCTGTGAATGCTCAAAATAAACAAATAAATGAAATGAAGTCACACACCCACTGACACATACCTCAGGCGTAGAGAAAGCATACACTAATTGACTTGAAGTTTTGAGCTGTATTACACTGAACTACGTGAACTTAGTTTGATCCTCTGCCTTAATTATGTTCTTCTTAACTTAACCATTAATCAAAGTTAATTTAATAACCCTTGTGATGAATAAGGCCTTAGAAAAATGATTTCATCATCTAATTACAAAGTGATTTTGAGTTTAACCAGATCTTGGTTGGCTCCGATCCTTAATTGAGTTAAACCAGGGCGTAAATACAACACTGGCTACGCTGGTTTGTTCCTAGATAGCCTCGATAATTAACAGCTTATCTTAGTCCTTTCCTTGTGTTCCAGTCTCCCTCAAAGGTTGGATCCGGGGTCGGCCGTACTTCCTGTTATTGAAGATCGGATCTATTCTGATTAACAACCAAATAACAATTTGTTTCTGGCTGCAGATCTTCAAAAGAGTCAATTACTTCTGTGCATCTGCAACAGACTGATGATCACCTCCACTGCCCTGTAGTTTTCTCAATGCATAGACTTACTGTTACCGATGTTTGCATTCCCGAGACCGTAGTTAGTCTCCAAATAGAAACACTCAACAATTGCCTCCAGTTCCACTAACAATACTGATGTAGAAAGGTTTAATGGTGAAAGAGATGGACTTGGAATGTAGGAGTTTAGCCTTACACCTTAATATTATTTGTCCAAGGATGTCAGAGCAATAATGCAATGTAATGGCTCTTTGTTAATTCACATTCCATCACTCTGAGACAGCTGGGAAATAACCTGCCATAAAGAGATAAAACGCTATTACCAAAAAAGCTTCTTTCCTTTCCCTTCTTTCCTGCATTAATAAAAAGTCCACCTTAGTTTCAATAGTACATACTGGAGGGAACTAAGCTAGATAATGGCTGCAGTGGAAGCCACCAGAGTGATATTTACAGAGGCAATCGTATTAACTGAGGGAAACGCACACAGTGGCAGCCACTGCTGAAGCACATCACAGTAAAATCAAATAGAAAAAGTCAACACTTTCCTTTCACAATGCTCAACGGATAACAGATGCGTTAAAATAAGTGTCCTGCAGTGGTGGTGAAAGTAGTGACTTGAGTAGAAATACCAATACTCCAGTGAAAAAATACTGCAATCAAAAAAGTAATGGCATTAAAATCTACTAAAGATGTTTACAACATATTTTGAAAGCATGTTCATGTTGCAGTAGTTGAAGGTGGGGCTTATTTTAATTACCCCGCCCCCCAAACAGGAGGCACGGGTGTTGTTTTTTGGTTCAGTTTGTTTCTATGTTAACACTC
>JAPTYQ010000028.1:8064879-8083329 GCA_029814465.1 Ostorhinchus cyanosoma | reverse complement strand
AAGAAACTGAAGTCAACCAAATGTCTCTGTTGGTAATGGAGTTTACAGTAACACAAATTAATGATCAATACATCTTCAGTAGACTGTAAATGGATTTACAAATTATTTTTTTTTTACCACTAGAGTGTGCCATTATGCTGATTTTATAAGTGTTAAGTTCACCTCCGATACGAATGCCAAGTATGAGTACATAAATATAAATAGCTACAATTCATTGATTAGAAAATGCATGTATATTCAGTCAATATTCTTATTTTGTCATTAAAGAGACAGTGTGGGATTAGGTGCTGGTTAAATGTTATTTTTATATATATTTTCTTTCTTTGTAAACCTTTCTTTCTGATAGGTGAAACATACACTGTTGCAGCAATCGGTGAAGTCTGCATGGATACAGCTTTAGCGAACACAGTTTTGGCTTTGGCATAACTTTAGTGTGTTTCTATTTGTAGGGATGACTCAGCTGAGGTGGACGTTTATAATCCCCAAAAGAACGAGTGGGACAAAATTAGTCAGATGACCCAGGTTTGTATTTGACATTTTACTTCTGCCAGCATGCTTCATTACGATTAGTATATTTTTTTTATGTTCGTACTAGAATAAACAGCGCAGCAGCCTCAAGAACACCGCTGTAATTTCACAGATGATCAGTTTATGTTCTGCAGTTTGTAAAAGTGACAGTTTTATTTATTGTTGCCTTTTTCAGGTCCACGTTGGAGGTAGCGTGGCAACCCTGGGTGGTAAATTGTACGTGTCCGGTGGTTATGACAACACATTTGAGCTGTCAGATGTAGTGGAAGCCTACGATCCAGCCACACGTACTTGGAGTACTGCTGGACGTCTACCTCAGCCGACTTTCTGGCACGGCAGTGTCAGCATATTTCGTCAGTTCATGCCATTGGTGTCCAGTTCATTTGAACCCACTGAAATACCGGAGTCCAACGCCATTCACCTGCATCGGCACCAACGTCAGCATGCGCTCAATCTCAACAACAATCTTAACCAAAACCAGAATCAGGATGTGAATGCAGCACACTGAGTTTGGCCTTCAGTGTCCATGCCACTTCACAGTCAGCTCTCATTCATTGCATCATCCGTCATTTACTGTGAATTTACCTCATCACAGTGCTAAAGCTTTTACTGTCAGAAGAGAAAGCACTTTGTGACTGAGCATGTATAAAGCCATCTGAGTGGCCTCTAATCAACTGCCAAGCTGTTATAGTAATCATCACAAGTCGGGTAACTGGGTGAATTACAGAAAGGCCAGGTACATGTATGTGGACAATCAGAGGGACACTGAGGGTTGTTTTCTTTTTGGGTTTCAGTAAGCAACCCAGAGCAAAAGCCAAATATTTAGAAGCAATCATTTGTTTACATTCCAAAGACAACAGCAGTCACAGCTGATATTAAGCACTAACCATTGATCTAATTGGATTTATCTAGAGCAGATATTTAGCAGGTGGGCGGAGTCATCAGAATCTAATATCAGGATGGTTGCATGTGATATGTATGTACTTGTACTTGTACTGATACTCCATAGGTAGTGATTGTTTGGCTGCACAGCATCTGTGTGTCCCACTCCTAACGGGGTCACATCAGCCTCTATAACCACCACTCTAACATGCATGACAATATTTTTTAGTAGTTTTCTAATGGATGTTTTACTGTTTTTTATGTTTATTTATGGATATATCTGTGCTGTGTGTTCCCTAAAGTGTTCCTGTTTTCCATTTGCAAAACGAGCAGTAAACTACACTGTAAAAAAGAAAACATTGAGATTATTTAAAATTTTAAAGCAACCTTCTGCAGTAAACGAGGTTGCAATTCATGCTACCAAGTTAAATTATTCTGTTGACCCAAGGATACATAGTATGTTCTGCTAAATCTTAGACTACGACAGAGCTGGATTCAAACCACCAACCATTTGGTTATGGGATGACCAGCTCCACCTCCCAAGCCAGAGCCATGTATAAGAAATTCTCAGGAGAACTCTTTGGCTGTAGTGCACACATGTGGTGGCTGTCCAATTCCAGTGTCCTCTGCCAATGACCATTTGCAAATTCAGTCTATTAATAAATTTATGTTGAGGCATCAAATGTTGAAACATCAAATATTTTGTTAGTCTGATGTAAAAAATGTTTTTCATGGTGGGAACGTTTTTTCTGTTAAAATGATGAAGATCTCTCTCTCAACTGAACAAACACCAATTTTCTTTTTTACAGTGCACAGTGGATGCAGTTCATGGGTCTGCATTTACAACTGGAAGTGCAAAGAATCTCAGTTTGCAATAATGTAAACTTATTTTTGCTTTCATGGAAATTGTATTTTTGTGTTATTCTATGGTAATGTTAATGCAGCATTGTACCCCTAGTTTTCATACAAATTGAAGATGTTAAATCTATTTTGTAAATACAATATAGGCTACACATAACTATATACTTATGTGCTGTGTTTGTATGGTGGCAATGTTTACAATGTGGTTACCATCAATCAAACTGCAGGCAGGTCTGCAAGTTTATGCTGCTGAGTCACATTTGAGTAGCTGTTAACGGGTTACTAATGTTGATACTTTTGTTTATAACGGTGATCAGTAGTTAAAAACTATACGTGCAGTGAGGCTTTTTATAAATAGTGAAGATGAAGCTGATGCATTCACTCATAAAGCTGTGTATTTTATTAAACCATAAACCTGTGTAGTGTTTTTTATTCCTATTCGAGAATTTTCTACCATGAGTTATGTGGTTTTTTTTGGGGGGACCGACTGTGTAAATAGACCAGCCAAAAACAACTTGTTACTGAACACCATTTATTATTGATACTCCAAGGTCTGGCTGCAGTAGGCACAGTGATAAAAGGAGGCTTCGCAAAACAAGCCAAGAAAAATTCACATTCAGGCAATCCTCAAAAGCATGCAGTTCTTTTATAGCGTACAAACTATTCTGCTCAGCAGTATGGCACATGGCTTTGAGCCACCGTCTTTGTTTTGGGATCTCTAAATCCATCCTTCTGTTCTTCATCATTTACATTTTAAGTGCTTCTTGCTTATGAAAGGATCTGTCATGCCTCAGGTCTTATTCTCTGACATGTTCTCAACTATTCCCTCCATATCCATTGTGGGCTTGTACGCCTCAGGGGCCATTTGTGTTTGCTGTAACACTTCCGACACTGAAAAACCCTCCACGGGTCCCAGGTCCTTGTTGGACACGTCGTCCTCCATCACGTCACTTGATGCAATCACCACCCTCACTATATCACTGGTGTGGAGGTCGGTCACAGAGACACTTTCTGAGTTTGTTTGGTGTTGGATGACAGCGGTATCTGTGACATAACCTGCCTCGGTGCTGATGAGCGAGGCCTCCACTATTTTAATAGAGTCATTGTCATCTGGATCTCCAGCCACCTCCTCCACTATTACGTTCCTTAGTTTTCTTTGTCTGGGACTGTAGTTTTCAGTGCGTTTGTGGATTTGAATGTGTCGTCGCAAATGTGCCTGGAGAAGAAAGTACATTTAGCTGTGATGGTTAAGTACTAAAGTGGTAAAAAAAAAAATATTTAGACAAAATCTCAAATATTATCATGAAATATTTGCAATAGTTTCAAAAGGCGTGGCTGACAAAATGAAATGATTTTTCTGGTTTATTGTTAAATTCTTTACAGTTTCAACTTGTCAGGCCCTTAATGAGTTTTAAGGGACATTATCTTGCTGCAACATCCAATTTTGACCTTGATGGAACTGAGCATGTGCAGAAGAGAGCATATGGGTTTAGAGATTAGAACGATAATTGGCAGAATTCAATAAAAGAGGGATTGTTAATGCAATATATCACAAATGCATGGGGTGTCCAAAAGCTGTTTTCCACCACTGTATGCGAGTTTGTTCACATGTTGGTGTGATGAACCTACTTGTCGAGTGAACTTGTAGCCGCAGTCAGTACATTCAAACTTCCTCATGCCTTTATGACGATGCAGATGGACACGAAGTTGCTCCCTAGCTGGTAACAATAGAAAAAAACGCATTAATTGTAGGTATTTTTCGTAAATCATTGCACTTATTCATTATGGTAGACTACCTATATATTCTCTACATGGTAAAGTTTACCTTTGAATGTTTTACCACATATCTGACAAGAATGTGGGCGACCTTCCTGATGCTTGCTGGCGGTGTGGCGAACAAGGGCGCCTTTCTCAGTGAAGCGCTGCTCACAGAACTCACAGCCAAAAGGACGTTCACCAGTATGTGTCCGGTGGTGTTTGTCTAGACTGGCTGGTATTAAAACATAAAGGTTAATCCAATAAATATGATCCTTTTAAATTAAAGTCATATTTCACTGTCAGACTGCGTGTAATAAAAGAGAACATTACCTTGTGTCCTGAAGGTTTTGCCACACAGATGACATTGGTACGGCCTCTCGCCCGAATGTACAAGCATATGCATATTAAGGTTGTTCTTCTGAGTGAATGCGTGGCCACATAAGTTACAAACAAAAGGCCTCTCGTTTCTGTAATAAAAAAACAACATGAGGTAAACAGCTGCCACTAAAGGCTAGGGGTGCGCGATACTGAAAAAATTTGCAATATGTAATATAGGTGAACAACATTGCAATAATGATAATATTGTGATATTTGTTGTTCACGTAAAGAAATTCCAATTTCATCTACTAAGAAAAATATTCTTAACAATGTTAAAATGAGCCAATTGTTTGTATGCTGACTCAATTATTTATAATTTAAGACAAAATACTGTACTACTACAATCAATTACACAATTCTGTCCAAGAACCTGGTGATGCTGCAGCGTCTAGACCTTCAAACACAAACATTGCCAAATATTTTGTCATTTTATTCCCATGTAACCATGTGTAAATGGCATGGATGTATTTCATAATAACTAAAGCGCCAAAGTATCATCGTGTAAGAGCTTTAACAAAACACTATTGCACTGCTTGCCTGGTTTGGTAAATACTGCATGCAAAAATAAAATCATTAAATATAAGTGCTCAGGCCTTGCCCAAAGTTGTGCTCTGAAAATATTCACATTTTTTCAACATTAATAACATGTAAACTTGTGTACAACCAGCAGCAGTTGCATTACTTCAGTTTTTTTGACAGAAAAACTAGTATGTAAGAGTGGTAGAGAAAACCGCTCTGGTACCCCATGGTGTGTAAGACAGAAAGTTAATGAAGAAAAAGAAAATAGATTATTGCACATCTTTGTGTTATGACTATTGCACACTCCGTTATGGTGATAATGATATTTTTTTCAATATATTTTGCAGCCTCACTAAAGATGTTTCATTGGATCAACAGGAACGCACTTCTACCTGTGGATGGCTTTGATATGCATCTGTAGACCGTTTCGACTGGACGCTCGATGACCACATTCCTCGCACACAAACGGTTTTTCACCTCGATGTTTGGCTGCTTCGTGTATACGCAGCTCTGTCCGGGTTAAGAAGGTTTTGGGGCACTGAGAACACTGAAAACAAAAACACTGACACAATCAATACTACGCACAGGCAAAGGCTTTCTTTTCATTTTCACCAGTAAATGAGATTTGGATTGAAAATCATTTCATCACTTACTGCATGTGGTTTGGGAAAACCATGGACCTTCATCATGTGAAGTGTCAAGTTTTTCTTGTAAATAAACTGCTCAGAACATGAGGTACACTGAAAAATAGATACAAGTTGAAGAAAATTTTAAAAACTCATTGTATATTTCATGAAGTACCTGTATTTGTACTTAGTCGGGGCTGTACCTTGTGGGGCATATCTCCTGTGTGAGAGATCACGTGCAAATGTAACTCCTCTTTACCAGTAAACGTTGCAGAGCAGGTCTGGCATGTGTATGTCTGTAATTAGAACATGGCGCATACACTGATGTAACACAAACTTGACTTTCCTGTAACTAATACTGAAACATGCCAATTCTCTTACTCACCTGCTGTACTCTAGCGCAGTTTTTAGACACATGTTCCAGAAGATTCTCCTTCCTGAAGTATCTTTTTCCACATTTCAGACAAACAAAGGGCTTCTCTCCGGTGTGACGCCTATGAGTTACAACACATAAATGACTATTCTGTCTCTTAATTTTGAAGAACAATGCTTTAACCCCGTATTTACCTGTTGTGGACTTTAAGGTAGTATTTACTCTTGAAGGTTTTGTTACAGACCGGACACTGGACGGGTCCTTTTTTGCCGTCTTCCTCCACAGCCTCACCATTCTCATCTTTGTCTACTTTACTGTGTGCTTTGGCTTTGCTCTTCAGTGTTGCTGATGTGGATGGGCCTGAAGAACCAGTATGGGTAATGGGATCATAATCCTCATCAGAGTTTTCAATGAGATTCTCAAAGTCTGGTTCATCTTCCTCTTGGGCCTTGCTCACACCGCTGTCGTCCATGTGCACATCATTTTTCTGCAAATAGCGTAGGAAAGGAGTGATAATAACCACATTATTCATCTTAAAAAGCACCATTATATGCACCTGCAGTCATTTACACATATTTTTCATCATTAACACTCAAGCACTTTGTTTTTCTCACTCACCTGCTGTACTCTTGCACAGCTTTTCAACTCATGTTCCTGAAGATTTTCCTTCCTGAAGTATCTTTTTCCACATTTAAGACAAACAAATGGCTTCTCACCTGTGTGCCTCCTATAAAAAAAAATATGAGTGACTACTCTTTCAAAAGTCAGTTGAAAAACAGTGCTGTAACCCTGCATTTACCTGTTATGGACTTTAAGGTAGTATTTACTCTTGAAGGTTTTGTTACAGACGGGACACTGGACCGAGCCTTTCTTGCTGTCTTCCTCCACAGCTTCACCATTTTCGTTTTTACTCTGGGACTTGGCCTTGCTTCGCTGTGCTGCTGATGAGACTGAGGAACCAGGCTCGGTAATGGGATCGTAATCATCATCAGAGATTTCAGTGAGACTCTCAAAGTTGTTGTTGTCATCTTCTTCTTGCATGTCACTAAGACCTTTGTCAATTGGATCCATGTCATGTGTCTGTAAATAGCAAAAAAAGGAGAGATAATAATCAGTTTTACATGCATTTGTACTTATTTTATATCACTTATATTTTAGTTTATGCATGTACTGATGTATTCTACCTCACTGTTGCCACTTGGCTGATCTGGGTTTTGATTCTCCCCTTCAACACTTTCCTTTTTGGCTTTTTCTGTAGCTGGAAAATCTATGCAGGGGCTCTCTCCAGTCACCAGTCGCCTGGGGCCCTTGACTACACGACCAGAGCGGGTGGTAGTTGTAGCAGCTGTGCCAACACTGGCCGAAACAGCATCAAGGCTGGATTCTTCCTTTGTAACTGTCACCAGATTCTCTTTGAAAGGACATTGTGCTGTTGCAAGTGATGTGGTCTTTTTAGGTCTGCCTCTTTTGCGCTTCACAGGCACAGGATTCTCAGAGGGTTTCTTGAACTGCTGGCAAAGTGCAAGGACTTCAGGTACACAGAGGCTGGTTGCAGCATTCTGCACCTTGTCAAAGTTGTCAGAAGCCAGTTTCAGTTCTCCAGTGTAGACAAAGTTCAGAAGCAGCTCCAGGCCATCACTGGGGCAGCCCTGAAGGGTGACCTCCATGTACTGTGCATTGGGCATGTTGGAGTTGTGGAACAGTTCACTGAAACAGGCAAGGATGTTACGATGGGCAAAGTGCACCAGCCCACCACCTACATTCAGCATTGCATCACAAAACTTTCCTACTGCCCTCTGCTGGTTCAAGCAGGACAGGACACGCTGTGCATGGTTGCTCTGTTCAGCAGACATCCCTCCAGCTTCACTGTAGACCACTGCCACAACAAATACAATTTTATGTCACAACATATTTGGAGCCAAAACTTTTTTTTTTAGAATGGCATAAATTATAACATTCACTTCTGAATTGACAGATGTATAATGACGCATTTTTAAAAAATTGTTTGTATGGAAAAATAATATACAATATTTGTCTTTAATTCCAAGTATAAATATTTTGATATTTTATTCAGATGTGTTTATATTTTTCCGAAAAAGATCATACATTCAGCTCACATATTTATTAGAATTCTTGCAAATTCCTTGCTATCTACGCATCTTGACGTTTATTTCCTGACACACATTTTTAAAGACGCTCCCTTACAGTGGTACGCACCCGATAGCTGCCTCACGAGACGCACTTCTGCAGCACTGATGAAAAGTCATTATTAATTCTTATTTTTAGGACGATTCATCCATTTGGGTTGTCGTATGAATAGGTTAAAGTAGCAAAGCCTAGCAACATGCACAATCGTTTCATTTGTAGCACTGGAGGCCCTTAGACAGCGCAAAAGGAAAAGGATATGACGTTCTCTATGCGACTGAACTCCGCGCAAGTTAGGTTTTGTCCATCATAAAACACCGCATTCATAATAATCAGGAGAAAATGTTTTAGGCATATTGCTATTAGAAGCCATTTAAAATCCTATTATTTTTTATAAACGTGTGTATAATGTGAACATGAAAAGTATTTTGGTAACTAACCTCATTCGTAAATAATAATACTCCGGGTAAACCAATGGTTGGCCATCTAATATGGCGTGTGTTTGTGGCTGACACATGTAGCTAAAAGCTAGCCGTCAACACGGCTCAAAACGCACCTCGCAAGCTTCATAGACTCACTTTAACGTATTATTAATGCAATCCAACAAGTACAAAGATTAATTGTTGTCTCTGTAGTGCTGTATAAAGGCGGGGGTAAGTTTTCTCCTTGTGAATGCAACAGAGTTAGCTAACTAACCAATATTAGCAGTATAGTCTTTTAGTAGGTAACGTTAGCCTTAATAACTTTAGGGCAAACTTGGAATTCCCGTGACATATTTTTTATAATCTAATTGTTCTTTCCTATTTGATATTGGGTTTGCTTATTATTTAGATCACACATTGCAAGACTAGCTAATGTTAATGTATGATATCATGCTAGCTCGTTTTGCATCACAACGGTTAGCTTTAAGTTAGTAATTCAAATAACGCTATGCTAAATAAATTAGTAATTATTGACACATTTCTTATACATGTTATAATAAATGTGCTGTTAGATGCTGATTGTTCTTTCTCCCTTATTGCAGGCTCCCTCGTTTGTTTCTTTATTGGCGCCTACATGAATAATTAAGTACAAAACCATGAAAGTGAACAAACCAACGCAGGTTAAGGGCCAAGCCAAATCTCAGAAGTGGAAGGACGTTAGAGGCAAACGGTGCAGACCTCCTGTCAATGCCTCAGACCTCAGCTCTAGTCCTGTAATGGCCAAGCTGATCAATCAGCATCAGGTATCTGTGAAGAAAAAGCCCAACATCAAGAGGTTAAAGACTAAGGCTAAGTCTGTCCCTGATACAAAGAAGGCCTCTCCTAAATCAGAATTTAAGAAATCTTATGCTCATGCTAATGGGAGCTCTTCGTTTACAATGGACAATGAGTCAGAAAGCACACAGGAGTGGAAGAACTTTTCACAGTCCTTTTATGGGAATGGTGTGGAGACAGATGATATGCCAGGTTCAAATGATACTGGGCCTGTCAAATCAGGTAGACTGGAGGGAAAGATGCTCAATAACTGCGTAGAGCGAAATGATGAGAAAAATCACGCAGTGCTTGTTATGCAGAAGGATCAGGTATGTATTATTTTTTTTCATTATGTTTCATCATGATGTTGACTATTTTGATATTCACTTGTAACTATGGCTTTAATATTACTGCCTTCTAGACCCTGTGTTTCCGTGGAAAGTGCTTTTTGACTTGTCTGTATGGTCGGGTAGAGGTGATGGGCTACACCATTGAAGAGGGCCAGCCGTCATATCCACTCTTCTCCCCAGCTTCACACTTTCCCCTCACAATTAGAGGCCTGGAAAGCTCTGATGACTCCAGGGATGACAGATCAGAGGCTGCACAGATTCTCCGTAAATATCTTTCATCAGGTAAATGCAAAAACAGAAAATCTCCCATTAGTAGCTTATGTGTTTTTGTGCATTATCTTTCTCATATCATTAGAAGTATTTCTAATCTACCCTTTAGGAGCAATTGTTCTTGAACTCCTTTGAATGTATGTCTTGCAGCATCACGAAAGAAGCTAATAGGAAGGGTGATGCGACACTCAGCTGTCGTCTTACTAGAACCCATGGAGACTCCTCTGACACGGTTTCTGTCAAGCTTTCCAGATCTCAGTGAACTGTTCAGTCCTCCAGTGGTAGGTTAACTGAGAGTTCTACTGATATTAATGTTCAGCAGATCACATATATTTTATTTAAACTTGAAGACAATGTGGACTGATAAGAAGATTTCCCTCTTGTTTGTAGAACGAACTCCTGTCAGCTGTTCTTGACACTCCTCTCAATGGTTTGGGTATGATTCCACTGGCAAGTGACATTGAGGGCCTGAAAATGTCAAAGACCCAGAGAGATGCCCTAAACACACTGGTCAATGCCTGCAGAGGTACACAAACACACTTGTCAAAAATAGCTTAAAAATACACATATATGAAAATCCAACAGAAAGTTATAGAGACCTGCCTTTTATTTACAGGGGACATGGATGGCTGTGCAGTTATCCTGGTATGTGGGACCAAAAATGTGGGCAAATCAACATTTATCCGCGTCTTCATCAACACCTTACTAAATCAGTAAGTTCTCAATAGAATAGTTAAACATAATTTCCCTATTTGTGCTGAATAGTGAACTGATGATTGATTATATTTTATAAGTACAGTGCTTGATGAATTTATTAGACCACCACCCTAAATTAACAGCGTTCGTAATTACTAATGTATTTTTCTATGTATCTGTAATTGTTAATACTCCTGAATATAGAAGTTGTTTATCTAAAATGATACTTTTAATGCCAAAATCTAATTATTATCAATGAATTTTAAAATGTACTGTTCTACAAAAAAAATAAATTATTACATTATTATTAACAGATAGCCATCAATGTTACACACCCAGAATTATAGTTTAGTATGTTGATTATGGAAAATAACCAATGCATCTGTGTGTTTCTGCAGCACTGGTAGTGTAGATTATATGGAAGGTGACCTCGGTCAAACAGAATTCACCCCTGCTGGTTGCCTATCTTTGTCAACTGTCAGAGAGCCACTTTTGGGTATGTTTTATTTTGATTCTACTTAAAATCACCTCTAATATTTATCTTCATATTGCATTTAGAACTTTCTATCAGAATGTTGTGTTTACTGTCCCATTTGTACTGCGTTGTTTGTAGATTTAGTTGCGAATGCTGTATTTGAATGTTTTTGGGTTTGTTTGTTTTTTCTAAAAATTACAAATTCACTCTGAAGTCATTGAAATGCTTTTCGCCAGCTCATATAGTGGTAAACATGAATAGAACTAATGCTGAGTAATTTTACAGGTCCTCCTTTCACACATCAACGCACGCCAGAACATATGATCTACTACGGTCAGTCATCCTGCGAGTCGGACTTGGACCGCTACCTGGAATGCCTTAAGTCCTTGTGGCGTCGACGCTCCCAGAGCAGAGAGACTCCGGTTATAATCAACACCATGGGCTGGGTCAAAGGTCTGATCAGACCACCTTCTACAAGAGAATATTGAAAGTTTTATACTCTAAACAGTGTTTGAACGTGTATTTCTCTCGGCTGTCAACAGGATTCGGATTCCAGCTGCTCGTGGACATGATCCGCATCTTCCCAGTGTCACATGTTGTCCAGCTCGGTCACAGCGGATCCACTCAGTGTTCTGCCCTTAGTCCAGAGTTTTTAAGAACAGCGCACGGCTGCCAGACGCACCCTCCCGCCCAGACTGCCCTTGATGAGTTTACAGAAAGCCACAGTCCCCCCAGAAGCTATGTCCACCTTCTGGTCCAGTCAGAATTTCAAGGAGTGGGATGCCAAGGAACAGCGTAAGAGCTACTCCGTCACTCTGAGCCGACGAGCCGCCCCTACCAGTTCGATTTCAGAAAAAGACTGTTTTACATTCAGTGGCAAAAGACAAGGGATTTTTTCATCCCATTTGAATGATGACACCATGGTAATTTTACAAATCAAAGTCATCTTCATTTCATTTATCTACTCATTCCACTCGATATGATTGGAAAGGAGCAGGATAAAGAAAATTTTTAATACCTGCCCCTTTCTTAAAACATCTGCTTACATCAAATAAGTTGCCATTATAGCTTTATAGTAAACAGTTTGCATGACAGTCAGTGAAAGTAAACAAATCCGAAATCCATAAGTAAAACTATTTCATTACCTGTTTTTAAAAAGCTTCTCTATTTTCTCCTTATATAACCTCTTAAACTGAAAAATATTTGTACAGCTCTTCTCTTCCATTGCCAAAGAATTCCACGTACTCACACCCTCAATGGAAATACAGTAACAATTCATCGTAAAACTGTAGAAGAATCAAACGGTGAAAATACATAAATAGACTAAAAGTCTCAGAGGTGACCTCATCATAACCGTCTCATTCAACGATCTGTTCAGAGTTGTTGAAAATGTCTCTGTAGCTTTAACATGAACACAGTAATAATGATTTTCATCTTGTTTAATACTTTTTCACCTCCTTAAAGTGATAAACGTCTTATGTGTGAATAGTGACACAATTCAAACAGGATCAAACCATTACTTGTCTCTTGCTATTGACCGCTGTTCACGTTTCCTTCAAAGTTAGAACCCATGGGGAACATGGGAGGGGGTCGGCCTTGCTCTCTATTAAGATATGAAAGCTTTCATTTTTCCAGATCACTTGCATCACTGTTTGTGGGGAAACTGTATTTGACAGGAAACACCAGCGCTCCAATGAACACAGAGATCTGACACTGCTGGCCTACCTGAGCCAGCTGCAGTCCCCTGACCCTGGACCTGTTCGACCCCTGCACAGCCTCACCCCTTACCAGGTACAGTAGAAGGAGGAGGCTGCAGCTGTGTGATGTAGTCTTCATTTGTCGTTTTTCCATTGAACATATGCACAAAACTTTACTGATATTTACTAAATGTTGAAAAAACAGAAGTGCGTAATGTCAGTTTTTCCATTAAATCACAAATGCAATGATTTGTTTATCGCAAGATGAGACCAGATGTCATTCTGTAGACATGGTGACATACGTAAATATCATGTTTATGGATATATTAATTATTATTATTATTATATATTACCCCTCTATCCCACACTAGAGTAAAAAATTATTAGTTTCCTAGTGTGTCCACATATACCACACCGTGTGCCTTTTCAAACTCTTCACTTGTAACGTCTGTCAATATCCGTTTTTTTTTTTTTTTTTTTAATTCACCTAACTAGTTGCGAAATGGTCATTTTTCCATTAGGTAAATTTTTATCTGCAAGTTGCACTTGTACATTTTGAGGGTCAATTGAAAAGCAACTATTGATATTCTAGTTTTTCATAAGTCATTTTAGTCACAACAGTTACCAGCATTTCATTTGTCAGTAGCGTCTAGAATTAACTGTGAATTCTAAACATGGTACCATGATTGATTTCTAAAGCATTATATGGTAAAACAAATCCTCTCATAAATATGGTCATTAATATTATTCCCCAATAAACATTTTAAATAGTAGTTAACTAGAAAGCATTTTGTGGTAGTTGCACATGTTACCTGTTGCATCTTACATGTTGAACAAGGGATGCATTACAATTATTCATATGGAGACCCTTCAGTTAACCATGATTCTTTGGGTTTTTCAGAGAAATTAAAAATTTTTTTAAAATGCACATGGATAACATGAGTTTTCTCTAAAATCATAGGTGGCCTGTTTTATTTATTTATTTATTTATGCTCCAAAATATATTCTTGGTGCTGTTGCTTTAACCTGTTAAGCCCTGGGTCATTTCTTTCCAGTTGAAATCATTTCAACACATCTGCTAATAATATCCAAAATTTCATGCATATAAAACACAGTTATGATCTGAAAACAGCGATGATAAGACACATTTCATTATTGCATCATAATTCATCTTTTATTTTGGCTCTTCTTTGTCCATTAACGGTAGAGAAATAATACTTGTACCGTTAGATCTGCTTAGAGATGGAAACTTTTAGTATGATTCTTTAAAGGCTCAAATTGTAAGTGGAGAACAGCTCTAATAAATATAATATTATGGACACTATTTTCTCACTATTCTACATAAAGTTGTATTTTTATAAACTGTTGGATCATGACTAGGTCGGCCTCGGCTGAAATAAACCTTTGACTCTGACGCTGTAGGTGCCCCACACTGCTGTGGCTTTAGGTGTAATCCACTGCGAGGTGGTGCCCACACACATGTTCTACGCTGCCAACGCCAGCCTGGTGGCGCTGTGCTGCCTTGGAGAGAAAGTAGCGAGTAGAGGAGGCCCGGTGCTGATGACCCAGACCCCCATCTGCCCATGTGTGGGCTTCGGTACGTATCCTACCTTACCTTTTGTATGCAGGGTCTTAAAAGTCTTGAACTTACAAATCTGCATTGAATACCTTTAAAAAGTATTAAATTTGATATGGTAAGTTTTAAGTTATGTTGCCATAAATTTATTCACTGTATTATGTTTAAATGTGTCTATTAAATGTCCAAGCTGCAAAGAAAGTAACATTAGTCGACTCAGTTCCACCCATTCCAAACAATTTAGACTGACATTAGGAACCAATTATTGCCAACTTTTCAGCCCCCAGTGAGAAATAACATAGAACGATGATCGTCAAGGCGTTGAAGTAAATAAATATATTATCCAAAGTCCTAGTAGTCATGAATTTTTGCCAGTATGGCTGTGAAATGGGCATTAGATTCTGTTCTAAGTAGTCTTAAAAAGTCTCGTAGAACTCTGTATGAACCTTTGAAATAACAGCTTTTAATCCATTCAGCCATAACTTCATACCGTGTACTAAACTGAATTATTTGTTTTGTGTTTTTAGGTGTACTTCGAGGTATCGACACGGTGCGAGGTCTGTATTTCCTGCTGACGTCTGTAGATCCCTCCATCCTCCGTAAGGTCAACTGTCTCCTCTTGGGAGCCATATCACTGCCTTCCTGCATCATCACAGCACAGGTCAGCTTACAGACGCATTCTTTCACACACAATACCCTCCTAATGGATGCACAGATGTGTGTCCAAATCTCACCTTCAACCTTTGTCTCTGTTTCAGCCCGGCTCTGACGGAGAGACGCCTTACGTTACCTCTGACTACAGTTTTGATCTCACCGGTGCTGGAAAGCTGAGAGTGTACAAAGGATTAATACGACCCAGTCAAATAGGGATGTAATGGCATTTTCTACATGGCTCCAGTTTGACGCCCTTTACCCTCCTCGACTCGTGTCTTATGCCAAACCAATCAGCATTGGCCTCTGAATGTACAGGACTGACATTCATTCGGACACTGTTTTTATTTCAAGGCTCAGTGTGACAGAGCAGACAATATTTGACTCTGCAGGAGGTGACCGGCTCTTTCCTCTTACCAGACTTTAATTTTGGGAAACCATGGGTGTTCTCAACATTTCCGACATCCTGTAAAGTACATTTGGTGGAGATTGTGAAGGAGTTGTATGCTTGTGTTTTCTGTCACATGGACAATAATATCAACTTTGTGGTTACATTTCTTGTTTGACTTTTCTTTGTAAATTACATTCCAGACATTCAGTACACAAACCTGTCAGATATTAAAAAAAAGAGACAACTTTTTTCCCTCTTTTTTTTCTTTTGAAGATGTGCTTTTGGGGCCAGTGTCTGATGGTTGTGATGACTGATTCTTGTGATAAAATTAAAAAAATTTAAAATCAGTGGATGGCCATTTAACTTTGAGAAATAAGCTCTTTTTTCAGTGTTGAGCTGTAACAAAAGATTATTTCCGTCGGTTTATGTTATGTTTATGGTTTAGCAATTAATTATGTGGTCTATAAGATATCTGAAAATGATGAAAAAGTCCCAAAATGTAAGATTTGTCCCAAAAATTCTGTTTGACAGTCCAAAAATATTCCGTTTACTGTCACAGGAAAGGAAAGAAACCATAAAATATTCACTTTCAAGTAGATGGACGCAGATAATTTAGCTTTTTTTTTTCTTAAAATTCTTAAAAATGAATAATCAAGTAATTGATTAATCATTGTGGCTCTATTTCAAACCAGACAAAAGTTTGAGTGATTTTATAAGATTAATTTTTTAGTTCCACAACAGGGTCGTTTGCAGTGTTCGATATGGGAGCATTTGGGATAGTAATATTAAAAATAAGAATTAAAGCAAACTTTTATAACGTATAAAAAAAAAACAAAACACATGTAAACAAAGCAAAGTAGCACTTAGTAAAAACCAGTATTAAATACAGAAAAATATGTATGAAAAGTACAATAAGTCTTGCACATTGTCAGACACTTAAGTACAATAACCACAATATTTGTTAATACAACTAGTGTTGCATTATATGGTCACTGCAAAAATGTTTAAATGCAACATAATTCTTAACCCTTAAAGAATGAAACATCCACCATCGACCAGAAGCATCTACTGATCTGAACCGTTTAATACCTGTTTATCTACTAAACCTATCAATACATGTAAATAATTGCTGTAAAATGCATTTTGTCGTCTTTTCATGGTCATCAGATGTGACCCATTTGGACGTTCAGAGCCTCCATAGTTACCGTGGAAACACCGTCATCTTCTACAACACTGATTCACCAGTAAAACCCAAAGAGTTTGATAAAGGATTGTTAATGGATACTCTTGTTTTATGTTCAATTAATGATATACGTGGCTTAAACAGTCACCTTTTCTTCGTTTTTTTTCTGTTTCTTATATAATAAAACAACTTTAACCTGAGCTTTTATGAACATCTACAAGATCAGAAAATGAAATAAAAAAAAATACATGATTTATGCTGAAAAAACACCAAATACAGAGAATAATATTAATAAAAAAAATAGTGATAAATCAATTAAGAAAGAATAAATAAATAGAAAAATTTCAGAAGAAGCACTGGGTCTTTGGGTTAAATGAGTTAACATGATGGAATAAATAACATTTCGACATAATATTGCTAACCCACTTCCCTCAAGGGGGCAGTAGATGCATGTTAGGCCTTTTCGGATTTTCACCTAACAGATGTTGAGTTAAGAAAATAGCTGCAGGATATAACTCTTGTGAGACACCCCTACATTACTGAAGGACTGAAGTCGAGAAGATATCACCAACCTCATCCCACCATCTGAAGATCGCTCTACTTACATGCAGACTGATCTTAAATGTTATTTAATGGCGGACTGGGGTGTAAACATCCACTCACTCACACAGTGGAGAATTGCTAATTTGTTAAGTGGGCTGTTTTAACATCCCCTCTTTGCCCCCGTGCTTTTTCTTTGTTCGCTGTCCCCCGCCTCTTTATTGAGGGTGGGAGAATACAAACACAGCAGAGCCACATTTTGGCAGAGTCATTGTTTTGGCTTTGTCAGGTCAGATGTTTTCCCATAGACCTCATGGACACCAAAGAGAAATCCCACTTGTTCTCATGGAGTGGATCCTATGTGAACAGCAAAAATTAGAAATCCTTGTCATATTTATAGCCAGAAAATATATTAAACCCATAATCAAATCTGAGAACATTCGTAAATAAATATCCCAAACTGATTAAACAACATGAATCTGCAGCAATAAGACACAGATTCATATTTATTATAATGTGTTTTCTGTCGGCAGGATTAGAATCGGGATCTTAATCTGGTAAAAGCTTTAAATATAAAGAAAATAACCCAAAGAAGTGCATCTTTTTTATTTATTCATAGGCTCTGTGTTGCTTATGTGAGTATATTTGTCATGTGTGGATCATACAGGCTTGAAAGCAGTGAAAAATGCCCATGAAGGAAACAGGGTTGGGCTTTAAATAGCATTTTACAATCCACATTCATGTAAAAGCTATGATGGAAGAAGTAAAGCGGCAAAACTGTACCTTATCCTGAGTAAAAGCCCTGCATGAAAACTCTGCCTAAAAATAAAAGTGTATCAGTATTAAATATACATAAGTACCGAAGTAAAAGTACAAAGTTTGGTCCCTCTGAGTGATTATTATATGTATGACATTTAATTATTAATTGTGAAGCGTCAGTGTTGTAGCCGATGGGGGTTGGAGATTGTTTGATCTATTTTATAACCATTTTTATCCACAGGGACAGTAGATTAATGCCAGCGCTCATATGACTAAAAGGAGTTGAAAGAAGAAAATGTCATCATACACAAGTCTTTTTTAGTTGCTTTTAGCTTTTGCTTTGAAAATCTGCCCTTTGGTGAGATGTTGGATGAGTGGAAAGTTAAACCGAAATGCAAATCAATATTTGGTGGAGCTGAAATGTGAGTCCAAAGAGTTGAAATCAATGAAAAAGGTTTAAAAATATATTGTATTTTAACCCATAAAAGCATCTAAACTGTTCAATACCTGTTGATCCACTAATCCTATTAATACATGTAAATAATTGGTGTAAAATA
>JAPTYQ010000028.1:8026963-8038757 GCA_029814465.1 Ostorhinchus cyanosoma | reverse complement strand
GCTCTACCCATTCTTTTGGAAAACTGTTTGATGATGTCAAGTACAGCATATCATGTGATTCACTGCTTTCTTCTTCTTCTACCATGCTAAAAAGGTCATGGTAACAGGGTTGCGTGCATGTTGTGGGACACACGTTCCATGAATAATAATCATTATTTGAAATATTATATTTATTAAAACAAATGTTCCCACAGTTACAAGAGAAAGTAATGAAACAAATAATACCAAAAAAATGAAATTTAAATTTCATTTTAACTGTTTTATTTGAGATTCAATTTGGTCATTGGGGGGGTGGGACAAGAGAAAAATGGAATTTTAGGGGGTACTCCAGACTTATTTGGTATTTTTTAAACTATTTTCAAGCATTCTTTTTTCTTAGTTTTTTTATAGTTGGTCTCAGGACAAGTAAATTTACTCAGAAACTGCATGTTTTAGTAATTTGTATGTAGATTATTTAAAATTTGATGGGTGGGACGTAAAATGTCCTCCAATTCTGGAATGACCCAGGTAACGTGAGCCCAGCTGCTGATGAGTACATCTCAAGCTCGAGTTTATTGAATAAAACTCATTTTCTCCCTGACAGACAGCTCTGCCTCAGTTGTGTTTAAGGACTTGTACGAACAAGAGCATCAAAGGATTCAACAGTTGTAACTTCGCTGCATTATCTGATGGTAGCATTAATTGGAATTGCATCACATGGTCTGTCATCAAGAGTGCGGTAATTAGTGTAGATACCAGTAATTAACTTTGATGATTGTGATTTCATGTGGTCATTGGTGTCAGTAAGTTTCAGTTTTATCCTTCGCTCTTCCATAACTCCATCATCTGAATACAAATTTGTCACTAGTTATTTCAATAAAAACAAAATGGCGACGGCCACATGAAGCATCTTGTGGCTTCATCACAAGTATATGCATCATGTCATGGCGGGTTTGTTCCGTCTTTCTATAAAGTCTGCACTTTACATTTGTATTAATATATGTATACTATCAACAAATTAGGTTTACATGGCAGTTATTTGTAAAACGGCATCATAAACATCTATTCACATTCATTTAGAATATTTAGAAAAGCTCCATTTGAGGCCTTTTTTGGCACATATTATATTTTCTTCGCTAAAAAAACCCCCAAAAAACCCAACAACTGCTGGTGAGAGCTGTAAAAACCAAAGATATAACAGAATTTCAAGCCATAAGACAAAAAAAGTTGAAAGAGCCCCAGCACTACAGAATTTTGTGACAAGTCTATTATTTTCCCATGAAATAAAGCAGCTTTACAGCGACTGGAAGAAGAAATTCAGCGTTCTCCCACCATAACCTTGTTATAAAACTTAAACAGTCTGTCTTTTATGTGGAAATATCAGTTTGGAACTTACGATCAGACCGTATCAGAGCGTTAGATGACACATTAGACTCGCTGTAATGATGTAACGCTACTGAAATGTAGGAAAGAGGATCCCTGTCCATCAGGATATGTGCATAGTTTGTTTGACATCCCTCCAATAATAACAGCCTTGTTAGACACTGAGTTGTCTCCGTACATCTATAGACAGTATAAACACTAGAGGGGGGTGGTCTTCCAGTGACGCCACCTCCAAACCCCCGGGAGCATCCCAGTCAGGATGCAGCAGCGGCAGACAGGGGAATAACAGGAAGAGGGTACCTGACTGATGCTCCATTGGAAACAGCTTCGTAAGGGGCCGACCAATATAGCCAGGGTTCAAAGACTTAAGAGTAGCCCCCCCCCCAGTGAGGAGAGGAAACAACCCCCTTAAATCCCTTGCATGCAAAGATTCTACTCATGGCAAATTCCACTAATTGTTGGTTGGCTTTGAGTGTTTTGAGAACATAAACAACCACTGCTTAATGAAATGCTGTGAGAATAGCAGCTTAGTTAGAGAGGCGATAATAAGCTTTGAAAAATCTCCAATTCAAAACATGTTATTACGGCTGTGGAAGCGCGTGTCGCTCGCTCTCGAAAATCTCTCCTAGCATATCTGAGGCCGGTCGTGTCAGCGTGCAGCGTGGGGGGAAACGTTTGGCTTTAATCCCACTGGTTTTCTACACTTTTTTTTTTTTTTTTTTTCCCATACCGTCGTGCTCATCCTTGTTATCTTCACACTCACCTTTCCCTTTGTTTCCCCCCCTCCCCTTATTTAACCATTCCATTGAAGACTTGAAAGAATTCGGAGCTTATGGTTACTGAGGGGTTAATGCCAAGGTCAGGCATCAAGGGAAGGTCCCTGCATCACTGTGTCCAACAATGGCAGTGCCAGTGGGGTCTAATCCTTTGGGGTAATTGCGTCGCTGCTGTCCACTCTTTTAAATATAGTCTCCCCTAATTAAAGCTGACAGCGGGGGGGGCGGCACCGGGGCAGACATAGATTCAACAGGTCATCTTATTTTGAAGGAGTTGGACAAGGAGAATTTCAGCCGTCCACCTCCTCCCCTTTTTATCCCTTTTTTCTCCTCTCATTCCAAACATGTATCCCCCCTCCCCATCCTCACGGGTCTTTATTGTTTTTGTGAGCTAGCTAATTGAAGAGGATTTAAACATAGGTCATCTCGGATTAACCCGAATGACAAAAGAACAGAGAATAGTTTGTGTTCGTGGTCAGAGCGCTAGACTGTAACGTGGGACATTTAAGCCATAAATCACAGTCACACCGCCGCACCATAACATAATCGCACGTATGCAACACTGTAGTCTCCCACACACTACGCCGCGCTCGAGTCGACTGCCTTCTCAGGGTGCATCAAGTTCACACTGATATGAAACAGAGTAAAGCAGCAGCGTCAGCCAGGACCTAAGGATACTGTAGTAGGTACACAGGACAGGATTACTCAGCTCACTTACAGATAAAAACATTGATTATCCACATATAAGGATAAAAAAAAACCCCGGGGCAGAGTCTCTTATAGGATCACGGAGTCTATTTACACGGTTCATTTTGTGTCGTGTTGCAACTATGGCTGGTTTTACGTGCACGTCGATGTTATCACAGGTAGAATAACAGTGGATTTTAAGGACCAGTACATTAAACATATTTTCTAATGGCAAAAAAAACCTGATAATTCTGTACTTGCCTGGTCGTATCATCCTGAAAACTACACTGAACTGTTGAAATGAACATCTTAATAAAGCAATCAATTAACAAATCTCTCTTAATCAGAAACATTTCATTTGGTGCATCTGTAAATGTGCATTAAACTCAATCTAGATTTCTCCCGTTGCAGTTTTTTTAATGTTTTTTTTGTGCTAATATATTTCCCTCTATCACAATGACTGTCAGAGCCTAATTTGATCAATACTATCTTGTCTAATATCTTATTAATTCCGTCTATTAAATTGAATTACTCAGAAATATTTAGTATTTTTACAGCAGGAAAAGAGTGTTCACAGCAGAATGCACCTGCGGTTAAAATCTCCTTATCAAGTCCATGAGATAATGGCTCCGTAGTGGGGAAATTTGGGTACATGCTGTACAATTTTGTCCTCTCCCAGACAAAAGATGAGGGAATGTTGTGATATCTTTGGTTGTTGCAGTGATTCGCAGGCAGCTATTGTCCTGGTCTTGTGAGCAAAAACTGTCTGGGACTAAATTCCAGTTGTTATCCTACATTTCCGACACTATGAAACCATGAAAGACACAGTGATCAATGCCACAGATGCAAACCTTTCATCACCACCACATGCTCCTCCTTCCCCTTCACTCTGGATTTTTCCAAACATGTAAATACCAACATTGCGTACTGTTATACACAATATAATAATATAACATACTTGGCAGCTCCGGTTAAACCTGAGATGGAGTCGATTTAACTTTGCACAGTTTTAATAAATGTTGTACCCAAGGATTTAAGATCCCTGTCAGGAAGTGTGACTGAAAAACATATAAAACTGACAAAATCATGCGTAAAACCCGTTTAAGGCACTAAAATCAACTAAAACTCTCACTTCAGACATTTCAAGGTAAATACACCTTATTAACACTAATAAAACAGGGTCTTGAATTTCTAAATCTGTATTTAAAGGAGTGATATTTAGCTTTTTTAAATGGAATTATGCATTTTAAAACGTTTCTCTGTGGTTTACGTAAACTGTAAATGCTCTGCTTGAAATTTGGACGTATTTTCAGTTTTTATTACAACCTCTGCTGCTGACAAACAATTACGTCATCCTCGGAGAAATGTTCATTGGAAGTCTTGATGTTTTATGTGCAAATGTCGTGACGTAACTAGTTATAAAACGTAACAAATTAAGAAGGAATTGTAACAGGTTGTAGAAAACCACTCGATTTTTACCGGAATAAATGTATAGATAGTTTTGCAGCAAATTCAAACTTTATGAACTATTAGGGTCCAAATACACAAATAAATGTACCAAAGACTAATAAAAGTGGGTTTATCAAAATAGGACCCCTTTAATAGCTTAGAAAAATCTTAAAAGGTCTTACATTTGATATGGTAGGTTTTAAGTTATGTTGCCATAAACGTCTTGTCTATATTTTTGTTTAAATGTGTCCAAGCTGCAAACAAAGTAACATTAGTCTACTCAGTTCTACCTGTTCTAACCTGACAATTTATTTTGAAATTAGGAACCGACTGTCGCTAACTTTGCAGCCACCCATGAGAAATCAAGGCATTGGAGTAAATAAATACATTTTCTTAAATTTGCCAGTATGGCTGTGAAATAGGGTTTGAAATAAGCATTAAATTCAGTTCTAAATAGTCTTAAAAGAGTCTTAAATTTAGTTTCCGGTAAATGTGAGCATTAAAAGATCCTTTATAATAACAATCTGCAGCTATCTGTAAGCCAATCTCTCATTCTTGACGCTTAAATGTTTTATTTTTTTTTATTGTATCATATATTTTCATTTTCATAACCACATTGAGTTGTGAGTTTAAAGCCCATTCAACTCTACTTCCAAAGTGGAATAGCAAGTAATTTTTATATCAATCCTAATTTAATTTCAGCATAAAAATGTGCACGCTGCTCCAGTTTTTGATGAAAAAATTGAATTAAGTGACTAAACACAAGACGCTCTGATATATTACAAATGAGTGTCTGTGGTATGGTGTGACATAACAGATATACTTCCCACTCCCCCCACTCAGTCAATACTGTTTTCAAAGGAACCCAACTGAACTCCCTCGTTTGACCTTTTGTCGCAGCGGGGTCAAAGTTCGCATGAGGTGCTAAATCAAGCAGGACTCTGCAAAGATTTGATGACGCTCACTCAGTCGTATGTTTTGCGCTGTATCGGTTGAACCATCAATGGTTTTTTTTTTTTTTTTTTTTTGGAGAAGGCTGCTAATTCCCAGGAGAAACAGAAGTTTCTGTATGAGTTTACATGAGTCAGCCGGGATGTGTGCGAGCATGTGGGGGTGTGATTGAGAGGATGGGCGGGGCTTGATGATCGTCTGCCTGTGTGTGTGTGTGTGTGTTCCCAGTTGGCTGCTATAGTAAACAGAGTGAGCGTCTCAGCTCTCCCTCAGGTTCCTTCGATCTCTCCGTCTGTCAGATTGACCCGGTGTTTCATCCTAAAGATCTGGATTATTTGAGGAATTTGACATCCATACTCTTCTTAGAGGCTTTGCAGGGAGTTCAATACAGGTTGGGACTAAAACTTTGGACACCTGTTGCTTATTGGATATTGATCAGTTCTTCTACAGAAAGCTCAAAGGGCTTGTCTTTCCTGAGAGGAAGTCTTCTTCTATGGTAAGTAAATAATGTCAAGGCTGTTTTAAATGTTTTCTCACATAAAAGCACTTTTATACAGTGTCATAAAATAATCAGTCAGGTTTATTTGACTTATGTGTGATTGTTTAGCTGGATTTTGCTTCTACAGATTTTTTATATGTGTTATTGAAATATTCATTCATTGTTAAGTTAAAGCAGTAGATGGAGGACTATAAGAGAACATAAACATTCAGGGTTACGTTAATGGGGTTACCATGTACTTTAACTAATTTACTTAAAATACCTTTTCCGTCTGTGAGGTTGTGAAGTTAGCTTTAAACCCACACTTTAACTTTTCCTCCTATGTCTGCATATTTCACATCTGCTTCTGATATAACCACTCGCAGAACCCACCAGCGTTCCCTTTCTTTCCATCATCTTCCTACCAAATTGAAAGTGGTCTACAAATAATCAATTTCCATGTCAAATTTGGAACAGCTTGTGTCCAAATGATCTTTCAGTTAGAAGCTGTGATTTAACTTGGACCAGCTCATTGTGATTTTTTTTTTTTTTTTTTTTAATTCTCTCTAACTTCCTCCTTTTTTGGTCTTGCTCACCAACCCTCTTGTCTATCTCTCCTTCTTCTCCTGCCCCGAAGCTATGGATAAGAGGGCTTGTTGCATCATAGTCCAGCCTGAGACAGTCAGTCAGTACACTTGACTTTGTTAGAGCAAAGAGAGACCAGCTGCCGGTGAGTGCTGCTTCTACCTCGTATTGATCATCCTGAGCTGGACTAACTGGAGTGTGGAACTAGTCTGCCTTGACTTCTTCGGTTCTAAGAGGATTTCACAGTGTTTCCCTGCTTAAGAAGAAGCTCCAATATGTTGTTTTGCTCGGTGACGACATTGTGACAGTGGCATGTGTCATTTGGGTGTCGTGTAAATATTTGACTCGGATGCTTAACTTTTCAACTGAATCCTAGAATAGATAGTTCAAAAAAATCAATCCCAGTCAGAAAATGGCTTGTGGAAGATGAGGAGGTAATATTTTTCTTGGGCAAATTTGCTGCATGTTGAAACATACCTTTCAATGGAATGCACAAAAAAGGAGTTACAGTGTTTCCTGTAAGCATGTTTGTTCCTGAGTTTCTTCCCCACAGTGTCTATGTGGACCTTTGGGCAGTGTTGGATTTCACATTTAGATTCTTTGTCTACGTCTCCGCTCGATGCGATAACGAATGAGTCGGACGATAAAGGCTGTAAATAACTGTCGATCAGGATAGAGTTTTCATGGAGACTTACTGATCTGCTTGCGTCAACACAACTGGAATTCACATGTTTACCACCAGACAAGGAAATGTAAATGTTTGTGTGTATATATATATGATGATGTCACCGTATGGGAAATAGATTACTGTCTTATTTCTCATAAATGTCTATAGTGTGCAATATGGGAAAAACCATTCTTAATTCATCATGTCTCACAGAACAGAGAAGGATGACATTATGAAATACAGTGTACGGTTACAGTCTTAAACAAGCAAATGAGTCATGTACTAATCTGCTGATAAACTGGATATGAAATGCTTTTTTGGAAGTAATTCTGATGTATAATCAGGGCTGATTACTAATGTTCTTTTTCGAGGTTTATCCAGCGTTTCTTTTATTTATAGTAACATGATATATGGAAAACAACAACATTACTGCATAATGTTAACAATTAATTTGTTTCCCCGCTGACACACATCATAGTTTAGACTGTTTCCACGTTGACCTGGAATTTATCGGCAACATTATGGTTATGAATTCCCGTAGATAATCATAATGAGCGATAGTTTTGTGTTTTTAATCAGCAGATCATCTGAAACCTCGCTTTCCTCCTTAGTCATAACCATTGAGTTTGTTATCATTAGAATTACCCAGAATTATCCTTAAAGTATCCATTACATGTGTCCAGTCAAAAAGCGTGTGTAATAGTAGTTATGTACGTCTGCTTTGTCTTGCAGATATTGGCTTTTAATAGGATGACTTCATTCGGAGTTAAACACTTGACCTCATGTCTGCCCCATGTCTGTGAGTGAATATAATTCAGCTGAATTTACCACCGTGGGTCCTTTTGTGGACATTGAACATGTGTCGGGCTAACATACACACAGTCATGCGACATGTGTTGGGCTCTTGGATGGAACACAACAAGTGCCTCTGTTCGAGTAAGTCCATGTGTGTGTGAGGCAGCACAGGAGGGTACTGTACCAGAATAAGGGAGAGTTGGTTAATAGGAAGCAGGCATGCAGACAGGCAGGCAGGCAGGCAGACAGGCAGGCAGGCAGGCTGGTTGCATAAGGGCTGCATTAAAAAAGCCCAGTCCTGGCTCTCCTCCTCCACCTCTGCACCCAGCCAGAGGACAGATGGCCACAGAAGAAAGAAAGCAAGCGGCAGCAGCTCTCTGCCATGCCACTCCAAAACAGATGCATCATTCATTTATTGAAAAATAAATCAGACCTGGGCCAGGCTTGCCCAGGCTTCCCCTTTTGATCTCTTTCAGCCTTCCTGGCCACTGTTACTAATCCCACCTACTGGGCCATGGCTAATAGCAACTCTGTACTATTAAGGAAAGCAGGTCCTCTCTACTATACATACATATACTCTACATCTTACACACTGAATACTCTGCCTCCAAGAGCACAATAAAAATGGATTTTAACAAGAAAAGAACCTAAAACAAGTCGCATGTAGCAGAGGATGACCTGTTTTGGTCAGATCAGCCTGATGAAGAACATGTTCAATTTTTCTCTTGATGATCCAACCATTCTTAATGCAGGTGCTGATATTGTGTTTTTAACTGCAGCTGAAAACTGGTCAGTATGTTAAGAGCACATCTGCAGTGAGGATGGTGATTGGCTGGAACTGTAAGTCATGCCAGCATTTGACTGTGTCCTTTAGATGATGAACAACTAACGATTACAGTTAAAGTCAGATAACCTTTAATGTTTTAACCATCGTATCTACTATAATAAGGATACTATTCTCATGATGACAAAACTTGCAAATTATTAATTGATGATCAGACTTAGTTTTAACTGTATAATAAGCACTAGAAATAACTGAAGAAGTGTTATGGACCTATAAACATCATGTCATTATGTCTCTTACATGAATGTGATATTTTGGTAAATCTATTATTTACATTGACAACAAAATCTCTACAGTGACGTCAGATCAAATCAGTGCTATTTGTCTGTGGTGTTGATGCATATACAGGTCAAAGGTTTGCACTTCAGTGTATTTGACTGTGAAAATCAGACAGCGGTTGTCTGACTTTCTAAGAGTTGTAGACTATGAACCATTGGTGATGTGTACTTGTGTCTGACTTTTGGGTTATCTTTGATTAGTTCGATGTTGTAGACGGCATGAGTTGTTCCGACCAAAGTCTGTCTGTGCATTTGACTGAGTTCACTCCAGTCATAATGTCTGAACAAGACCGTGCATGACTGTGCCTGCAGTCTAGGACTAACCAATCATTTGCGTGCGTAGGTGTGTTTATTGGGATGCACTTTAGCGTTTTTCTTTCTGGTGTCAAGACAGAAATGACAAGGCCGCGGTGGGGTTTTTGAAAATAAGAGGGTGGGAGGCTGACTTGAGCCGACTCCTCCAGCTCCTCATGACTGATTACGAAGAGCCGAGCTAATGCTAACATAACTTACCGCTGAGGAGAATCTCATCCAGTTGCCAAATCGATGATGGCTTGCATGTTAGTACAGGACCTTACAGCAGCCTTTTTCTGTGGGAGCGGAGTGATGGTAAGCATTAAAGTTGGCCCGAGTAATTAAACACACTGTACCTGGATGTCACCCGCAGTCTCAACAAAGCAATGTTAAAAAACTGAAATGCAATAAGACTTTTCAGAGTCAGACACAACACTGGCCTGAAGGAGCAAATAAAGTTTAGCCAAACACTATTATCCAGTGTCCTGATAAAAAAAAAAAAAAGCTTTAATCAGGCTGTTGTGTTGATTCAGACAGACTTGGGTTTCATGTTTTTCTGTTTGTGTGTGTTGTGTGAGGCTGAATAAGGTTGATGATGGCTGCTGGGAACAATGACGGTGATTTGAGTTTGCTCTATGGGTGTGGGCACCACTATGACAAACAGCTGTGTGTTATAGCAATAACACACAGTAATAAATGTGTGGGAACGCCGGTTTTCACAATATGTCTATAAAAGATAAGATTTAAAAATTTTTCGCAGCCTGTTTTGTAGGTTATGTTTTCTTTTTAACTTGGTAATGCACATTAAAAGTAACCCTTAGTCTCTGTTGCAACTTCAGGCGCTCACACATCTACACACCAACTGTAAAAATACATTTGAAAAAAAGGTCTATTTATTTTTATTTGCACCCTCTTTAGTTAAATTAGGCTGCTTAATTACTTGTTCCATCGCTGTCATTAACTTACCTTACATATGCAATAAAGTGAGTTAAAGCTTAATATCCCAACCCTGAAGACACACAAAAACTACCGCCTGCAGCTTTTGTACCATTTTCTTACTCCTCCCTTGACCTGATGCAAACACAAATATGCAGATGCTGATGCACGCTATTACATAAGTGCTAGGTGCGCTCTGGCAGGACAAGCTGTTCCCGAGAGGGTTGTAAGATTTAGGAGGAAACTTAGTCAGGCTTCATGATGGACAGGAGGTTTTGGATTTTACAAACTAATGAATGTTCGTGTTTTTCTGGTAGATGAGGCTGAAGAAAGAAAGAAAGAGAGAGCATTAAAGAGCAGATCTGTTTTGTGATGGACAGAGTCAACATCTGTAATCTGGGTCTGAATTTATCTGTGGCCTTTCTTTTCGTGCATCATATGTTCCCGTACACAAAAACGGATAGTTCATACATTTTCCAGGATTTGCAGGATGGATCCAAACTTATGTAAAATCATCCACAAGAAGCAAAATTATGGTGACGACGAGGACAGTGCAGTCCCACAAAGTTCCCCCTTTTTGGACATGTATAACGTCCAATTATTCGTCAGAAATATTCACTCGGAGGTTTTTGCATCAAACTCTTTAGGGCTGCAACCAATGATCGTTTTCAGAAAGTCAATCTTGATTATTTGCTTAGACTGTAAAATGTCGTCACCTTCTTAAAATAATTGCCCATGTCATATTTTTTTTTTTTTTTTTTTACAGAAATAACTCTTTTTGTCTAAAATAATCCAATACCCAGACTATACTTCTGGTTAAGGTTTTTGTGTTTCCTGAATAATCTAAAGAAAATTACATATTATTTTAGGAAGGTGATGTTATGACAATGAGTCTTTGATGATTAAAATATGCATGTGCTCTATATGTTTTCTCCTTACAATTGGATTTAACACTGACACATGCAATCATTACATCTCAACGAATTTTTATTATCAAACAGTGTGCATGTATTGAATAGCCACTATCCTCTTTGTGTCTTTGTGTATTGCTTTGTCTCTGACATCCCAATCCGGTTAATAAATAACTAAAGAAAAAAATACTTTTTATTAGTGTTCTTTTCTTTTTTTTGAGTTACATGTGCATTGTACTGATCTTTAAAGTACTAAAGAGCTGCTGTATCATAATAATATCACGACTTATTCTGTGATCTCTACTGCTAAAACAAAGAAACTCATCTGCACAGGTCTAAAAACAGTGGGCTCAGTAGGGGGGGTAGCCCTTTAGCATGCCAGTATTTGGAGGATTAAGTGTTAATGTAATAATCCTGATTCATCCCAGGAACATCTAGTCATCTTCGCTCAAACAGAACAGCTTCATTACAGCTGAGCGACTGATGAACTGCTCATCGATGACACAGCGTTGGAATGGGCATGCCTGTGTTTGCATGTATGCATGTGTGCAGAGGGGATTGGGTTGGAAACCAGGGTGTATAAGCAGATGCCACGTGGCTCTGGATGTGCTAAGCCAGGACGAGGGACGCTATGGGGCCGTTGTGTGTTCTCAGCTGTTGGGGAGAAGTGACCTGTGTGTGTGTGTGTGTGTACAGTATATATATGCATTTGTGTGTATGAGTTTCATCTACAGTCACTCTTCCTGCCCCCATACCCCCCTGCTAACTAATCTCAGAGCAG
>JAPTYQ010000028.1:7996602-8012181 GCA_029814465.1 Ostorhinchus cyanosoma | reverse complement strand
TTGTTTTTATCGGAGTACTATAACCCCCAACCTCCAAATTAACCTCCGACATTTGTGTTTCATGTGGCGCCTTTACTCGGGATAAGCAAAGTCTCTTTTCTACTGATCTTTTCTTTTTTATGGACTGTATTTGAATTTGGGGTAAGACAATATAAGCTTTTTGAGGGGCTACGATGAACTTTACTTTCAATTTTCTGGAGTGTTCTGTTTAAATGTGTGGTTTCTCTTTGCCGTTTCTTCGCCTTTATTTTATTATTATTATTATTCCTACTTAAGTTCGAAATAAAGTGTATCATTCATTCAGATGCTTGAATTTACTGACATTATTCCGTCATTCTCACGTCAATGACAGATTCGCCATTTGTAGAAAATTGTTGAAAGACAGAAAACTGTTCCTGGTGTAGCTGTCACGCTTGTCTTTTCAAATATCATGTTTCGGAAAGATATAAGTTTGTTTATTCTTCCTCCTGGCTATATTATGACATGAGCAACCTGGATTTCCACCTAAACCAGGAAATAGGCGGAAGAAATGTTCTGTGGAAACAAAAAACTTTGCATATCTCACTAAATTACAGAGAAGTCGAACTGCATGGGACAAATATTATTCCAGGACGCCTGCATTTACAGAAATATAGTGGATAATTTGCGATGGAATTGTTACTTTATAGGTTTAAGTTCAGGCAAACTCCATGATTATTAGTTCACCAGGTAATTACGAGTCCTGTGGGTGTGAATAAGACTGATACATCATGTGATTTTACTAAATAATAATAAAAAAAAAAGGTTGATGGTACAATACAAGTGTAGACGGCATTGTTCAGCCACACTTTTTTCCGACTAGTGTTTAACATCAAGTCGGTTCATCCCGAAAAGAAGTGCAGCTTCTCAGTTTTGGCCTCAGGGATGGAGGAGTTTGTTGTGTAATAGACAGAAGAAGCAGATAGGATTGTTTCATAATAGACATAGACTGAGTGCTTGGGAAAGAGTACTGACAAAGAAGCTCCAAAAAGCCTTCGGGGCTGAATAAACGGTGGTGACGTTGGAAACCCACATCTGAGTCTGAAGAGACAGAGAAAGGGAGTGGCGATGTCATGTTTTCCAAATGTCACTGTACTTCATTAAAAATAGAAACGAGAAAGGCATGTTTTAACACCCACGCAGGAGACGGAATCTGTTTAGTAGGATATTGTATTCATGTAAATAGTTTCGTGACTGAATTCTGCTCATACAATGCGCTCAGTGTGGTTTGTTTTTAGGAAGGCGTCGTATATATTTTACCTCCGTTACACAACCGTTTGATGGTAATTGACTCGTTCTTCCTTACAGTGGAGGCTGCCCATCATCCGGGTTGAAGTATCACAGTGAGCAGCCACTTCTCCTCACACTATCTGACCTCGCTCACAATGGGGACAGTTGTCAGCTAACACAGGGCTAGTTTGAATAACAATGGGTGAATGAGCAGTGGTCACACGGGTCCACACTGCTGCGTTTGATCTCAAGGATTTGACCTCACGAAAACCCCAGGCGCTCAGCCAAGCAGTCGTTGCAAATGGTAACATAGCGAGTATCAGCAATTGAGTTGATAGCATCTTTAGCTGCAAGATTAGTCTTTAAATATCGGGTTCAAGCATGCATGCATTGTAATTGTAACTCAGATATTATATCATTAGCATATAATTGAAAAAAAAAAAAAAACATCTATTATTTTTCCATTTATTTCATTAATATGGTTGGCACTGCTGATAATTTAAAGCCATTTGCAATTTAATGAGTTCTGTCTAGGCCTACATCTAATATTAGTGTTTAATTTATTCCTAATTAAATCCAGTCCTGTCATCATCTTAGTGTGTAAAGGCTTTAAATGACTCATAAGTTCAGTAGTATCGTCTCTAATTAAATTAATTATATGAGGTGCCTGGAGAATATTTATTCCCATATGGTGTGGGAGGAGCTACAGGTGCTATTGTACTGCTGAGGAGGTGTGTGTGTGTTTTAGTGTGCTGCGCCGCTGGCAATACAAAGAGCCTTCCCAGATGCTTATAGGTGGGGATTACACACCTTTATGATTGCCCTTTGTGACCGTTAGCCTGACTAGGATCGTGTAGGCAGACAGTGTCGGGATCACAGTGACTGTTGAGGAGCTGCAGTGGTCCCTTCTGCCCTGCATGGCTCAGTTCCTGGAAATGGATTTGCTTTTAGTTTTGAGATTATTTCTGGCTTCTTGCCTGTGGACTTTTTCGTTTTAGTTTTTTTTTCTGAGTGGGGACAATTTTTGGTTTATGAAGAAAATGGTTCGTTTTGGTCGTCTTTCGTCTTGGCGCAGCTGGGACCTGCTGCATGTGGATCCAGAGATACCTGAGTCGCCTCTTAATGACGCAGAAACAACACCTACAGACTGTGAGGTGAGGGTCTCCCCAATGTGCATTCTCAGACTAATGCTTTAATATTAGGGAGATTTCTTGCTGTTTTTGTTATTATTTGTTGAAGCAAGGCAAGGCAGGTTTTTTGTTTTTTTTGTTTTTTTTTAATAAAGCACATTTCATGTTAAGTGCTTTACATAAAACATTAAATGCATTACAGCAGGGAAGCAATAAAAAGTACAGGTATAAAAAAAACAAAAAAAACCAGATAAAGTCGAACTTAATTTTTGACTACACATAAAAATATCTCATTCCAAGTAAATACTTAAATGCTTGCGTGCCTGATAATATGGTGTTTTAATGCCTGTGATGTCAACACGTTAGTTGCCAGAATTATGGTAATAAACAAGTGGAAGTACCTTTATTTTGACAACTCTCATTTCTCACCTCAGTCTGAATAGCTCTGTTTGTGTTGGTCATTAGGCTCTGATTATTGGAGAAGAGCCAGTGGGTAGAAACGGCCTTGAAAAGTGCCGAGTGTGTTCACTGTTGGGGGTTTTCTCTGAGTTTCTTTTTCCTGGTTTTTGCACATGTGATGTGTGAACGCCTGTGTGTGTGTGTGTGCGCAGGCGTTCAGGAAGGTCATGCTGTTTTTCCCATCGTTAATCAACCTACCTGATCAAGGGGAGTCGTTATCAGTTGGCTAACATAAAAGCAGTAGCAGTAAGTAAAGGGAAATAGACTGTGGAGGAGGATTAACTCTGCTGTCTTTGTCACCGCTTATTTTAATACAATCCCTACCCATTTAAAGATTTTCTTCTTTTCAGGCCAAGGTTAATGCTACAAACCACAGTGATAAGATAAGGCAGTGAGCGGACACAAGGTTTGATATCATTAACCTGACGGGCCCCCTTAAGTCAGAGTTCCCAGTGCAGGCAGATTTGTAACAATGAAAACCCAGACTCTCACTGCGTTCTGCTCAGACTGACAGGTTTACACGGGAGGCACTAGGGGAAACCTTGTAAACATAATTAGTTAGGCAGACAAGACTTAGAATGGCTTTTGTGTTTACTATGAGAGGCTATTTGCTCGGGCTAAAGTAAACCGTTTCACTTATTAACTGCAGAAATCTAACCTGTACTTCTTATAACCACTAGGATGTTTTCAGACTTTCTGCTGCTCCTGAAGGAGGAGCGTACTTGGGCTTATCTACCAGGAATAAGCAGCCTGTTAAATGTGCTGAAACAAGCAAGTAAACAAAGGGAATTTCCTGTTTGGCTATTACTGGGCATTTCTATCCATGTCTTTGCCAAAAAGCCTGGCATTGTTCAAAGGTCTCCAGTCATAACAGTGATTAAAAGATAGCCTAAATAATAGCCGACATATCTCAAACGTAAGAAAATGAACCTCTCAACTTCAGGACCTGTGTTTCCAGTCAAGTCTGACGAATTCTGGTGAATCAGATATACTTTAAAAATAGTGTGTTTTGGAATGAATAGTCATCATCATTCTAGAAAGTGGTTCTTAGAGCAGACCTTTAATTTCCCTCAGGAGCAGTTTGGGTTGTAGAGAGCAGTCAGTAACACAATGAACACCAGCACATACAAAAGAATTCAAGTCTACAGGTTAACATCAATCTCATTGTTGTCACTGTGGCTCCTCACAAAATCAATTTAGAGAACAAAGCAAAAAAAAAAAAAAAGACCAAGTAGAGGACCACCCAGTTGAATCCACAGCCAGAAACAGACCCCATTACATGCTAATAAATGTAATAAATCTGTGGTTGCAACTTGACACAAATAGCAGATAACACTTAACATGGTTTGGAATAATAACTGGGAATTCCACGGTAACATATCACAGTAAATACTTTAGATCTTACTAAAAGATAACGTGTGGTTTTATTTAGACAGAAACTTGTCAACATGAAGACTTGTAAACCTGTTACAGAACGAGTTTATCTCTTTTTATGACTCAGGCAGCATTTGGCATCTCCACAAGCAGCAGGATGTGTGTATCTGTCACCCTGACTCCACCTCCAAATATTCAGATCAGCCTCCTTTTTTTCTTGCGCCCTGCCTTCTCTTTCCTGCTCAACACAATGAGGCAGGATCCTCCTGGTTGCTATGACATCAGACCAGTGTCTATGCGAAATGCAAGCAGGCTGGGCGCCTCAGTGAGTAGGTTTCAACTCTGACTGCTTAGACAGCGGGAAAGGACAGGGATTTTTCTGTAGTTCAAAGAGAAGTGGTGATCGGACGCCGCGGGACACGGCAGACAGGACACCTCGCTTGCTGGGTAACGCCGGACACTGTCAGCTGGAACGGGACAAATGAAGTTCACCAAAAGTCTCTTGATGAAGGAACAAGCTGCCATTGTTACATTTGTCATTGATTGTCACGGACTCTTCTGACTTGGCGTCGTATCTCCAGACGGCGAAGCCTGTGTGGATGCGTGTGTTTCACAGTGGACGTGGGGAGAAAGGAGGCTAGAAGTTGAGAGAGCGCAGCAGCTGGCTCCAGAATGGGCTACGATCCATGAATCCAATTGAAGGATTAGGATGGTTTTTGTTACTTTTGACATGCCTCTGACTTCAATGGTGAGCACTGTTATTATGGTGGGAAACTGTTGGTAGCAATCTATCCCTGTGTGTTTCTAATTACAACATCCATGCTTTATCTTTGTCTGTGAAAAACTGGCTTCTTGGTCTAGTGACTTCACTCATTCAGGATGTTTTCTTCCTTTAACAGAGTCTAGATTCAAAGCTTCTTATGGTTCGTTACATTTTTTCCATGTGTGTTATCTGATATGCGTGAGTCTTTTTCACACCTGTTTTATATTCACCAAGCTCTGTTCTCTGAGCGCTATCCATTACTGCACACATGAAAAACCAGGCTCAGATGTGAAATTTGTTCAGTTTTGCTTTGTCAGTGGCAAAAGCCAGGCTTTCCCTTGTTTGTCCATGAAGCCCAAACATTTCCTGACACCTGTGTCCTTGACCACTTGGCCCAGATATTCCCCCTCAGAAAAATCCCTAAATGGGTCCAGGCTCATTTCCCTTTTACTAAAGCAGCACTAAATTTGGAAAACTGTCGCGTTTCCCCTTTCTCTCTTTTGCACTCTAGTTTTCAGGCCAGGTTCTCCTCTTTGGCAGTTGGAAAAGATAAAAGAAATGGTTCTGTTTGAAATCCCATCTACCACCAACTTAGATTTACAATGTTGTTATGCAACTTTCAATAGGCCACTGGTGCGCTTTCCTCCAGTTAGGTCTTCCACAAAGGACTGGAAATTCTTCTCCTAAAATGGATGTAATGTGTGTAGAAATATTCAAAAATTCTATCTTAGTATAATATTTACATTTCATACTCTACATTTACAGTAAAACCTAGATATATGGACATGGTATGGTCTTTATCAGTAGGTGTCATGCTGTTTGTTTTTTCATGTTGTCTACGACTGAGTCATGGATTCCAAGCTGATTTTGGCTGTCTGTTTTTACCATCAGAGAAGTGTTTTGATGGCATTGCAAAAGGAGGGGGGGGTGGTCAGTTAAGGAATTTCAATGGAATGGCCAGTGAGTTTCAGCCATAGTCAGTGTCCTGGAATGTAAGTTCCTTGTCACTGTGCTTAACGTGGGGTCAGCGGCCTGACTTTCACCGACTCCCCCACCAGTGGATTCCTCAGTACTGACACTGATGGCAAAAACAACTGCTTCCTCAGATACCAAGGTGGCCCCTGTTTGTTTGCTTTGCCGGTGCTTGTAAAGTGGATGGAGTTTGCATGAGTGAGGGGACGCGGCAGGGCCTGCTGACAGGGTAACAATGGAAGAGGAACAATGGCCAAACTCAGGCCGTCTGTTCTAATGGAACAACCTCTCTGCCCTCTCGTCGGCTCCTTATGATGTAATGAGCATTCACTGCAAGGAAGTGATAGTCCTTCCCTCTCCTGTTTGCGTCTGAACATTAGGACAGCTGCTGATGTCACCTCTTGCGTGAAATTCCCCTCCGATTTCCTGTTTATCCTGTCTTTGTATATTTCTCTCTTTCCTTCATTGTCTCTTTCCATCAGTTTGACTGGAAAGTTTCTCTTCCGGTTAGACGAGTAAAAATCACTCATGCAAGTCATGTACTCTTTCATTTTCTGTTTTCTGTCCTTGTATTGTTTTCTTTTAAATCATGTAAGTTGTGTCTGACTCTGTCCTTTGTGTCTTGCAGGGTCAGGCGCGACGGAGGAAGAACATGACAGAGTTTCTGGGGGAAGCGAATATTCCAACTCCGGATGCTCTGGGACAGATCGGTGGCTCTTTGCCCAGCGTCGGGGCCGGACCTGACAGCTGGAAGAACCGCGCTGCCAGCCGCTTCAGTGGCTTCTTCAGTTCTAATGCTGGGGCTGGGGCCTTTGGCAAGGTATTACTCATCAGACATCGGTGATCACATGAAAGAACACGAGTGATCAATGGGTGTTTTATGCAAAGAGTTCTCTTTACTTTGGCTCTCAAACAAATTGCTAAAGCTGTAGGGGGCAGGTTTGCTGCCCAGACACGTCTCACATTAAGAAAGCATTAAAAAACAAACAAAACAGTAGCAAGCAGCAGTGGGAGGGGGTCAGGAAGGCCGTATTCCCAGAGTCCTAGTGAGGTAATTTCCCTTTAGAGTCTCCTGACTTTTTGGCTCGCATTCTTTCCACCCGCTCGGGACATGAGGAGGCGGAGGAAGCTTATTTAATTTATCCTGGTGCAATTTAATTTTAAGAACTTAAGAAGTTTTAGCACTAAAAGGCTCATGTTTTTGATCCGTAATAACAATTTAACAATAATAGTAAAGTTTTGCTTTAATGAAGCATACACAGTGTGAGACGCAGGCACACTCCCACACACACACTTCTATTGTCGTCTCATTCCTGAGGTCACAACCTGCACAGCAGCAGATGTCAGATAGAGACAGTATGTGTCAGTCACCTGTCACAGCCTGGTTCATCTCTATTCACCCTGTGCAGCACCCTTAACCCTCTGGGTCCTCTCTGGGACCTGGACTCTTAACATTGTAAGAATGGATCCCTTCTATTACATTTATTTTCATAAGCAGCTCCACTCTCCAATCACTTTACCCTTAAATTTGTCGTGCATTTTCTATCCATTGCTGCCAAATTACTACGAATAAATGGAGCACAGTTTGAGATGTGTCATGAAAAGAGTCCAGTATGAACTGGTCTGTGGTCTTCCTGCATGCTGTAGCTTTGCCCCCACTCCCTCCTCCTCTATTGTCAAAGTGGTCTCAATGCACAGAGCTCATTTTCATAACTACATAACGCCTGCCAGACTGAATAAAGGCCTGAATAGCAGCCACTGATGGACTTAGGAATTAAGGCGCCAGTAAGCATCGGATTTACATGCAAATACACGGATTCTTCTTCACTTACAGTTTGGATTTAATCAACTGTCAAACTAAGCACAGAAATGTCTCACATCTCCTCTTACTGTTGTGTCTTTAACCTTGTTTAAACTAATTAGGCCGTTTTTAAACCATCATTCTTGTCTGTAACAGGAGGTCGACCGTCTGGAGCAGCTCCAGAGTAAGCTCCACTCCTACTCGATGCTTGGGCTGCCCAAGGTGCCACGACAGCTCTCCTTCCACCAGGACTCCTGGGAGGAGGAGGAGGAGGAGACGAACCTCGCCCTCGAGGACAGCTGGCAGATGCTACTGGATAACTCAGAGGTACGGCAGATATAAACTTATCAGGTGGACATTGCACACACAGGCTATAAGAATGTGTGCTTTAATAATAAATGAATAATGTAGCACAGATCATATGTATGTATACTTTCTTTCAGTTCTAAACGCATGAATGGAAAATTAGGGCAAACTGATTTCCAACGAGAGAATAAACAAATACCAAATGCAAATCTGTAATACTGATAACTGTAATCTAATTACATGACCAGCTGCTTTCCTGTAAGTCGTATTTCCTTGTGTTGTGTTACACTTTCCCTAAAGCCTGTTTTGTGGGAACAGTTTATGAAGCGCTTTATTGTTTCAGTGCAGTTGAGACTCATAAATACCTGTGTATTGTAAACGATAACACCCACTGCACACTGTCACTGACTTTCACCTGTAAATGTATATGTGATTATTTAAGACAACCAGACACAGCACTTTCATTACTCAGCTGCTATACCATGGTTTACACATTTACTGTTTGTTACATAAGACGTAATCTACAGACTAAATTACTGGCAATTTTCCGCGGGACTATACCAAACCATGTGACTTGTAATTCTTTTATATGTATATGAGTTTCACTTTACAGCAAGTACATGATATTTTAGACTTTGTGCCGCTTGACGTAACAATAACCTGAAAGTCGTCATAGCCTAAATCTTGTATTACACAGTATTGTTATGTGTGCATGTTGAACATTTTGATATGTATGTTTGCAGACACTGACGAGGCGACAGTTCCACCAGCAGGAAGCAATATGGGAGCTGCTGCACACCGAGGCTACCTACATTAAGAAACTCCGAGTCATCACTGATGTAAGCACAAAGACGACCGCTGAACGCTGCGAACACTCACATAAAGACCATGAACTGATAGAAGTGTGACTGTTGTGTAAGATGACCTGGCTTCTGTGCGACTTCTGTCTGTTAGAGATAAAAACACAATGAACCTCTTCTTAAGCCTAAATGTAGTAACTGACCTTTGTCTCTGTAAAGTAAGATATAGCCTCTTGAGACCCAGCAATGCATTCTTTGTCCTCTGCAGGGGACATGAGGTTCAAAAATGTATCTGAAGAAACTGTTGCATCATGCTGTTTCCAATTAAGACAATTATTTAATGGAAAAAAAAAAAAAAAAAAGCCAAAAATGTTTTCTTTCTTGGGTCTCAGGAGAATTTGACGAGAGGCTGAGACCTTTTACTTTGTGATATCTAGAGGCTTATACTGTTTTCTGTCCTGTGTTCCAGCTGTTCCTGAGTGGGCTGTTGAATCTGCAGGAGAGCTGTCTGCTGACTGAGGTGGAACCTGCCAAGCTGTTCAGTAACATCCAGGAGATCGTCCGCCTGCACACGGCCCTGTGGAACCAGGTTATGCTGCCTGTCCTGGAGAAGGCCAGGCAGGCCCGGGCTCTGCTTGACCCCACTGACCTGCAGCACGGCTTCAGGACGGTCAGTAACACTCCACATACTCTGGACTTTTCAACTGTTCTTATTTAATATACTTGTAATGCATCTACAGGCTGCGTCTGAACTTAATACATCATGTTGACCTCATTTTTTTAAGGAGTTTTTATCCATGGGCCATCAGACTATTGCATCTCACATTTGTACATACAACAGTAATAATATTTGCACTCAATGTCTTAACACTGTGACAGTATTTTGTATCTTACACTATCAATCTTTTTTTTTTTTTGCACCTGATACACTCACCCTTTGCTCAGAGTACTTGCTTTATTTCATTTTACTCTATTTATTTTTCCTTGCTTAGTTTATTTAATTCAATTCCTTTTAGTTTTGTTTAAATTGTTTTAATTGTACAGTTTATTTCATTTTAGTTTAGTTTAATTGTTTCCATTAGTCATGTAAAGGGAACTGGCAAAGTAAGAATTTCATCATTCAGTACGGCTGTATATACGACAATAAACTTCTTGAATCTTGTTGATATCTGGGTTATTCTATTATGGTACAAATAACAACAGCTTTTCATCTGGTATAAATAAAGTCTTGTCTCATAATAGCTGTAAAACAAATGCTAAAACATAATGGAAATGTAATACAACTAGTCGCTTCCTTAAAATATCACTCACCAAAGTGAAAGATTAAATAACTTCTATTGAAAACGACTTCAGAGTTACAGTAATCCTGCTGTGATGATAATATTCAGCCTGTAAAATCTGACACCTCTTTGTTGATGTGTTTTCAGTTTGGCTCCAGGTTCCAGCCCTACATCCGTTACTGCATGGAGGAGGAGGGCTGTATGGAGTACATGCGCACACTTCTCAGGGACAATGAGCTCTTCAGGACCTACGTCACAGTGAGTCATCTTCCCTAATGTTAAAAATCAAGCCTAGAGACGAAAAAAAAAAAAAAAAAAAAAAATACGCCTTACTTTTCTTTGTTACTGACTCCTCATGTTTGTTGGATTTCCTGTGTTTGTGTCAATCCAGTGGGCAGAGACGCATAAGCAGTGTAACCGCCTAAAGCTGGCTGACATGTTGGCAAAGCCTCACCAACGACTGACCAAATATCCTCTCCTACTGAAAAGTGTTCTCAAAAAGACGGATGAGCCATCAGCTCGCGACATTGTCAACAACATGGTAAAGCAGAAGAAGATGAAGGACATGTATAAAAATCTGACCGGCACATTTATGTTACATATCTGACTTTGTGGTTTTACATGTGTTTTTTTTTTTAAGGTGGCCACAGTTGAAGGCTTCATCAACAGCGTGGACTCGCAGATGCGGCAGCGGCAAGAACAACAAAAGCTGGCGACCATTTCTGCTCGTATCGACTCCTACGAAGCAGTCGAAGGCAGCAGTGAGGAAGTGGAGAAGGTGAGGATGACATAAGAGACTTCAGCGTTTTGTTGTTTCACTGAAAGGATCTGTGGTTCTTCAGTCAGATATGAGATTTTGTCGAAGTTTCAGCTTTCATCTTCCCTTTCAGATCCTTAAGGAGTACAACCGCTTTGACCTCATGGCTCCCATGAGAGGGATATCACCTGAGGAGACTCGACAGCTGCATTTAGAGGGAGCGCTAAGAATGAAAGAGGGCAAAGACAGTCGGGTAAGAACACATAAACCACGCTCCTCACACTCGTAACAAAACAGAGCTGGTTTCTCTTTGGTTTTACTGTAACTTCACATTTCCCATCAAACCAATCACTCATAAAGCACTAAATGTGTTTCTGTCATTATTAAAGCAAGTTTATTTCCCCTTTAGATGGATGTTTACTGCTTCCTGTTCACTGACCTGCTGCTAATTACCAAGCCAGTAAAAAGAGTCGAGAAAGTGAAAATCATCCGCCAGCCTCTCCTCATCCACAATGTTGTCTGTAAGGAGCTAAAAGACCCCGGTGAGTGCAACTAAAAGGCTACAAAACAAAACTTAGTGTAACATAAAACCTCCAGATGTCAAAAACCACCCCATGGTGTCATTATAACCTGTTACTAAGCTGTAAACATGCTCCTTTATCGGTTTTATTCCGGTAATACTGACTTCTTGTGCTTTTTGCCTCTTTTTTTTTGTAGGCTCATTCATCCTCATCTACCTCAATGAGTTCAAGAGTGCAGTGGCAGCCTACACTTTCCAGGCCAACAGCGCCACCCAGGGGCGAAGCTGGATAGATGCAATCTGCAACGTCCAGGTTAGAGAACCGCCTCGAATCCATGCTGAGATTCTGAGCCACGCGGTTCAGATTCAGTGGTTTGCTTACTTATTATGTCTTTTCTACAGAACCAGCTCCAGAGGCTCCGCACTGAGGAGGTTCTCCGGCAGCAGAACAACCTGAAAAGGTGTTTAGGGGGAGAGGAAGAGGAGGAGGAGGAAGACGAAAGTAGCAACTCCACTGCGAGTTCCCCAAGCCTGAGGCACAAAGACCAGCAGAACTCAAGGTACTGAAGTGTACAACAGTTTAAATGTTAAAGACTAGACACACCAAACATTTGTACTTCAATAGATTTGTTCACAACTAACACAGGTTTCCATGTGACACGTATAAATACCTTTACCTGAAATTAATGTCTATTTATAGGGTCATGTTGAACTAGAACAAACTAAAACCTATTAGTGAGGGCAAAAAAGTGTGTTCAGGAGATGATCAGTTTTAGATTTTCTTTAAGTTGATTATAGTTGTCGTGTTAATTTATGTAAGACTTAACTTTGCATTAGGATTACTAGGCAGGTATTTATTCTTGCACATTCCTGATTTAACACTGTTACTGGTGTGTGCTACATGTTAATAATGGCTCTATAATATATTTGCATATCTTATTTGGTTTTCGGTGTGGATCCACGAAAAAATAGTTGTGAAGAAATAGAGAATTTATCGTCTTCTATCATTTTATAGGTGAAAAGGTTTTATTTCAGTTTCATGCTGTTGTCATTTATTAAACAAACCGATCAAATCTGTCTTTTCAGTCACTCGGACGGTTCTACTGAGACCCTGTCGGTGATGGACATTGATGAACCCGTGGATCACCAACAGCCCTCTGCTCCCAATATGAACTTTGAGGAAACGTCTAAGAAAGATTCCGAAGATGTGAACTCCTTGTCTGCTAGGTCTAACATTCATCAATCTCCGTCCACGAGCTTCCACCGAGCACTCTCCACTGTTTACTCTGAGCACGATCAAGAGGCGGGGCCAGAGGATGAGAATCTGGACCCCCAGTGTCGCTCTCTGTCCATGGACAGCGCCTACGGTACCCTCTCTCCTGAATCCCTTTTGAGAGAACTTCAGTCGCAACCTGGACAAATTGAAGGAGAAGAGACAGAGGAGGAAGGAGAGAGGGACGGGCAAGAGAGGAGAGAGGTGCGAATAGAGGATGCAGAAGAAGAACAGGAGGAGGAAGAAGAAGAGGAGGAGGAGGAGGAGGAAGAGGATTCGACCTCACTGGGATCCCAGCTGTCAGTGGTTCAGTTGTCGAAGCCTCGCCGGAGGCCTCATGTTCAGTCCCGACTCCACTGCCTCCAGCGGCCGTCCACTCTGGCCTTATCCCGCTCTGAGGACAACCTCCTACAGCGCTTCCACGGTAAAACCCCCGTAGCCCACACACACTCGCTCAGCTCTGAGACGCAGGACCAATCAAAATGCGTGGACATGGACACATCGCTGGGACACAGCAGAAGCATGTCAGAGCTGGGCCAAAACTGCACAGAGCTGTTTTCCAATGACCTCAATCAGTCCGATGACTGCCTCACTAAGAGTTTGCCCTCTGAAAAACTCTGCGCCACTCTGAGGAGGGCGGAGGCCAGGCACGTACCCAAGACCCTGGCCGGACTGTCTGAGGGCCAGGAGTCCCAGAACGACAGCTCAGATGGGGAAATGGCTCCATCTGCTTGTATAGATCGGACATGCGAGTCAAGTGCTGCAGGGGAATCGGGGGAAATGTCAATCAAAAAGAGGAAATCACCAGCCCAGCAGCACAAGAAGCTGACACTAGCACAGCTTTATAGGATACGCACCACTCTGGTCCTCAACTCCACACTCACTGCATCGTGAGTAATCATTCTGGATTTATTTATAAGAATATGTTCTTTTTCTTTATGTTTAACCCATAAAAACCCAAACAGCCACAGACGACTAAAACCATCTACTGATCTAAAACGTTTAATAACTTCTGAATCAATAATCTTATCAAAATATGTGAATAATTGGTGTAAAATACAGTTTGTCATTTTTTCATGGACTCATTTGGACGTTCAGAGGCTCCGTAGTGAACGTGGAAACACTGTCATTTCCTACAACATTGATTCACCAGTAAAACCAATGGAGTGGATGGACACTTGGTTTATGTCCAATTAATGATATATTTTGCTAAAAAAAAAGTCACTTTTTCTTCAATTTTCTCTATTTCTGATATAATTACTTTCAACTTACATGATCATTGAAGTAAATATAGGAAAACACCTGATGTTTACTCCAAAAATACAAAATACAGACAGTTATGTCAAATATAAATAAGGTTAAATATAGAGATAAAATATTGTAACACTGGGTCTTTATGGGTTAATAAATGGATGATTTTTTTTTTTTTTTTTTTGCTAATTTTCTCCTTTTTATTTTCCAGGGAGGTATAACCACTCACAGCTGATCCATGGCATGTGGGCAAAATAAGGAACAACTTGTTTTGCATGGATGGACTGAATTTCTTGAGACATGAATGCACTCTCTCTTGCTGCCCTCCTCCTTCTCAATACTTTTTTTGGACACTGACTTTACCATTTTTTTTGCATTTTGAACCATAACAAGACGTTTGTGCTGTTGCATTGGTTTCCAAATTTCTCAAGAGAAGGGGAGAGGCAGGGAGACATTAACTGCCTGCACTTTGCAACGGAAGTAGCATTACGGAGCTGGGACCTTAAGGTGGACTGGAGGTGTGGACGTGCTGCCCCTAAAGAGAGAACAGACTTAAAGGTGAAGACGACGAGGCTTTTTAAACCAAGGTCTGAAAATGTCACCGGAGAAGAGGCGGAGCTGAATCCTTCACTTTCTTTATTGAAGAGTGAGAGTGAGAGGATGCAAAGTCTTGAAAATGCTCTCTACACTTGGCTTAAAAACACAAAAACACACACACACATATATACACACACACCTAGGACGTCCTAACATTTCTACTACTCCTGGTTTGCTTCAACAAAATAAAAAAAAAAATAATTGCACAGTTAACTTTGTTTAGTAGAAAAATCACTAAAGGAGTGAATTTTCATTTTCAGTCACAAAATGAGTTTATTGTTTGCCGTCTGTGTACAAACGTGGCTGTGTGTGTTGTGTTTGTGTTTGTGTTAGTGTGTGAATGTGAACGTGTGAATGAACAGTGTATATGTATTAAAATGAAATATGGTCCTCAATTCCTGACTGAACCAAAACTGATTCCTGTCTCCTGTGAATATGCTAACACACCCAAAGATAAAAGATGCGAGTAGCCAGTGATTCCCAATAAAAAAATAAATAAAAATAAAAATAAAAACACACACACAAAGACACGAAGCCCTAATGAAGTCGATGCTTTCACGGCACGTCATTAAACAACCGCATTACGACAAACGTGGACGTTCTTCTGTACTTGGTATTATTTTATTTTAATTGAATTAATGCCATTAGGTTTGACAAACTAATGAGAAGACGAGTTGTTTTTTAATTAAACAGTGTCTGAATGTGTGGGTGACTAAACCTGTTTTGATCGATTTCCTGCACTATTATATACTATGGTTTAAGCTTCCACTCACATTTGAGGCCTAAATGTATCAAAACCACATTCACACATGCACAAAAAAAAAAAGTACATGGTCACATTCTATCTTTAAAAAAAAAAAAAAGAAAAGGAAAAAAAAAAAGTCGACACTTGAGTAACGCTTGTGTTGCAACACTTTTATCTGAGACATTTCACTTGTTTTGTTTCTTTCTGATAGGAGATTGAAAAAAGGTTTGGGTTGGATATTTTTGCAATGAGTGAATCTGCAGAGCTGGCTTTTGTTCCGTAGCTTTCTACAGGAGATAGAAT
>JAPTYQ010000028.1:7946328-7958014 GCA_029814465.1 Ostorhinchus cyanosoma | reverse complement strand
AGAGAAATAAGAAGTGTAATCTTCCCCTCTTATCTCTAACAACCCCCACCAACCAACCACACACACACACATTTGCATCTGTTATCTCACAATTATCATATACATTAGTCAACACCTGTTTCACTTAACCTCATTTAATTAGGGCCATTGAAACGCTGCGTTTTACTCCAAACAATGCCATCCTACATGTAAAGGGCAGTTTGTTATGGTTCAGCCAATAAATTAACAAATAAAAAAGCTGAATGATATGTTTTTATTATTATTATTATTATTATTATTATTATTATTATTATTACATCTATCTACTGCACCTGATTGTGCAAGAATTTGTCTTTTTCTGTATATCAGCATGATTCACTGCTGTTGAAATTGTTAATTGAATTTACAGAAGCAGAAGTCAAAGGGGAATAAGTGTCAGAAGCTACAGTGGAGACTGACGGGATGTTGTTAACTGAATTCAGGTCATTTTCTAATCCACCACCGATTAGTGCCAGACAGGAGAGGTGCTAAATGTGTCATAAAAATGACATTAAACCGGTGTTAACTTGCTTGTAAAGACGAAATGAAAGGTAAAGCAAGACAAGGTAAACATGTTTAAAAAAAAAAAAAAATGCAAACCCTTCTTTCACTTATTTTAATTTAAATGCAAAGCTTTATGGTGTTGCATATAGAAATTAAATATATGAGAAACAGTGATTATAATGAAATGCATGACATGTATTTTGAGCTCGGATGCAAAAATACGCACATTTGTTTCATGGAAATGCTCGTTTTCATTTTAATGACCCTTTATTCACCTTTGCACAGAAAAGTCTAAACTTGAATTGAAACTTAAACTCTTTTCCAGAAGTCACTGTTTTGTGATAAGTCGCGCACATTCAGCCTCTCCACGCAAACGCTAAAAGGAACAGCGGAGAGCGTCTTTGATGGGATTTGTTGCCAGTGAAAGCTGTAGGTCTTTTGAACGTAGCTGTCAGTCAATACTAGTCCGACCTCCTCCCTCCTCCTCCTCCCACCCCCCCGCACACACATGCTGGCAGCTGGGTGGATATAAAGAGATCCAGGAGGTGGGATTGCCACTCAAACCCGAATAGCTGGGACGCAGGAAACATGCCCGCATCGCAGTCAGGATTTGGAAACTTTTTCTTGGAGAGGAACATCAGCATGCCTACAGGATACCAGATCCCGGTGTTGGGATGCCCACCGGGTGTGCAGCAGCAACAGGCTCAACATCTGGCAGCGATGGCAGCTGGAGTTCCCCTCGCTTACTCAGGACTACAGGGATATAACTTCATCCCTTATCCACATCACAGACCCATCACCCACATGGTGAGTAGAGTTTATGGGACTTAAAGAGTGAAACAATAACTATCATAAAAGTATGACCTGATTGGATTATTCTACTTAAAAGACGCAAGCGGCCAACTCTGTGCGTAATTGCGCACGGGTAGAAGTGTCTTCCGCTCGCTCTAACGCACTTTCTCTTTGTTTTCAGAGCAGCAGTTTTGACCTGAAAGCCGCCTCTTCCTACCATCACGCCCTCCTGGCCCGTGGGGGACCCTTCTACTCCCCGTACCGCCCAGGAGCAGCCGAAGACCCCGGTAGGGTCGCCAAGGTTGCCACCCGAGAGAGCACCGGAGCGCTGAAAGCTTGGCTCAACGAGCACCTGAAGAACCCATATCCGACCAAGGGAGAGAAAATCATGCTGGCTATTATCACCAAAATGAGCCTCACTCAAGTCTCCACCTGGTTTGCCAACGCGAGGCGACGCCTGAAGAAGGAGAACAGAGTGAGCTGGGCGTCTAAAGGGAAATCAGATGAGGAGGATGAGGAGCAGGAGGGTGAGAGCGATGAGGATGAGAAATGCCTTTTGGATGAGCGGGATGAGGCAGGGCATCAGGGGGAGCGTCCGGAACACTGTGCGCAGGCGGAGAGCGCACTGGACACTCCAACACCTGTGGATGCGCGTCTGGAGATGGAGATGGAGCCAAGAGGAGAGCACGAGGACAGAGAGCTTGACCTTGTGAAGAAAGTTGAAAAGAAAGACTCTGACCACACACCAGCTTTGGAAAGTAAAGAAAACAGTGTCAGTCAAAAACCCAAAATCTGGTCTTTGGCAGAAACCGCCACTTCAGAGACTGTGAAGAAACCTCTGGACAATACTTTCCACCCCACGAGCTCCCAGGTGGGAAAACTGTGGGCTGAGTGGGCTTCGAGAAACGGACTATTTGTTCCATCATGTTATACCACTCATGAAATCCTGTGATCGGGTATTTTAGACACGACAGACACTATCCACATCTTTTGCACTTTAACCTTTCAAACCTCAGGGAGTTGAGTCGTTCATTCCTGACGTTTGCAGTGAAATGAAAATCAGTTTGAGACCAAAGACTTAACGTGATGTCTAATTGTAAATAAATGTAGATGTATTTTTCCATCATCACCCTGTAAATTATGTTTCATTTGTCTAAACATGAAGAACTATTTTTTCTTAAATAAAACCAGTATCTTAGCAGTACTTCACGTCTTTTATTGGTTTGAATGGATGCAGAATCCACATATATTTAAGTCATAATAAATACAAGCATGCTCATTTTATCTTCCTATGGGTCTTAAAGTTATAATGCATTAACATATTATACTTAAAACCCTTTGATTTTTCTGCAAAAAAAGGGAAATTTGCAGGATTAAAGGTGAGTTCAAAGAGAGTATTAGGTTTGTTTTGCATATGAAACCAAGTCTGACAAATCTTCCCAAACAGTTTTTTAGTCCTGTTTGTTAATCTATGCCACTAAATTAAAGAACATCCCCTATTTTGAAATAAATGTATAAAAACTATTCTTTAGAAGCTGTTTGCAGGCATGTCTTGAGCCACTTTCTGCAGTGTTTTGATCCTCTGTCCTGGGGCTATAGGTATGTTAAGGTGTTTGCATTGTTTAAGGCTTGAAAGAGGGATTCTTCATGACATCAATCACACAGGTTTCCATGTAAATTCAAAGAGCTGTATCTGCATTAATCCACAGATAATGAGAAAGCCCCTGGAAGCAAAAGGCATGTAATGTAGTTGCCTTGTCTTTTTTTTCCATGTTAAATCCCTTCAAACAGGAACACACAGAAGGCAGATTAGCTCATATCACTGCCTCTTCTCAAATACATGGATACAATCACATCAACTTACATGAAAATATAAAATTACAGACCATACTGACACGCACACGTTTTTTTATCCATTTCATTTTGATGTAGTACCTATATGCAGTTTATATACATGATATTTACAGTTTTCCACAGATCACATCACTTAAAGATAGTGTTTACACTTCATGTGAACTTGTAATACTCTAGCACCCCACTGAGGAAGACAAGTGGAACTGCAGCATCACTGAAAAACATGACCAACAGCAGGAAAACAATATACATGTATGAAACAAAAGTGTCACAGCATTTAATACACATTCATAAAACCTGCACTTATAAATTACATGCAGCACATTCAGTAACTGTACATAATGTGATCCTGTGCATTTGTACATCAATATATGTAAAAACAAATGACTGTACATAAGCAAATAATTTAAATAAGAGTTAAATGACCTTATTTCAGGTCACAATCGTACACAATGTTCTATTCTACATCTACAGATTTTCAGCACATTATTCGTGTTGTAATGTTGAGTTAAAGTAAATATTGACACACTTTTTCTCACTGAATTATGTACAAGTGAAACTCATGCAAACGTCAGATAATATAATAACAGCGGAATGCAGACATTAGAACTCACATTTGTAATCAGAAAATGCCTGTGTTTGTGATTCCTGCCGGGAGAGAACTTCTTTTTTTCCATCCTCCTGCGTCACAAAGTTTCCGTTATCAGTTAAAGCGATGTCGGAGGGAATTTCTAAGCCCGACTCGTCATCATTTTCTTCTGGTGTTACTCTTGACTCTTCTTGCGAAGGTAATGCGTCCTGAAACGTGGACTCTTCTTCAACTTGGACAGTTGTTTCAGCTGGTTGTGCGAGCAGCATTCTGCCGTCTTTCTGTTGTTTTGGTTTTTCCCCCAAACACGACTCGACGCAGTTCTAAAGCAGTAAAAGTTTGATTAAACACATGAGACCTGAATATTCCATTTGGAGCTGGAGAAAAGTTAATAGAAAAGTTAATTCATATCTATAAAATGTGTTTTCTCCAGGTTTGGGTTTTGGATAAAACTACCTTTACTAGTTAAACATACTGGTATAGACTATCAATCAAGAAATAGAGAGAAATGAACATATTTGCTTAGACATTTACTGCAACACATGAAGTCATACAAAGTTTCAACTTAGCATAACTCAAATTTTATCATGCAATGCAAGAAAATCTGAAGAAGTGTCAATTACGCATAAAGCCTTTCTCTAGTCCAAATTCTAACAGAATGATACTATGAAGAACTTAATCTAAATATGAAGAATAATAAATAAGTTACATTTACCTTCAAGTTTCTTGAGTTACCTTAAACACAGGAAGAAAAGACAGAGAAAATTAAGCATAGTACATGGATGAATAAAATCCAAATTTAATTAAATAATGTCCTGTATGACAGGATTTACCTCTGCAGAAGCAGCAAATAAGGCCTCCAAAAATAATTACACATATAATCACCAAAATAGGGACCACAATTGTTAGATGAGATCGCGAGGGCTCTGGAAGACCAGGAGAAAAGAGAGATCATCATCATCATCATCATCATCACATTTTATTTATTGAAATCCTCAGAAACATGGTGCTGAAGTAAATACAATAAAATAAAGACAGAATATGAAACAGCAATAACACCCATAAAAGTTACTCCAGTTGAGTAGTGCTAAAATAGGGGGGAAAAAACCCTAGAAATTAGAAATAGTTATAATAATAAAAATTAATAGTGAAAAACAAAAAGAGACTTAGAGCTGTGTATGACTTTCATCATGAATTTTTCATCAATTCTGTAAAACCCAGAAATTTGTCACGATGTGCATGTGGGAAGTGGAGCTGAATGCAGCCGCAGTAACAAGAGCTAATGATGCCGTTTCCACGTTGTCACTGTGGCCATGATGCGGCTGTGTGTAGCTCAGCTTCCTACAATGCATGTTGCGACAAATTTCTGAAAATTAGTGACCTACTGGCTCTGTTTGTAAAGAAATGGATTGTTTATGGCGGAGTACACTTCGAAAGTCATATGCAGCTTTGAGAATGCCTCAATGGTATTAATCAGGATACTTATTGTTTGTCGTTTCACCTTTAACCACTTTACATTTTGAGGTAAATATTACACACTCACAACCAAAGCCAAAGTTTAGATTCATCATCTCCAATAATAAGGAGCGATGACATTTGTTGAATATTGGTGTGTTATTATTTAATATAGAAAAACGGGAACTAATCTCAGTGAGAAAACACACACATTTGCATTGTATCAGAGGAAACACTTTAAAAATGTAAAGAACAGGCACTGACAATAAGACCAATAAAAGAGAGGATTTCACACATACAGTACAGTCTGTAGGTGAAAGCGTCAATTCCACTAAAACCACAATCCAATTCAGATTTATTTTCACTGATGTGCTGTACTGTTAGTAGGTTTCGTTTTGAGTAATGCACCATCTAACCACACCTGCAGACGAACAGCAGTAACACTTCATAGTTCATCTGCCTACACACAACTTACCACAGATATTGTCAGAGTTGTGAGTCCCAGCGTGTTGGATTTGGTATCCACTCTCACATCTGCAAAAAAAAAATAAAAAAATTCACAGTATTAAAGAAGGATTCTAGTTTTTACGTGTGATCATATGAGTGAAAATACTGTAATTGCTTGTCCTCAAATGTCAAAAAGTGCCCCAAACGGCCGTAGCTTGGTTAATTTGGCGAAGTATGTGATTATGTTTCTCAGTTAGATCCCTTATTTTATATGATTAACCTTCAAACAAGTGCTGATCTAAAAGGTTTAATAACTTTTGAACCAATAATCTTATCAATACATGTAAATAATTCAGGTAAAATGTAGTTTCTCAGCTTTGCAGTGCTTTTTTGTACATTTAGCGGATCTGTTGTGAATGTGGAAACTTCACCTTTTTCTAAAACATTTATTTAGCCCAAAATTCGTGTATTTTTTTCAAGTTTGGAATGATTTTAACTATGCAAGAAGCACTTAATAAACTGGCACATTAGACTCTGACCTTTAGAGAACCACATGCTTCATGTAAAAACCTGACTTGAGTGACTCATTATGTATTATTTTGCTTTGTAATATTGTATATTTCTTGTATTTTATGCCCTGCCAAGGGACTGTGAAAGTAAATTAGCTGTCAACTAACTTTTAAGCTTGTATTTTATACTTGTGTCCATTAATGTCCCTTTCAAATAAACACAAATAATGAGTCTGATGTCAGAGGTTGTGGATGCTTGTTGTTATGTTCATTTAATGATATGTTTTGCGGAAGAAATCGCTTCTTTCTTCAGTTTTCTACAGTTGATATAATAACCTTTCAATTAACCCTGAGTTTCTATGAACATCTACATGATCGGTAAATCAAATAAGGGAAAATACCTGGTTTTCAATGAAAAATGCAATGGTTAAGATAATAAATGGTGTTATATCACTTAGGAAAGTTTGTAGAGAAAAAATTATTCGAAAGTCACTACAAAAATAGATCTGTGCCTTTAAGAATTAAAGAAATAAAAGTGTATAAAGTTCTGTTCAAGAATCTATTCGACTATAGTTACTGACTGAAAAGACTTCCTTTGGTTCTGATAAAAGCTACAGATGATCAGAAAGTCCATAGAATAAGTGTGTAGCCTTAAAGGACTCATCTCATAATTCTCTGACATTTTGTACCTGGTGTGGAAGCATCTGTATTTTCCCCTTGATTATTCATGGTTTCTTGCTATTTTAATGAAAACCCTTAATAGAAGACTCAGACATGACAGTAAACAAAGATACAGGTGTTTTGGATACTTACTCAGTCCATTTCTTGCAGTCACCGTTCCATGAAGCCTCAGTAGAAAATGTTCCATTAGGACATCGTTCACACGTTGTATCACGTGAGTGACTACCTAAAAGCAAAGCATGAAAATATAACATGATTTAAAAAACACACTATCTGAAATAGTGCTGCCTTAATATTCAGTGTACATTAGTGTGACTCCATCTATACAGCCTGGCCCAAAAAAATCACATGTTGTAATACACTGTTGGTATAAAACATTTTTACCTCTTCTCATGAAATATAGTAATGATGTGATTTGTTCCTAATAGATAATGTGTAATTGGGACTCAGTACATCTAGTCAAAGGTGATTACTGATGTAAATAAATAGGAACAAAAAGAGGAATGTGTTTGAAAACACAATTATTCCAACTTTACACACAACAGTGTATTTTGTTGGACCATAATTCAGTCACCGTGGTGTTGCTGTTCATACCTAGACCTGACCAACTGAACCAACCCCAGATCATAACAGTGCCTCCACAGACTTGTACTCTAGGCAGGGTGGGTAATCGTTTCATCGGCCCCTGTCCCCACTTTAACAGGGTCAATCTGAGCTCATCAGACCATTTGACCTTTAACCATTGAAACAGTTGAATCTTTATGCTCTAAAAAAATGATGCTTGTATAAAAAATGAGAAGCTACTCATTGCATCAGTTACTCTGAAAACACAAATCAGTGCAGTGTTTATCCAACAGAAGGCTGCTACAGTGATGTCCAGGTGGGGACTTTTTTGTTGTGTTTTACCTTTGATGGCAGCCCGCTCTCCTGGTCCACACACTGTGTGTGGTACACAGATTATGCAGCTGCCAGTGGAGCAGTGGAATCCCAGCTGACACTGGCAGACGGTTCGCTTCTGACTTTTATGCACAGCCATCTGAAAGTTTTTATCTGTAGGAAAATACACAAGTAGTTAGTTATGTCACCTCAAACAAACAGTAGTGGGTTTAATGTTTTTAATGTTGCCTATTATTATTATTATTATTATTAGTAGTAGTACTACGACTAGTAGTAGTAGTACTAATAGTAGTGGTAGTACTAATATCTTACTTGGGTCACAGTACGGCTGTCGATCACACTCCACTTGTTGTGTGTATGCATCTGTGTATCGATTCTCTTCACACTCTTTGCAGTCCGGATCCTTACAAGAGCCGAATGTTGTCATTTTTGTTCCTGCAACACAGAGTTTTGTCACAAAGGGAACAGACAGTTCTGTGCAGAAGGTCCGTTTAATGATGTGAGAGCTGTGGACATGAGTGGAAAAGGTAAATGAAAGTGAAAGTAAGTTTCAGTCAACTTGCAGCTGCATTCTCCTGCCATGAGGACAGTCTGTGTGTGTGTGTGTGTGTGTGTGTGTGTGTGTGTGTGTGTGTGTGTGTGTGTGTGTGTGTTGTTACTGTTGCTGTTGTGTTTGTTTATTTTTTTGTTTGTTTGTTTTTACCTGGGGGACACATTCCGCAGCACTGGCCATTGTGCTCAAATTGAGTTAAGGGATCACAGGTGTCCTGGGCAGGTACCAGGACCTGCAGAAGAAAACATGAAGACACATGAGGAGAACACTTTGAACGTTGTTGTTGTTATTTTATTGTGATAGTGAGGTGAACTGACTGAAACACGGTTGAACAGCCTCACTTCCTCTTGAGGGGCGTGACGGAAAGTCCCAAACATTTTAACAACAGTTAGTCCGAAACCAGACGGCACCCACGCACACATTTAGCCTCTTAAATCCACTTTATTCACCTTATTTTTTCCTTATAAGCATTTAATTTAGATTTAGTGCTATATTCTATTCCACGAAAGCACACGTCATTCCCTAAACTGCTGCTGCTATTGATGGGAAACTGAAAGTGAAAGTAAATGTTAAAGCAGAATACTAACATCGCAATAATACTGACTTTTTCCAAATGAGATGAGAAACAGAAATGTAAATATAAAGACAAACAAGACACATAATGACAAAACTAGACCAATAAAATACTATTACAACGGTGTTACAGCCAGAGTTAAGGATCACTGCGGTTAATATATCCTTTTAATCGGAGCCTATAACATATAAATCAGATTACTCACCATAAAAGCCAATAATAGCAGGTTGATCCACAGTAGATGCATGTTGGTGGAGTTGGATTTGTCAGTGAACACGAGCGAATAATTCTTCTTGCTCGTGCGTCTTCCTTCTATAAAAAAGAGGGCGGAGCTGAAACTCGAGGAGCAGTTTTTTTTTTTTTTTTAAGAGGAGCGGGGTATTTCCCACGTGATTTTTCAGTTGACCATTTCCTGTTAACCGTTCTGAGTCTGAAATGTTTTTTTTTGTTTTGTTTTTTTTTGTTTTGTTTTTTGTTTTTAAATTCCCCGTACATTTCAGTCTTCAGATATCCTGCTCATTATAATAAAATGTGAAGTTTATTTGAACCCTTTCATGCACTACAGTGGACTGTAATTCAAAGCTGTTCTCTTGTATATTCATGGATTTATGTTGTTTTAGTTCCATATCAAACCACCACTTAAATGACTTCACAGTTTAATTCTTTTGGGTTTTTTTTTTTTGTCAGTTTCCCAGAATATAATCACTGATTCATGACATTAACCACAGTGGACGGGGACATTTAACACTGAAATAATGTGTTTTTATTAAATCTTTGTGGATAGAATTTTACGGATGTGCTTATGCTTAAAGAATTAACACTATTAAATGTTAAACTGCTGATGCATAGAATCCACTAAAATGAACAACTGGGTATTTTGTTAAAGAAATCAAATATTGAAGAAATCCAGCTGGATGTGTTTTATGTCAAAAATACCATTAGGTTATTTTTTTTATCCTTTTTAATCTGTAAAGCACTTTGTGAGGTATCTCTGTGATAAGTGCTATATAAATACATTTTTACTTTTTACTTACTATTAACAATTCATGCATAAATGGGTTAATCTATGTTGTTGTAACAGACTCTTTGAGGTAACAGTGATAAAGGGACTCAGCTCATAGTGTCAATCAAAGACACTTTTTGTCAGTTTTGGTCTAACATTGGCCTGTGAAGGGATTCCCCTCAAATTTAGCCTGAAGGGGATTTTAATTAAACAGGTTTCACCAAGTAAGTGAATATTTTATTATGTGTGAGGCTCCTCCTTCACATATGGGCTGGGCTGGAAATCCCAAACAATTAAACACTTGTTCTTTTTTTTTCTGTCTTTCTTTCTTTCTTTTCATTGCACAATATTTTAAAATTCCTTCTAAAAGCGTCACACTTTTCTTTTTTTTTTGGTTTGTTTTTTTAATAGGTCTTAAATCATACTCTACCTTGGAAATGTACCCATCATGCCCTTCTTCTGCAAATTCATGAACAGCGTCTACCTTTTATGGGTAGCACATGTGAAAATCAGGAAATAGAATAAACATACAATATTGTATTTCCTCTTTGAATAAATAGAAGAAGCGTTTAAATCCAAGCAGAGATAGAATGAAACATGTGTCATATAAGATGAAGTTGTAAATAATGTAGTATTTTTCACTTCCATTCATTTCTCTCTTGTTGATAGTTTTTACCTGTATTTATTTCTGGCTTTTAGAAACCCAGAGGTAAATCTCCAGGAAAATCCGTAATACACTAGAATTTTACACCAAGCAATTTAGAGTGTAAGTGATTTTTGTTTAATAGCAGTAATTAATTAAGTGGAAATTTGCTGCATAAAAAGTTATCAGTAACTTTGTATTAAAGATTAATTAGGAGGAAGGATATATATTTCTGGTCATGCTTCACTTTGCAGCTTTGTTTCAATTATTTTTGGCAAATGTACATTTATTTTCAGCTCATGCATGAAGTGTAATAATGCTACTTTAATTTCTATTGTTAAAGTTAATGATATTACACTATTCTCTCCCTGCGCCCCCTCTTGAAAAACATTGCACACAGCAAAGAATGAACACAGTTCTGCATGTAGAGGCATGTAACCTGACCAGAAATGTTTGCCATATTTAACAGATAAAGCCTTTCTGTGCCTGTGGGTGTGGCTGAGCATTTACTGCCTGCCTTACTTGCTGCAGAATAGGTGTAATCTGAGGTGAAGAAGGTGGTGTTTAAGAGAGTGACACAGCACATAACACATTTTCTGAGCCTCGGAGAGAAAAGCAAGTCTCTCCCTTGGATGACAAAAAAAAAAGCAAAGCAAAAAAGTGAAAAGTTGTTGCATGGATTAATGTGGACACCTGAAAAGTTACCATGCCAAGTTTAGGATTAAAGAAAAAAGACGATCAGCACAGATTAGATCCCAACATGGAAGCTTTGCCACAGGTAAGACTGCTCTTAATATACATAGAATTACATGCACAGACAAGAACATAAGTAATAAGTAGTAATTTCCTGAAAGGCAAGAATCATCATGCTTTAATTTTCCATGTTTACAAAAGTGAAACGTCATTGTTTCTGCACTGATGAGTCAATATGCTACAATAACAACAGCTTTACCGTCTTTAGTGTTGGTTCCAGTGAAAACAATCCCCTATAATGTCAGGTGTGTTCTGCAGTTTAGACTCACTTCATGGGAGTTTCTTCAGTTATGTGTTACTTCCTCAATTTTTTTACCAGATTTCCCAGCCTTTACCACAGAGGAACACACACAAAACATGACTGATTTACGCAGGGGAGGTTTAATATTCCTGGAACAGATACTGATAAAGACT
>JAPTYQ010000028.1:7929432-7939947 GCA_029814465.1 Ostorhinchus cyanosoma | reverse complement strand
ACACAGTAACTGTTTACCCTCAAGAAATTTTGACTTGTTTTATGCACTTTTGCCTGTACACATATATATCTATTGAGTCAATACACTGCAAAAACCAAGTGTATTTTTCTCATTTCTAGTCAAAATATCTCAAGGGCATAATCACCCAAAGAGTAACTTTTCAGTCAGATATAAGAACTTATTTTTAGACAACTGAGCTTGGAAATCTTATTTCAAGAAATCTTACCAAGATAATTTTCACCTGTTCCTTTGGGAATTTTATTTTTGCTTAATTCATTAAAAAATTTTTTTTTTGCTGAATTCAACCCAAAAAAATCTGCCAGTGGAGCAAGTGAAAATGATCTTGGTAAAAATTTCTTGAATTAAGATTTTCAAGATCTATTGTCTAAAAATAAGTTCTTATATTTCACTGATAAGTTACTGTTTAGGTGATTATGTCCTTTAAATATTTTGAGTAGAAGTGAGAAAAATACACCTGATAAGATTTTGATTTTTCCAGTCTATAAATATATATAATCCTCAGATAATATTTTCTTATTTTAAGAAAACTTGATTTGTGCAATTTTCTTACTGCACTGGCAGATAATTTAGCTTGAAATAAGACATTTTAACCCAATAATGAGTTTGTCTTTGCCTTTTTTTGCAGTGCAATAGTGGGTGTTTTCAGACAACTGTCTCTAAATCAAAGTCTTCTGCTACATGAATATTTTATTGTACCACTATTGATGCAGCTTTATTTGAAAGATTACATCATAAATTATATGCATCAGTAGTAATTACCGGAGTTATCCCAGCTAAAAAGGGAAGTTTAGTCATGTTTGGTTGTTTTATTGCAGCTTTAAGGTTCCTGCTACAGATCAGACGAATGCACCAGGGTCTGTCCAGAAGGAGCGAGATGCTTGGGTCCAGGCCGTCCACAAACTGTGTTCAGCCTGGATGAGGAAGTCCAGCTGCGAGCAAACGTTCGTGGAAAAGCAGTCACTACGACATCAGAGCATAGTGGAAGAAGCAGAGGACACTGACACTGACCTTGAGTCTAGCGGTGGATTCGGTGGTAAAAGTATTAATAATATTTATCCTCCTGCTGATTATCCAAATGAAGATGCCCCCTCTGGTCATGGAGAGCCTTCATCAGCTGCTGATACTCAAAGGCCTGTTCCTAAACCTCGCCCGACACCCGTGGGAGTCACCAAACCTGACATTGTGCCCGTTAGTCCCGTCCAAACACCAACGTCTCCCACTGTGGTTCCTCCATTTCCACCCAGATCCTCTCCACCCTCACCATACACCATTACCTCCACAACCCCCTCCTCCATAGTCCCAAACTCTCCCACGCCTGAGTCCAGTTTCTCAGCTGTGAAGGTGCCCCCACCCCCTCCGTTCATCCCTATACCTCCACCGTTGCCCTCCAAATCCAGGACGAATTCAAGGAAAAAGCGAACTAAGGCCTTCCATTGGGACGTGGTTAGCACTGAGAAGGTAACATTGTCACTTTTGAGTTAAAACTTCATTCATCAGAGGACAAAATTACCACATTTTTGAAGCACGCCTAAAGCTTACAAATGATCTTATTATTGGGCATCATTCATATTTAAATATAGTGTTTTAATTATTTTGGCAAACACAACAAAGTCACTTTCAGCTTAATTTTGTTTCATTATTCCTCATATCGCATCGCTGTTGGGAATTATTCTCAGCCTTGTCTGTCATTTCTTGCTTCCCTAGTTTGTTCTTTGTAATGTTAACATTGATTTCCTTGTAAAATGGAGTCGTCTCAGTGCTGAATTAATTTGTTCCTTGGCAGGTTGCAAAATCATTTTGGATACAACAAAGCAGCAGGAGGATTGAAATCGACACATCTCGCTTATTTGAGCAATTTGCTGTTAAAGATCTGGGGACGTTTGAAGTGTGTGAGCAGAGTAATACGCAACATATCATGCTCAACCAGAAGATTGCACATAATTTCAGTGAGTATTTCGACAATGAATATGTCACCGTGTATTCTGGTGAATTTGCTTTTCAATATTTCGTGCTGTAAACTGATCACTCACAGCATTTTATGACGAGCATTCGATTTTCACAGCAAAGTAACAAATGTAATTCATGTAGTACTGGATTACATAAAGTCAAGAGTACAATCCTTTAGTGTTTTAGATGTTAATATGTTCTCTTTACAACCACCAGAGGGAAGTACTGCATACAAAAAAAGAAAGCTGGTTTTCTGCTGAAGCAAATCTGATATCAAGCTCTTTAATTTTCATAAATTAGACTTTAATTGGCCAATTAACAGGAAGTTGACCCGGTGAGTATTTAAGGGACGGGTTATAAATGTTGATATCCAATTTTAATCTTTTTTTTTTTAAGTGATGGCTGGTTATTATAAAATCACAGCGGTTGTAAAAGAGATAGATGGATATTGCTGGTGAGTGTCTGCAGGGGGCAGTATGTCACTGATCCAGCAGCCCCATAACTGCCCATACGATCTGCAGAGCCATTGTGAAGTGGAACATCTTCTATTTCTCATTTAATGGCTTTTCACTTTTGATTAACTGAGTGTACGTGGTTTGTATATTTCAAAACCCGAGCTAGGGGAGAACATTTCCAAAGTTCCTCTCACAGGTCCTCCAAGAGGCATAGAGACTATGAAGCCATACAGATGTGGCAGTGGGCTGTTAAGGGAATCAGCATGAGTGTGCAGACTGGCAACATAATTAGAGTTCACATATTCATAAAATATGGATAAGGGTTCTGAGCGACAGTGACAGCGATTTCCTGTGTGATACAGAATACCCCAGCTTTCTGACTTTTTCCTGCTGCCTGACCTGGAAACTTTGCTTCTGTCAGGAGCAGAAACTGAATGATGACAGCCTGCAGGCAACCTAGGGCCATGAAGCATTCGGCTGCAAACTTTAGAATAATGTAGACATTTGAAGAACAAGGGGAGCTGTCTTACTGTCTCTTTTGCTTTGCTCCGATTAACACAGTTATGAAATGTCACATTTTGGAAGCCTGACTTGAAAGAAATATAATCAATGAGGGCATTTTTTTTTTATTTTTTTGCAAAAACAGGGAATCAGAGGTGTTATTTTTGTCTGTTTACACTACTTAAATACAAGAAATACCATAGGTTTTACTTGTCACTGATGCCAGATCATAAAAAAAATAAAATAAAAGGTTTGGGCATTGTGGGGATTTTCTCTTCCTCTCTTCTGTCTCTTGGCATCCCCCCAGACATACTCACACTCACCCTCCCTGCACTTGTTTGCATGTTTATTACCAGAAACCTGCCTAAATTTGTGCTGTTTATTCAGCTCATAGCTCATTCTTTGCCACACTATTTATTCATCTGATCCTATTACGCTTGGAGCCAGTACGCATGTGAAATGTAGCATTGTTTTTCAGACATGGCAACATCTCTCCAGACAGTCAGGCTCCACCTTAATCAGATAATACGCTGCGCATGTAATCAATAATTGATGAATAAACTCTGAACCGTTAATTAGCATCATGCATAAAACTGGCAAGCGTATGGTATCCAGAGTGACATTAAAAACATTATGCTGCTTGCAGTTACACACAGTCAGATGGAGTTAGACAGGTGGTGAGCAGGTGGCTGCATTACTGTTGTACTGAGGCTTTGAGTGGTTTCCAGTCAATATAGTGTTTGTGGCCAAACAAGAACATCAGATAGTCTTTTTCGATAGCAAATAGGACAAAATTGTAATAATCCATACATATTTACAGCATTTTAAGGCGTAAGGCACTTGCGCATGTGATTGTTTTACTGCTTAGTTAAAATGCAAAAGACAGATATGCTTTTTAATTTATTTGTTTGGTAAGTCTTTAGCTAATAGTTGCAGATAGCGCTTACTTCTGCTACGCGCTGCATGCCACCATAAAGTTTGCATCATTTAAAGTTTTAATGGCCTGAAGAGAAATGCTAATGTGTTTCACACAGACCAGCTTCTACATGAGGTCAGAGTCACCCGTCCCCTTTGGTGATGTCCATTGTGAGTTTGTATGATTATAGCACATGTTTGTTTAAATGTGTCCATCTAATATGGTTATTTACCTTGAGAGCCTTGGTGCATGCTGCCTACTTAATGAGTGGAAATGTCGTACTCCTAATTAAAAGTACACCTGTGGCTTCCTGCACCCAGTGGGATACACACTCCATCTCCAATCTCTAATTTGTCAGGGCAATGCCCGGTTAGTCTGAGTGCTAATCAACAAAAAGCTTGACATGCACTTGGGTTTTTTTTTCTTTCATGTAAGATGAGACAAGGTTACCATCACCCCGGTGGACACTAGGAATGTTTTATAATGTTTTAGATGTTTCCCATGAGGAAACATGACAGAAAAGTAGGGCTGCACAATCAAAGGCTGCATTTTAAAGCATCAATGTGTAAGATTTAGGGACATTTACAATGTTATAATAAATTATGATAAATCACTTGGAAAAAGTTAGATATAGAGAAAAAATAATTTGGGGATTGCTACAAAAGTAGTAGTAATAGTACTAGGTCCTTAAAGGCTAAAGATACGAAGCTAAAGCTAAGTATATTCACATTTTTCACTCAAAGCATAGCAAGAAAAATATGTTTAAATGGAAAAATAAAATGTTATTTTCCAATTCTGTCACAGATGTGATATTCTAAAACACAAACATGTCTTCCCATTTGCAAAAGTCTAAAGGAATGTGTTTTTCCTAGAGTCTTGTTTCTCAGACAAAACTTGACGGAGGGGGTCCATCCACACATGATGCTGGATGCTGATTGGTCAGAAGCATAGAATCACTGACTAAAGACTGACACCCAAATGTGTCCTGAACCACAAAATAAGAGGGAAATAGAAAATACAAACAGAGAGCACAGTCTCTGCATGGGAATACATCATCAGTCTGTGCTGTGTATCTCCTTGAACCAAATAGGCTCAAATTGCAGTAGTAACATACTGAACCGCTTTATCCTCGAGAGGGTCAAAGGGAAGGGGGTCCTGGAGCCGATCCCAGTTACCTGTGGGCGAAGACGGGGTAAACCCTGCACATGTCGCCAGTTCATTACAGGCCTGACATGTACATTCACACCTTTGAGCTCCACAATAATCACAATGTGACTATTTCTTTTACTCTTTTACTTATTTTTCGTAGAAGGAATGAATGTCTAAGTAAGTTTATTTAAATGCATGTTGCTTACGGAAACAAGTCTCCAAAATTCACTTCATTATATTCATCATTTGGATTCATTAGACCAAAAATCCGGCTGTGGTAATGTTGATGGCCAGCTTTTTCCTGTGGATGGTTAACACAGTATTTTCACATTTACAGTTATAGGAAAAATACAACTTGCAGCCCAGAAATCAAAATATGTTTCATGTGTTGCTCTGGACTATGACAACAAAAGCCCATTTCAAGTGAAGTACTTATGAGTTCTGCCTGATATAAACTCAGAAACAGAATTTAGTTGACAACCTCACAGCTTAACAAAAGAAAGTTGGCAAAGGAAATGTGTCATCCAATCACTGCCCTGTCTGGAGTATTTCAACTGTATTTTATGAAATTCTCTATGTGTTTTTTTATATACATGTCTTAAAATCCTTCAGCAGCTCTTAATGAATGCTTCTCACAGCTCTTGCATAATGCGGAGGTATTTTCTGTAAAACAGAAAAAAATTCATTTCAGCTTTGACGTGATAGAATGCAAATTTGTGCATTTCCCTGGGCATTTTGGTGAAAGTAATTAAGCAAAGGACCCTTTGTCTTCAGAATGCTTTTTGAGTCATTTCATCACGGGATGAGAGGACGATCTGTCAAGAGGAAAGCTTTCATGTCCTGTTGAGTGTGTTGACTTTTTCTAATCCATTGTTCTTCCAGACATTTTCCTCAAAAGTTTCCCAGTGCGTCCAGGAGAGCTGAAGGACAAACTGTTCATTGTTAATGAGGAAGATGGAGGGCTGTCTGATGAGCACATCACCTCTCTGAGGAGGTATGACATTGTGCCAAAAACTGCTTATTTGTATTCAATCCTTATAGTGTCACAACTGAAGCTGAGAGGTGAATGACTTTTTGAGCCATGGGCGGTAGATGTTTTCCCTGGCAGGGAGACAGACAGAGTTGGAAATGAGCAGGTTATAGCAAATCACTAACAAGAGATGTGAGTGTAGAGTAGTGTTCAGTCAAGACAATCTATAAAACAGAGGAAACCACTGGCAGGTCATGTGATGAAGACAGCCATCCTCACAGTGTTCTAATACTAAAGAGCAGATGCCAGCGCCTTTTACCAGAGCAGCTTACTGATAAAAGTTTCATTTCAGGTTATTTACGGAGATGGAAACTATTGGCATGCCCTCAGGAATATGACAGTGGAAATGCGTAAAATGTTTTCCTTACCCATACCTGCAGTTTACTCAGTGGCTCCAGAGGCTGACCCCTGGAAGGAAAGAGTGATCTAATGTACTGTGTGGAAGATTTTATTTATTCTATGAAAACGTAATATATATTTTAATGTGCGACAGTACAGGCCTGAGGAATACAGTCTTGAAAGAACCACTCCCAACAGCTGCTGCAATATTAATAACCTGTGCAACTCCAGTGGCACAAAGCTTTGCTCATGAAAAAGTGAATGCTTTCGGTTTGAAGACAGAATGCACAAAAATGACAGTGAAGAGGAAGTCCAGTTTAAAATGGACAGAGTTCACATTCAGTGCACGGGGGTAAAAGGCTTTTCCCAACAGCGTCTCGTGGTTTTATAGAAGCTGACGAGAACTATCAAGAGTACTTGGCTTTTAATCACTTCACTTTGGCTGTGGCATCAGTCCAAAACGGTGAGGGAGAGAACATGTGGTAACATCAGGAGGCAAAGGTAAAAAAAACAAACAAACAAAGTGTACATAGGGTGGGAAATAGGTAAATACATTTTTAAAAGTCAGTCTAAAAGAGCTTGAGTTTGTTTTCATTTATTTTGTGGTCTGATGTTATGCATTCAGATTAACCAGCAGAAAAAAGTGCTTTTAAAATATGAAGAAGAAAAACTGATATATGGAGTAGTATGTAAATGTTTCTTATTGTTTTAGTGTAAAGAAGTAAAATTACATGAAAACGTTTAGATTTACAAACTATCCTTTCTCAAAAATATATGAACAACTTCCAATGTCTTAAGAGAATTAAGTGCAATTTTAACAATATTCTGCTTGTTATTTAATGTTTTGTGACTTTGTAGATTCACTGTGGTCTGTAAGTTATAATGCATATGTGTAAATAATAAACTGAGGCAGATTATTATTACCCCGCCCCCCCGAAGGAGAGGCAAGGTGTATTGTTTTTGGTTCGGTTTGTTTGTTTGTCTAGCAGCAAAACTATTGGTTGAATTCACACCAAATTTAGTTTGTAGATTGCCAATGACCCAGAATAGAGCTATAGATCACATTTCATTTTGGGAAAAGTAAGTCAAACTTCAAATTTTTTTATGAATTTTTGAAATCTTTTTTATTTTTTTTTCCCATTTACTTATAATGGACAGAATTGCATGTCTGTAGCAGCAAAACTAATGGTAGAATTCATACCAAATTGATTTTATAGATTGCTAGTGACCCAGAAAAGATGTTATTGCATTTTGGGGAAAGTAGGTCAAAATTTCAATTTATTATGAAATTTTTTTAAATCTTTTTTTTTTTTCGCCTCCCATTTACTTATAATGGGTGAAATTCCACATGTCTATAAAAACAGCAATTTACATCAAACTTAGCACATGTAGAGGCCGTTGATATGCCGACATCAGTGCATGCATCTGGATGGATCAGCTGGATCGACGCCAGACTCAGCTACAGTACATGTGGGGGGCGGGGTTTGTTGTGCCTGGAACCACTTGTCAAAATTGCACTTATTTTTCTACAGACATTTTAGGTTGTTCATGTTATTTAGATATTTAAGGAAACTTTGCTGATGTAAACATTTCCATAATGTAATTTTTCCTTTTCCTTTTCATATTTTTCTGTTTTTACTGGTCCTGCTCAGTTGAGATTTCATACATAAAGAAAAAATAAGCTTTAGGTTTTCAGAAAAGACTAAACGATTAATTACTATCCCCATACACGTATTCATACATGATTATGGTTTTTAAATCAAAGTTCCAAAGTCATAAAAAATATTAAGAGGTTAAAGAGCCTTTTGAATACATCTAGCAAAAACTCAGTCTACATGTGGTTTTAGGAGATGTTATATTTTCAATCATTTCAGTCCTGAATATTCAGTGTGGTACCAGCTGTACATGTACTGTTGAAACTCTGGAATGAAGGTCATTCAGACCTTTGCATTGATGCTGATAAGTATATTTAACCTCACCAGTGTGATCATTGCGTCCTTGTTCAGTCTCTGAAGAGGACACTCGTTTTATAATAAAGCTCCATAAAATACAGTAAATGTTATTACCCTCGCCCCCATGAGTGAACTGCAATAGGGTCCATCAGTCTGCACGTCTCAATAATCTACAGAATGTTTTAACTCAGTGTTTTTACACAACATTATTCCTCTTAGTATCTTGGTCTGCTTTGAAGGTCTGGATCCTACAAACATCTGAAGGTTTCTTTGATGTTTGGAGATGGAACATTTTTACATGTCAATATGTAATGTTCTAATTTACTTATATTTGATGGGTTTTTATACATAGTGTGATCATGTTAATGTAAAACAGTATTAACATTATCATCATCAGTTGAATTTTAAAGGCCATATTAAACAAGTGGTGCCAGGCACAAGCTCCGCCCCTCACACATATTTCGCCGATTATAAGTAAATGGGAAGATTTTCAAAATTCATTAAAAAATGTGAACTTTGACCTACTTTTCCCAGAATATAATAAGATCCATTCTGGGTCACTGGCAATCAATGAAATCAATTTGGTATGAATTCAACCAATAGTTTTGCTGCTATAGACATGTGAAATTTTGCCCATTATAAGTAAATGGGAAAATTTTAAAAATTGTAAAAAATTCATACAAACTTTCAACTTTGACCTACTGTTCCCAAAATGTGTTGAGATCTATTCTGGGTCACTGGCAACCTATAAGCCAAATTTGGTATAAATTCACCCAATATTTTTGCTGTTATCGACATTTGCAATTTTGCCCATTATAAGTAAATGGGAAAAACTATTTCAAAAATTCAGAAAAATTTTAACTTTGACCTACTTTCCCCAAAATGTCAAGACATCTATTCTGGGTCACTGGCAATCTATAAACCAAATTTGGTATGAATTCACCTGATAGTTTTGCTGCTATAGACATTTGCAATTTTGCCCATTATAAGTAAATGGGAAAAACTATTTCAAAAATTCAGAAATTTTTTTTAACTTTGACCTACTTTCCCCAAAATGTCAAGACATCTATTCTGGGTCACTGACAATCTATAAACCAAATTTGGTATGAATTCACCCAATAGTTTTGCTGCTAGAGTGTTAACAATCAAACAAACAAACCAAACCAAAAACAATACCACTTGACTCCCTTTCGAGGGGCGGGATAAAGATTGCGTAAAACATGTAAGTCTAATCTGAAGTGGTTTAGGATGATCTGGAATTACCTGATGTTTGACTATAACTTGCATTATTTTAATTCAATAATATTCCCCACATTTCTCAAATGCTTTGACAATGTAGTCTCATGAAAACTGGTCTACACTTAGATCCATAGTGTGTCTGTGTAATCAGGACTTAATGGTTTTTGGGGGGGAAAAAAACAAGTAAAAGATCATCACTGCCACATTTTACACAAAGATATGATACTAAGTTTTGCAGACTTTATTGATTTTGAAACTAGTATCTGACTATGTAATTCAACTTGGCTCCTCAGTCTCTGCAAATCCATAAATAAAGTGTGAAACTGCAGCAGATTCACCAGAGCAGAGTCTGATTCTGTAAAACATCTGCTCAGACGGCAGCGTCTATAAAAAACAGCAAAACTCTGGAACTCACAGCCTGATCATACGAAATCTGCTACGAACTTCATCACCTACAACAAAATCATGGTTTAATCAGCTACGATAACAGTACTATTACATGTGTTGTGTATTAACGATGTATTCTTATTACTGCTGTAATCAGTTTTAATGAATGTTACAATATTTTACTGTATTCCTCTCAAACTGTGCTCAAGTCATACGTCACATTTGACTGTTTTAATTCTGTAAAAATCTCTTTAAGGGACAAGTGTTGGAAATTAGCATCCACTACAGCTACAACGAGAATACTTACATGAGATTCCTGTTCTCATTTTTATTTATGCACATGTACTGTATCTGTCCTTATCAAATAAACCATAAATTAAATAGAAAAAAAAGAAGTGATATGCCTTTAGCGGTCACGGAATTGATTTGTAACGTACCATACATATGAAATTACTACATAGTGGTATTATTCAATGTGGTGGAATATTGTGGACTAATAGTGTGAGGGTCTGATTGTTTTGTTTGGTTTATATTTTCAAGGTATGTTCCCACCATTGATGATGTGGAAATGTATAAATC